>CM053789.1:860045240-860645240 GCA_028749045.1 Cupressus sempervirens | reverse complement strand
AGAGGTAAGTTTGATGATATGAGAATGGAAGAAGGTGAGAATATTGTTCAATATTTTGCTAGGATAAAATAATTTATTAGTGCAATAAAAGGAGCTACTGGTAAGATAGATGATGATATTGTGTTAACTAAAGTCTTGAGAACACTACTACCTATTTATGCTAGTAGAATTTTTAAAATTTAATAATTGAGGTGTATTCCAAGAAATGATCTAACCCTTGAAGGTCTAGTAGGTAGACTCACTTCTTTTGAGCTATCTAACTATAACAATTACAAACCTGAGAGTCTTGAATCAACTTTAAAAGCTAAGTTGTTATTGAAGGATTTTTATGAGAAGAATTAGAAGAAGAAGAAGAATAATAAGAAGAAGATAAGGATAAAACATGTGTCTAGTGATAGCAATATAGGTAAAGCAAAAATTTGATGAAGATGAGCCAACTACATTTGTGACTTGTGTGAACAAAAATGATAGATGCATCATTGACAGTGGATGCTCACATCATATGACTAGAGACAAAAGTAAATTCATTACATTAAATTCTTATGATGGAAATCGTGTAAGATTCGATAATGATGCACCATGGTTGATAAAATAAGAAAGGTTCTATCAAACTCATAGATAAGATTTCATGTGACAATGCTTACTATGTTGAAGGACTAAACTGCAATTTGTTGAGTATGTCAAAACTGAACAATTTGGGGTAGAAGGTTGAATTTGAAATCAAGATTGCTAAGATATAAGACACAAATGAGAAACTAATTGGAAGAGGTGATCAAACTAGAAGTAATCTATTCTATCTTGATATAGAGGATGCTACTTGTCTTGTTGTAAAATTTGATGATGTATGGCTATGGCACAAAAGGTTATGTCATGTTAATTTTGATAATTTGGTTAGTATTAGTAACATGAAGAAAGTTAGAGATTTGCCTAAGTTGAAGAAGCGTGATAATGTAATATGCAAACAATGTCAGTTAGAAAAAATGATAAAATCAATTTTTAAGAGTAAAAATTATACCTCTAAAGGAATACTAGAGATTGTTCATACTGAATTATGTGGACCAATTGAAGTGCAAAGCTACAAGGGAGATAAGTACATAATGTTATTTGTTGGTGATTATTCTAGAATGATGATAGTCATGTTTCTAAAATAGAAATTTGATGCTTTTCAAATGTTTAAGTGGTACTTAACAAGAGTTGAGAAGGAAACAGGTAAAAGTCTAAAATGTTTGAGATCTTATAGAGGAGGATAATTCACATCAAATGATTTTGAGATGTTCTGTAATAATAGAGGAATCAAAAGATAGTCTGCTCCTAGAATCCCTCCAAAAAATGGTATTACTAAAAGAATAAATAGGTCTATAGTGGATTGTGATAGAACACTCACAATGGAGAAGAATGTTGCTTTAAAATACTAGAGAGAAGCTATAAGAACAACTGTCTCTACCTTGAACCATATGCAAATCAAAAAAGGTACTCGTTTAACACCTTTTGAACTATGGTATGGATACTCACCCAATGTAAAATACTTTAAGGTATTTGGAAGCAAGTGTTACATTCTTAAAGTCATTAAGAATGGTAAGATTGATGTAAAAATTGAAGGAGGTATATTTCTTGGCTACACCACAAGAAGTAAAGATTATAACTATTTGAATACTAATAATAACAAAATTATGGAAAGTGCAAATGTGAAATTTCATGAATATACAGAAGTACATGAGGATGAACCTATGAAAAGGCCAGAATAATACAAGTCATTTGTATACTTTTATGAAGAAATGCCTACTGAAGAAGATGCTACAAGTCAAGTTACAAATCAAACGAAAGTTACAATGATTTTTGAGTCGCATCCTTTTAATACTGAGCTTCATTTAGGAACTAAGTTGCATTCAAATGTTGAGTTACAAAATGAAGAAGTTGCACATTCCGATTCTAAAGTTAGCATACATGAAAGAGATGCTGAAATACTTGATAGAGATGTACATAGTGATTATGAAGCTAAAAGACAAAAATGAAGAAACAAGACCCGAGCCAAGATTGTCCAAATATGTCAAAAGATATCATCTTGCTACTCAAATCATTGGAGATAAAGATGCTAGACCAATGACAAGAATTAGATTAAGAAATGAATAATGTTTGTTGAGCATGAAGGAGCCAAAATTAGTAAAAGATGCATTAGAAGATGTTGACTGATACAAAGCCATGGAAGAAGAGATTGAACAAATTGAGAAGAACGAAACATGGAGTTTAGTTCCTAGACCAGAAGACAAAAATGTGATTGGTACCAAGTGGATATTTAGAAACAAGCTAGACAAAAATGGTGAACCAAAAAGAAACAAAGGAAAATTAGTTTACAAGGTATATAAACAAGAAGAAAAAATTGACTATGAAAAGACATTTGCCCCTATTTCTAGATTGGAAGGAGTAAGAACTCTACTTGCTTATTCTGCATATAAAGGATTCAAAATCTATAAAATGGATGTTAAATCTACTTTTCTAAATGGCATATTAGAAGAAGATATTTACATAGAATAGCTATAAGGATTTTTTGATATTAACAATAAGAATATGGTATGTAGAATATATAAGACTCTATATGGTTTGAACCAAGCACCAAGAGCATGGTATGAGAGACTTCATAAGTATCTTGTGAAGATTGGATTTGAAAGGGCTAATGATAACAACAATCTATATATAAACAAAGAGAAACGAAAATGTATTTTATTATTTGAAATTTTTTTTGATGATATTATATATTTTTAGGTCAAGATGCTCTATGCAAAGATTTTCCACATCAGATGAAGCTAGAATTTGAAATGTCTATGTTTGGAGAAATCAAGTTCTTTGTGGATTTGCAAGTATATTAGATGAAATATGGTATATACATCACTCAATCAAAGTATGTTAAGGAAATATTGAAATCCTTTAGATTGGAGAATTACAAACTAGTAAGTACACCTATGGTGGTAGGACACAAATTGTCAAAGAATGATGATTCAACTAAGGTGAATCAAACATTGTATAGGTCTATGATTGACAAGTTGCAATATGTAGTACATAGCAAACCTAATATTGCATTATCTATAGGGATAGTTGCAATATTCTCTACAAATCCTAAGGAGAATCATTTAATGGTTGTGAAGAGAATAATAAGATATCTAAAATGAACAAAAGAGTTTGGTCTATACTACAAGAAGAATGAAAAATTTAAATTGAGAATTTACACTAATGCTAATTAAACTGGAAACATAGATGATAGAAAGAGCACTAGTGGAGGAGAATTTTTCTTAAGAAAAAGATTAGTTACATGGATTAACAAGAAACAAAATTGCACCTCACAATCTACTACTAAAGTTGAATATGTTGTTGTTGCTATAAATTACACAAACATTGTATGGATCAAGTAGCTACTCAAAGGAATGAAGGAAGAGATCATAGAACCAGTGATACTTTATTGTTATAATACAAGTGCTATGAATATATCAAAGAATCTAGTGATGCACACATAGACAAAGAACATTACAATCAAGTATCATTACTTGAGAAAGTTAGTTCAAGATAAAGAGGTGAAGATGGAATATGTTAACTCAAAGGAGCAAATTGCTGGTATCTTCACAAAACCATCACCTAAGAATGCTCATGAATATCTAAGAGGTAAACTAGGGGTGATACCCCTATCAAAGGCTAAGTAACATAAGGAGTTCCCTACTTCAAACAAGCTAATTGCCAAATGCTACAAATTGATGCAGAGGATCTTATTTTAGGAGCTTCCTAAAGTAAATAAAGTGCTTAAAATTCAAAATAGTGAAACACAAGGTGATAGAGGGAGAAATTGAAGAAACTATAAAATCATGTATCTACATGTTTTATATGAAAAAATGGTATGTCTTTAGCATTGTTGTCAAAGAGGGAGAAATATTGAAAATTGATTATCATGATAGGGAGAAAGGAGTTTATCTGATCATCACCAGAAAGAGCTATCAAGAGATTGTTTTCAAAGAGATAGAGAGTGTTACTAAAAAGACGAGAACACAATAAAGGTGAAGGAGATAGAGAAAAATGTAAGGAAGAGGAAGAAATCCTAATCAACCTAGCAAGAGGGATATATAAGAAGAAACTCAATGGGAGTCATAAGAAGGAGTTTTGTGACCTAATCAGAAGATGGAAGTTTTTGATAAAGGGAGAAATTTTGATACAAGTTTTATTTTTAGTATTGTCTTACTAGTTTAACCTAGTCAGTTTGGTTGAACATGATGTTCATCATTTGATTGACTTAGTTGATCAGTTTGGTTTTCCATCAATTCCAAAGAGGGAGATTGTTGAGATCTGATTGAAAAGATCATTGTTGAGAGAGATTATTGAAAAAGAAAGATTTTTGAAGAAGACTATCCATTTCAATCATTGTTTTATCACTAATGTCAAACTCGCCATTTTTAGGTAAGACAATTTCTTATAAGATTCGAGTACTATCACTTAGGTGATTGATGAAGAGAATTTGATCAAAAGATGTAACAATAGCACCTAGAGGAAAGGTTGAGTTATGATTATGTAATGAAGTACAAGGATCAGGTAAGATAATGATGACATGATGCATTGATAATATACTAAAGGTTACGAAGGCTAGTCACACTTAGAAATTTTAGAATAACAAGTTACACAAATCTTGTCTACCAAGCTTGATTGAGTGGATAGTAGGTGCCATGAAACATTAGTACAAGCTAAGCAGAAAGTTAGTTGGAGCCGAGTAAAAGAAAATTCTAGTGGATGTTGAGCAAAGAAATTGATGCTAGGTAAATTTTAGTTGATGTTGAGCATCAATAAACTTTAGTTGATGCCAAGTGATATTATAGTGGATGTTAAGCAATGCAGTATGTGTCAAGCATCAAAAGGTTTATAATGATGAGCTATTATATTATTTGAAAGATCATAGATTTGATGAAATCGAGCCAACAAGATTTTTTCTTAGAATTTGTGAACTAGGTGGAAGATCAGGACGATGAGTTGGTGGCACAAAATTCAAGGTAGACTAGTTTTAGTCAAATTCAAAGAGGATTCTAAGAGAAGCTTCCAAAAGAAAGATGGAATATGGGTTAGAGACATTGTATCCTACCTAATCCATCCAAACCTTAAAATGGATTATTGACAATAAATGGCAAATTATCTTAATTTCTTATTTATAGGAATAGTTGGTCATGAAGTAAGAGAGATTTGGATGTGAGAATCTAAGGAAGATAGGAATTCAAGGACTCTACTTCATCAAGTGACATAAAAGGTGATTGCATTGGTGTGCTAAGAAAGAAGGGTTAAGAAGTTGAATGCTTGAAGGGTGAACAAGCTATCCAAACTACAATGTATGAAGGCCAAGAATAATTGAGGATTAGATAGTGATTTTTAATTTGCAAAAGGAGTTGTAGTTGTATCAGATCAAAGCTCCACTATTACTATCTAACAATTGTACTAGTCTAGGGTAAATCTTTTGGATTAAGATTGACCTAATAGTCTTTTGTAAATCCTTTAATCAGGTGGCATTCCAAGTGAATGGCCTAAAGTCCTCTAATAAGGCTCACTCCTAATAGGGTGATTGAAATCCTTTAACTGGGTCACATTTAATAGTGTGTATTGTAACCTTTAATAGGGTTGGCCTTTCATAGGGCATCACTTCAAAAGAGTGAAAAGAGTGGCATGGTACTGGTAGTTTTTCCCAAATTGGGTTTCAATGTAAATTATTGTCTGAATGTTTCATGCTTTACATTTTGCAAGTTGATTTGATAGTAACCTACAAGTTTTTATTAATTACATTATCCTATGGATGCATGCATGAGTATGAATCTTTTATGGGTTCATTAAGCTAAAAGGAAGTTTTTATTTATACATTTGGACCTTAACTAACTGATTCACCCCCCCTCTTAATTATTCTAAATAATTCCAACAGATAATTATGAGTTTTGTGATATCAGATACAAATGTGGTTTATATGCTTAGGGAAGGTTGTCTAGGTATAGGTCCTTGAGAGTGGCTTGTAGTAGGGGTCTAGGACCCAAAGTGTTCAGTACTAGGGTAACCTATTGTAAGTTGTGTAATAAGTGATAACATAGTAATTAAAATATCTTTCCTTGAACTTTTTCTTTGAGATACATTAAAAAGATAAGTTAGAGATGTGCATTGCCCATGTCTTGCATATTTGTACAGGATAGGGATTGGAATGGGATGATACCTAGTGAGAAGTATGATAGGTTTTCCTCATCTTTATGATAGGGTATTCTAGTTCTGCATGTGTCACATTGAGGGTATGGCGTCTAGAGTCACCAATCCAAGGTAACTCAACATTTGAGGGTCCAGGGTCTAGTGAGAGACTAGTCTAGGGTAACTCAAGAAGTTTGAGCATGTGATGACACTCCCTAGTATGTAGCTTGAGTCCCCTCCATAGATTTTGTATTTTCCTCTTGTATTTTAGTTATTGTTGGATATAATTTTATTATTCATGTTTATTTTCATTGATCGTGATTGGTGATTCATGGTGATTGTAACTTTGACATGTGTCTTTTGACTTGAGGTGGATATCTTTTGTGGACTTTATCTCATGATTTTGGTACATGATATATATTTGGTATATGTATGTTGACTTGGTATGTGGTGTTGGTATTAGATGAGTGTTCTTTCATCTTTGGTTATCTTTTCTTCTTAAGTAGTTTGTGTTACCCTTGAGGTAGATTTGGCTATTAGGATTTTGTTCCTAGGAAAGTTTTATGGCTTTTTGTATGTGGATTTTTCATTATCTTCCCTGCATGGTGGGAGTGGAAGCCTCACTAGATAACCACATAGTCAGGAGGTAGTGAATTTTTACAATTTTGGTCCCCCTCAGACTTATAGATGTTGGAAGGTCGATGATGTAGTTGTACCTTTATCATTCTTATCCTTATCTTGGAGACTTCTATTTAGTTGATGTATTTATATGTTATCATGTATCTTGTAATTTGATACACTTGTATCTATTCTCACATGCCTTGTGACATGTGCAGTGGGTGTTATTCATTAGATGTTCTTTCATATTATTAGTTATACTTGCATTTTCTTATCTGATAATGTATCTATTATTTCTTTATGATTAGGAGACTTTGTACTTGAAATTTAAACTAATTAATACTAAATTTTTAATGTGACTCAATGTGAAGGAACCATTGAGGAATGGAAACTATATTTGTAATTTTCTAATGTGTACTTGATGTGTATGTCTATATTTGTTCCACATTGTTACTTTGATGATGTTTAAACTTTAAAAACTATAGTTCAATAAACTTTGTAATATATTAAGTTTATTCATTTTGGGTTGTCGAGTGGGGTGTTACATCTTCAATACTCCTTATTATTTGTCTAGCTATAAAAACATCTTTGTAATCATTGCTGATACCTAGCACACATGCTTCTTTAGATGGTAAATTTTTTGTTAATCCTCTAACCATGTCCATTCTAACCATATCTCATATTTTTTAATAATTTATATGTCCAAGTTTAGCATTCCAATTTTTTGTTAAATAATCAATATAAGTACAAGAGTATGTAAATTCATCACCAACAAATATGAAAAATTTAAATAGACTCTTTTCATGATCAACATTATCAATGATAATTATATCACTTGGGTAATTTTTATCTCTAATAATAACTTGATCAGTAGTCACTAGTAAATTTAGACCTAATTTTTATGAGGATTTGTTGCAATTTTGACACCACTATGTGGACAAAATGACGAACACTATCATCGATCTTTTTTTGTCAATTTTATGATACCCTAAATGTTTTTCAAAATTGTGATGTTACTATGGTAGATATATCAACAAAACTATTGTTAGGATATCCACCTCAACCCATAGCCATTGTGTACTACACTTTCCACCTATGCGACCAATGGTTGTTGAAATTGTGATGAAAACCCTGACAAAATGTTATGTCTATGTGTTGAAATTGTGACGAATATTGGGGTATGTGTAGGATCATGGTGTACCAAAATATGGCCTTAAGTGGTAGTGAAAAATCAGAAAATCAGGGTTATGTCAACTTGACACATAATTTTGAAGTGGTTATGGACTTTATATCAAAAAGTTGTAAGAAAATAATCTGTAGGAAATTGAATGTAGCTTCTAAACTACTAGGCCTTATCAAGAGAAAAAAATAATTGATTATTCAAAAGTTTGAATTTTAATGCAGTACTACAAAAATTTCAGGGCAAAAGTAAAAAGTAGGTGTATGTCTAACCACCTTAATCAAAATCAAATGATAATATTTTTAAAATATAATTATAGATATGAAAAGTAGACTCATGCCCGAATGTGACACATATTTTTTGGTATTTTTATTCTAAATAAATAATTAAATATGAATTTTCTACCAAAACTTTTTCAAAAAAAAAAAGTCCTATGTCTGACCACCTTAACTAATAGAAAATTTTACCAAATTTAATTTAATTTTTTTTCTTATACTAGGTGAAGCATAGAATGTGACGCAACTTTTAAATTTTAAAAATGTCATACCGTTTGAAAATTATAACTATTTTTCAATCAGTATGTCAATCAACACTTTACAATAATTTTCATTGATAATTAACTAATAAATACTTATCGATCTCAGAATTTGACAGAAATTATATTGATGAAATCTCGAGAGAGATATTAAAAAACCGTTTTCGTTTCATTCAATTTCAATCAAAATAACATTGTCAGAGGACTACCCGAAGTCTAAGTATCACTAAAACCCTCTTCAAACATGTTTTTTGGGTTGACCGGGTAGGCTTGGTAAATACCAAGCCTAATCGGATATTGGATTTGAAATCGGATATCCAATATGGCTAGGTGAATTTTAGTGGAAAATTTGAAATCTCAACCCATTTTGGAGGGAAAACTGGATTTAAGACTTATAGCTTATGATTTATAAATTATTTTTGTTATATTACTATGTAAATATGTATTATAATATTATATATATATATATATATATATATATATATATATATATATATATATAATAACATAATGTAAAGATATAACATATAATATATTATGTTATTCTCATTATAATCTATAAATATAATTTATATTATTATTATTTTTACTAAATATAATAACGTAATATATATATATATATATATATATATGTTATTGATATAAATTATTATATTAATATGTATGTTATTAATATATATGTATATTATTAATATATATGAGTCAAAGGGGGTCATAGGTCCCTTCGACCCATTACATAACAACATATGTCCCTAGGGGTTCTAGGACCCCTAGTGACATATTAGAATCATTCTTATGGGTCGAAGGAGGTCATAGGTTGACCTATGACCCCCTTCAACGCATTACATGACAACATATGCCCTTAGGGGTCCTAAGACCCCTAAGGACATATTAGAATCATTCTTATAGGTCAAAGGGGGTCATAGGTTGACCTATGACCCCATTCAACCCATTAAATGATGACATATGTCCCTAGGGGTCTAGGACCCATAGGGACATATTAGAATCGTTCTTATGGGTCAAAAGGGGTCATAGGTTGACCTATGACCCCCTTTGACCCATTACATGACAACATATGTCCCTAGGGGTCCTAGCACCCCTTGGGACATATTAGAATCATTCATATGAGTCGAAGGGGCTCATAGGTTGACTTATGATCCCCTTCGACCCATTACATAATGACATATGTCCCTAGAGGTCCTAGGACCCCTAGGGACATATTAGAATCATTCTTATGGGTTGAAGGGGGTCATAGGTCATAGGTTGACCTATGACCCCCTTTGACACATTACATGATGACATATGTCCCTAGGGGTCTTGGGACCCCTAGGGACATATTAGAATCATTCATATGGGTCAAAGGGGGTCATAGGTTGACCTATGACACCCTTTGACCCATTACATGAAGACATTTGTCCCTAGGGGTCCTAGGACCCCTAGGGACATATTAGAATTGTTCATATGTGTCAAAGGGGGTTATGGGGTGACCTAGGACCCCCTTCGACCCATTAAACAATGACATATGTCCCTAGGGGTCCGAAGACCCATAAGGACATATTAGAATTGTTCATATGGATCAAAGGAGATCATAGGTTGACCTATGAACCCCTTCGACCCATTAAATGATGACATATGTCCCTAGGGGTCTTAGGACTCCTAGGGACATATTAGAATTATTCATATGGATCAAAGCGGGTCATAGGTTGATCTATGACCCCCTTCGACTTATTTAATGATGACATATGTCCCTAGGGGTCCTAGTACATATGAAGCATTCTAATATGTCCCTAAGGGTCTTAGGGCTCCTAGGGACATATTTCATCATGTAATGTGTTGAAGTGAGTCATAAGTCAACTTATGACACCTTTACACCCATAAGAACGATTCTAATATATCCCTAGGACATATGTCATCATGTAATAGGTCGAAGGGGGTCATAGGTCACCCTATTAGCCCCTTTGACCAATAAAAACTATTCTAATATGTCCCTAGGGGTTCTAGGACCTCTAGGGACATATGTCATCATGTAATGTGTCCAATGGGGTCATAGGTCAAGCTATGACCCCCTTTGACCCATAAGAATGATTCCAATAAGTCCCTAGGACCCCCTTTGACCCATATATACGATTCTAATATGTCCTTAGGGATCCTAGGGCCCCTAGGGACATATGTCATCATGTAATTGGTCGAATGGGGCCATAGGTCAACCTATGACCCCTTTTAACCCATATGAATGATTCTAATATGTCCCGAGGGATCCTAGAACCCCTGGGGACATATGTCGTCATGTAATGGGTCGAAGATTCTAATATGTCTCTAAGGGTCCTAGGACCCCTAGGGATATATGTTGTCATTTAATGGGTTGAAAGGGGTCATAGGTCAACCTATGACCCCCTTTGATCCATATGAAGCACTCTAATATGTCCCTAGGGGTCCTAGGGCCCCTAGGGACATATGTCATCATGTAATGGGTCAGAGAGGGTTATAGGTCAAGCTATGACCCCCTTTGACCCATAAGAACGATTGTAATATGTCCTTAGGGGTCCTAGAACCCCTAGCTATATATGTCATCATTTAATGGGTTGAAGGGGGTCATAGGTCAACTTATGACACCCTTTGACCCATATGAAGCATTCTAATATGTCCCTAAGTGTCCTAGGACCTGTAGAGACATACGTCATCATGTAATGTGTCGAAGTGAGTCATAAGTCAACCTATGACCTCTTTTGACCCATAACAATGGTTCAAATATGTCCCTATAGGTCGTAGAACCACTAGGAACATATGTCATCATGTAATGGGTCAAAGGGGTCATAGGTCAACCTATGACCCCCTTAGACCCATATGAACGAATCTAATATGTTCCTAGGGGTCCTAGGACTCTTATGGAAATATGCCATCATGTAATATGTCGAAGAGTGTCATAAGTTAACATATGACCCCCTTTGAGCCATAAGAATGATTTTAATATGTCCCTAGGGGTCCTATGTCATCATTTAATGGGTCGAAGGATGTCATAGATCAACCTATGACCCCCTTTGACCCATATGAAGCATTCTAATATGTCCTTAGGGGTCCTAGGACCCCTATGGACAAATGTCATTATGTAATGGGTCGAAGGAGGCCATAGGTCACCCTATGACCCCTTTTGACCTATTGAAAGGATTCTAATATGTCCCTTGGGGTCTTAGGACCCCTAGGGACATATGTCATCATGTAATGGGTTTAAGGGGATCATAGGTCAACCTATGACCCCCTTTGACCCATAAGAATGATTCTAATATGTCCCTAGGGGTCCTAGGACCCTTAGGGATATATGTCATTATTTAATGGGTCAAAAGGGGTCATAGGTCAACCTATAATGCCCTTTGACCCATAAAAATGATTCTAATATGTCTCTAGGGGTCCTAGGACACCTATGGACATATGTCATCATTTAATGAGTCAAATGGAGTCATACGTCACCTTATAACTCCCTTTGACCCATAAGAACGATTCTAATATGTCCCAAGGGGTCCTAGGACCCCTTTGACCCATAAGAATGATTCTAATTTGTCCCTAGGGGTCCTAGGACCCCTAGGGATATATGTCATCATTTAATGGGTCGAAGGGGGTTAGAGGTCAACCTATGAAACCCTTTGACCCATATAAAGCATTTTAATATGTCCCTAGGTGTCTTAGGACAGCTAGGGACATATGTCATCATTTAATGGGTTGAAGAGGGTCATAGGTCAACCTATGAACCCTTTTGACCCATATGAAGCATTCTAATATGTCAGTAGGGGTCCTAGGATCTCTAAAGACATATGTCGTCATGTAATAGTTCAAAGGGGGTCATAGGTCACCCTATGAACCCTTTTGACCCATAAGAACGATTCTAATACGTCCCTAGGGGTCCTAGGACTCCTAGGGACATATCTTGTCATTATATGTTCATAGGGGTCCTAGGACCCCTAGGGAGATAAGTCATCATTTGATGGGTTGAAGGGGGTCATATGTCAAACTATGACCTGATTTGACCCATCTGAAGCATTCTAATATGTCCCTAGGGGTCCTAGGACCCCTATGAACATATGTCATCAGGTAATGGGTCGAAGGGGGTCATAGGTCACCTTATGACCCCCTTTGACCGATTATAAGGATTCTGATATGTCCCTAGGGGTCTTAGGACCCCTAGGGACATATTTCGTCATGTAATGGGTCGAAGGGGATTATAGGTCAACCTATGACCCCCTTTGACCCATAAGAAAGATTCTAATATGTCCTTAGGGGTCCTAGCACCCCTAGGGACAAATGTCATTATTTAATGGGTTTAAGGGGATCATAGGTCAACCTATGAGCCCCGTTGATCCATAAGAACAATTCTAATACGTCCCTAGGGATCCTAAAATTGGTAGGGACATATATCATCATTTAATGGGTCAAAGGGGGTCATTGGTAAACCTATGACCCCCATTGACCCATATGAATGATTCTAATATGTCTCGAGGGATCCTAGGACCCCTGGGGACATATGTCATCATGTAATGGGTTGAATGGGGTCATAGGTCAATCTACGACCCCTTTTAACCCATATGAATGATTCTAATATGTCCCTAGAGATCTTAGGACCCTTGGAGACATATATCGTCATGTAATGGGTCAAAGATTCTAATATGTCCCTAGGGGTCCTAGGACCCATAGGGATATATGTTGTCATTTAATGGTTCGACAGAGGTCATAGGTCAATCTATGACCCCCTTGACCCATATGAAACACTCTAATATGTCCCTAGGGTTCTTAGGACCTCTAGGGACATATGTCATCATGTAATGGGTCAAAGGGTGTTATAGGTCAACTTATGACCCCTTTTGACCCATAAGAATGATTGTAATATGTCCCTAGGGTACCTAGGACCCCTAGCTATATATGTCATCATTTAATGGGTCAAAGGGGGTCATAGGTCAACCTATGACACCGTTTGACCCATATGAAACATTCTAATATGTCCTTAAGTGTCCTAGGACTCGTAAGGACATATGTCATCATGTAATGTGTCGAAGAGGGTCATAAGTCAACCTATTACCCCATTTGACCCATAAGAACAATTTTAATATGTCGTTAGGGGTCCTAAGACCCCTAGGGACATATTTCATCATCTAATGGGTCGAAGGGGGTCATAGGTCACCCTATGAGCCCCTTTGACTGATAAGAATGATTCTAATATGTCCCTAGGTGTCCTAGGACCCCTAGAGACATATGCCATCATTTAATGGGTCAAAGGGGGTCATAGGTCAACCTATGATGCCCTTTGACCCATATGAAGCATTCTAATATGTTCCTAGGTGTCCTAGGACCCCTAGGGACATATGTCATCATGTAATGTGTCGAAGGGGGTCATAGTTCACCCTATGACCCCCTTCAAACCATATGAAAGATTCTAATATGTCCTTAGGGGTCTTAGGACCCTTAGGGACATATGTCATCGTGGAATGTGTCGAAGGGGGTCATATGTCACCCTATGATCCCCTTCGACCCATATGAATGATTCTAATATGTCCATAGGGGTCTTAGGACCCCTAAGGACATATGTCATCGTGGAATGTGTCGAAGCTGGTCATTGGTCACCCTATGACCCTCTTCGACCCATATGAATGATTCTAATATGTCTCTAAGTGTCTTAGGACCCCTAGGGACAAATGTCATCTTGTAATATGTCGAACGGGTTCATAGATCATCCTGTGACCCCTTTTGACCCATATAAACTATTCTAATATGTCCCTAGGGGTCCTAGGATCCCTTAGTGACATATGTCGTCATGAAATGTGTTGAAAGTGCTCATAGGTCATCTTGTGAGCCCTTTTGACCCATATAAATGACTCCACTATAAATAATATTGTAAAAATAATAATAATATAGTATAACAATCATATATATATATAATTTATAGATTATAATAATAATAACATAATATATTATATATTATAATTTACATATAATAATAATAATAATAATATATTATAGATTATAATTTATATATGATAATAATAATAATATCTATTAATAACATATATATAATATATTATGTTATTATATTTAATAAAAATATAGTAAAAATAATAATAATATATTATAATAATATATATTATATTTATAGATAATAATAATAATAATAACATAATATATTATTATATATTAATAGATTATATATTATATCTTTACATTACGTTATATATATATATATATATATATATATATATATATATATATATATATATATATATATATATATATATATATATGTATATGTATGTATGTATGTATGTATGTATGTATGTATGTATGTATGTATGTATATGTGTGTATGTATATATATCTATATGTATGTATATATATATATATATGTGTATATATATATAATATTATATTATATTATTATATAATATATAGATTATATATTATTTTATATATAATAGTTATGTTATTATATTATATATTTATAGGTTGTATATTATATCTTTACATATTTCATAACTCAAATTAGTTATATCACTTACAAATTTGTTTTTCCCTCTAATTTTTGTGCCTTTTCCCTCCAATTTTTGTGCCGCCGATATCGGATATCGGATCTGATATCGAATATCTGATATGAGATCTGATATCCGATATGAGATACGATATTTGATCTTATATCGTATATCCGATAAGGCTTGGGCCTTACATTCCAGGTTTAGTACTTGGATAGGTGAAAAAAAGTCAAAGCGGATTTTGAAGCACTTTTAGACGTGTTCAAACTCTATTTTTTTTACATTGCCACTTTTTGGCACACCATGATCCTGCACATACCTATTGGTTGAACCTCATGTCACACATATAACATCTTGGTCAAAATGCTATGCTCGTTTGCATTGAAATTGTGATGAATACTAGTCAAAAATCACACCGTACATATAGCATCCTCGTTAAAATGCTATGCTCCTTTGCATCAAAAATGTGACATCTAGTTCTTTTTTTTTTTTTTAATTATATATTATCAATTAAAATATATATAGTTGTGCTTGTGAGCTCTTAGCTTAGATACATTGAGTCTAGAATCGAGATTTCCATGGGTGATTGCAAGTTAATTTCTTAATGATATAACCCATAGACTCTGTATCATGTATATATTTTGAGTGTTTCCATTAATGGATTGTTGTGTTGAAAAATTCTATCAAGCAAGGTAATAAATGAGTCTAGAGAAGCTTGATGAACATTGGCCTTGCTCTAGAGCTCATTGATGACACTGCTTTCCCCTAATGGCATTTCCCCTTTTTGAATATTATCAAATGTGTATCTAAAAAAATTTCTTTAGCAAGAGGAAATATACTATTTTGACATGCCAAGAATGTTGCTAGGTGAGGACAAAGAGTTCAAAGTGTTATGCCCCCTTGTAGCACAAAATGTTATTGATTTGAGGAATTTTCAAAAGACAAATTTCCAAAAACTTCCTTGACTACAACATGACACCTAGGTTGAACATGATAGTAGCACAATAATCTCTATTAAATGTTTAAATATATCTAGCAACTATTTCTCCTCTTAGTTTTTTTGTTGCTATAATCAATAACAAAAAATTCAAACACGAATTGATAAAAAGCCTGTAAAGAAAATGTATACTATACATATAGCATTGTTGCAAATTTAAGAAATGCTCCATTGATAGCTCTAACATTATCATGGTTTGCCTTATGTGGATAGTAATCTTAATACATATTATCCTATAAACGTCAATCTCATCCAACCCTTGTGCTTTGCTCAACTTGGCTTTGTGACCATGTACATATTCATTCTGGGATACAATTCACTGAACAATAATGTCATCTCTACATGGCTACATGATGTGAAATACATAGACATATTTTCACCTTGATAATGACTACAATTCTAGTGTCTTCAAATCATGTGTCCATTCATTACACGTAAATATCTTGCAAGAGAAATTGTTACATTGTAATGTCAACTCTAAATTTGGTTCTCACAGCATCTCTGCGGTCCAAAAAATACTACATATATCTATGACAATGAAGTGATAGAATCATGAGACCCAGAGAAGAGATTCCAAATTCAAGTAAATCAACAAAATATCAATATTTTAAATCTACTAGCATGCCATGTTTTTGTCAGAACTCCAATTTAAGTTTAGCCTAGTAGTACAAAAAGGAATTAATAAGATCCAAATTATAAACAATTTCATCTGAATAGTGGATTTGTTCCCGTGGAATTATCACCTTAACATTGACTAGATTGATTTTATATTTTCCTTTTTGGCATGAATGATGTGTGTCATTCAAGATTTGGAAGTTCTACTTGCCATTCAAACAAGAGCAAGAAAATGATAAAGTTATCTCCATCTTGTTTGTTTACACAACTCTTCTAGTGCTATAAAATTTTATATATATATATATATATATATATATATATATATATATATATATATATATATATATATATATATATATATATATATATATATATATATATATATATATATATATATATATATATATATATATATATATATATATATGTATGTATAATTTGTAAATTATTTCTCTTCATGTAGAGTCTACATTGTCCTCCTAATATATTACCTTTATGTGCAATAGTTAATGCCATACTACTAGACCATCGAAGGGAATGAGCATAAGCTTTCTAATTACCCTCATGGATAACAATATTTCTCTTAGGCACTAGCTATTTCAGTCTCAAGATAAGCTTCATATTGGAAACTCCCTACATGATATAATTATAACCATTATAATGAAGTCAATCAAATGAGTTATAGAACTAAAAAATGCTAAGAATAAACATAGTTGAAAAAATCTTCATTTAATTAGAAATATTTTCTGATTTTTACAAAGCAGCAAACACTCTAAGCTTGAATAATTTCAAATAGAACTACCCACTTCAATAGCCTATTTCTATATCCTCCCCATTTCAGCATGTTACATATAAGATCCAATCTTGATCTAGTGCTCCTTTTATACTCACAACATTCTTAATGAAAGAATTGATAACATTAAGATTTTCTTATAATAGGATATGTTAACATTAATATGGAAAACTCCAAAAGGATTATCTAATATAACTTATCCAAATGGCACAACATGACAAACGAGCTGAATATAATAGCAGCTCACAATCTCCATTATGTAATCAAGTATTTCTGATAGCTATTTCCCTAATTACTTTCTTATGTGTTGCAATTAGTAGCAAATGTACCCCATACAATTGCTTGTGTTTTGAAATTGAGAAACCTTACCTCGATAGCCAGTAAAGAGTTCAAATTGTCGCATGGCCTGCCTTATGAACATTTCCAATCCACTTACAATAGTGACCCCTATCTCTTTTGCTTCTCATAGAAGTCATGTAAATTTTGGTGTGTAAACAACATAAAAAACAAGATCATATGACTTCAAAGCTTCTTGAAGAAAATATACTAAATCAAACCTCTCATTTAACTAGAGCAAAAATAAGATCATATGATCTCAAAGCTTCCTGAACAAAATTTGAAGGTATAAAAAACTATCATGAATGCAAATAATTGAACTGGAAATCTTTCTTTTTGAAGTTAAAAAAAGATAGTTAATATTGAATTAAAAAATTCTTTCAGTAACACAAAATTTGACCATGGATTATAAACAAGTACCCCTTAGACATTTACAAGACAAAAGGATCTTTAGGTGTACACTAAGGATCTCCATATGCTACATGCAAAGACAACATGATTGCATCTAATTGCAATACTTTTTCATTTCAAATAAAAGTTCAAGATAGGTTCTTAGTGTCAAGTATGACAAATCATATACTTAAGGTACATGTAAGCTACAATAAAAAAATGATAAACAATAGGGAAGTGTACTTGCAAAATTCTCACAAATTAAAGGAATTGCATAGAAGTTAACATAGACAAAACTTTAGACAACAACAAAATGTGATACAATATTTAATTTGCACCAATTAATAAAAACAAACAAAAATCCCAATTATTGTCTAAAACTAGTTTTGCCCATGAAGGATTGTGTCCAATTGTATTGGAAAACATCACAAAAGAATTAAAGGGTAAAAACTAAAATAAATATGCCCAAAGACAAGGCAAATATGACATCTCTTTGTCCTAAACTCTTCATTATAAATGGTATGATTGCATCTTCTTGTTGATTCCTACGGTAGGCCTTGTCAACACCATAGCTTATTACACCTATGAAATCCAAGTCTACTCTAACTTGTTTGATTGACCTTTAGAACCTATTTAAAAGCCATCTAGATTCAAAAAAAATTTAGTAATTGGTCAATTATTGAATTATTTTTTCTTATAATGGGTGAGTTGGCTTACATTTTTCAACATAACCAGTCTCAAAGAAAGTTTGAATCTAATTATTTAGGTAACAACAAAAATATGGATCCAACTAAATTCAAAAAGGAAAACCAAATCATGTACATGAGCCCTTTGTTCTAGCATATAAGGACATTGCTATATGGCAAGGAAGTAAAAAGAGAAAGGTTGCATAGGGACGAGAGTACTTGGGTACTTCGAGTATGAGTACACCCAAGGCTATTTTCACTATAGGGGATAAGGGTTATATAACTTGATATTTTATAGAAAATTTGAGAATATATGTCATGTCAATGAATTTTCAAAACAAGAACAACGATAAAATTTGTAGATGTAATGTTTTGTTTTTGGTTTGAGATTTGCAATATGTTTGTACTAATAATATATTTTAAATATTTAGATGTGTAACAAAGAAGGAAAACTTTGAAAATTGAACATGAACAAGAAGATCATAAATCATACAACAATGATATATTACAACTGGTAAAGTTTTGACTCAAATATTGATAAAGCTTACTGTTAATAAGTACTATATCAAATTTTCAAACTTGTTATATATTGAATTAAGCTTGATAAACAACGATATGCAAAAAAAAAAAAAAATGTTAATCAAGGTCCTTAGCTATGATGGTCTCCATTGAGTACCCAGTGAGTATCCTAGTGCACATTGTAGGGGTATGGAAATGAGTACCATGCAACATTGAAAAGAAGACAATTTCCAATTGTAAAAGACTAGAGTCATGGATTCTTTGGATATAAGGCATAGATGATAGGCAACATTGATTCTAGGTAGTCCAATGGACAACATAAGAAACCAAGGCCTAGATAGAAGATGTGCTATAAGAATGCAAAAACAATATGGATATTAAGTGTTAGGCAAAGAAGAATACCACATCTAGACCCATTTTAACTAATTTGTATGTTTCATATAGGGCATCCTCTCATTGTCATGCTCTCATGCTAAATCTCTATATCTATTATGTTACAAATGTGCATTTAAAGTCTACCTGATCATGAAAATGGAGGTTTTAGATGGTTTACCAATTAGTCTTCATATATGACACTTATCTTCCAATCATAGTTGGGAAACTCAGTCTCGGAAAAACCTTGATAGACCTAAAATAATTTACTTGGCAAATAATTGTGTAACTTTAAAAATTACTTGAATTTCTTTACAAACACCTTTTTTTATTTTCAAAATTTGATGACAAGAAGTATCCAAAAAGTCCTTAAATGATTACACAAGTGTTTTCATTTTGTACTAATTTTTATTGATTTGAATGCAAATGAGTACAAAACCTCATCACCATGTGGAATCCTGATGGCTGATAGCCTGATATAAAGGATGTCTGAGAAAATTAGAATAGTAAAACTAAAAGTAACTACAATACTTTACATCTTCCTCTTTCCTAATCTATAGAAAAATATGGGAGAGATATATATTCTAGCCCTTGGAAAATGTTATGAATTTTTAATTATCATGGAAGGCAATGACTTGACCTCCAATGGCCAATATAATAGTAGATGGAAATGAGTCCTTGATGTCATAAATGGAATATTCTTCAAACTCATTGCCTTCAATTATTAGAACACTATGCTCAGCACTTGGTGGAGGACAAAGAAAGTCTTTAGATATCCCAAACCAAACACCAACCATATTCCAAAGAATGTTGTGGCTAGCTATTCTTTTTGCTAGAGTAACTATCACCTAACCCATTTTTGACAAGTAAGCCATTTCTCATGTGTTATAGATTTTGGTGGTAGATATTTGCCATGGATAGCTGGCCTTAAAAATTTGATTTCTGTTTAGTTCAGTTTGAGCTTCACTTGGTTTTGAGAATAGTTTAATATTCTCTATTTAACAAGGCCAATGATGTGAAGGTGGAAGCTCATTTGGCCCCTCCCCACCCCCCCAACATCAATATAAATTCCCCATTAACATCTAATAACATTAATTCATTCAACCATTTTTGAAATATAACATTAAATTATTATAATACCACAATAACATTCATTAACACACAACATTCATGAATAATTCATTAACACTTAAAATTCATTAATACAAAACATTCATGAATAATTCATTAGCACATAAAATTCATTAACATCATTTTCTTTGGGCTTCTTAATGTTCTTTTTTTTAGAATCTTGTCAGAGGAATATCAATGTCCTCATCATTCCCCTCCTCTACTAATTCTAATTCCAACACATATCTCCACCTCATCTATTTAGGAATAAGTGGTCATTATACCAAAGGGGAGTTTGATGCAAAAATAACTGTATCATGAGTTAAATTCAAACCATTTATATTAGTGAATTACATGTATATAAAAAAATTAGTTAAATTAACAAAACATAGATTTTCTTTACTTGAATGTGCCACATGAACTACATAATGACTAGTGTAAACATCCTCTAACACTCGTTCAGCATGACATTTTGTATCCTCTAAAATATGCACAAATTTTTTTACACCAAGTTCAATTTAAGATGTTAAATTTTATTAATAATTACATACTTATTTTTAAATAGAAAATGAACACCTCCATTGACACTTGAATGCACATCAGGGGCTTCATCATGCAATGTAGGATCTAAGTTACATTAAGGAGGTTGCATTACAATGTCATGCATACATTGTTATCAAATAGATTGTTGCTCAAGTATTCAATTTCTAATTTTTATTTTTTTTCATATTCACCTATTCATATGATATAGGGGGCTCTTAGGTTGGGCTAGTGGAAGCTTGGCATAGGCATTTAGCCACAGCTTGATAGCCTTCCTTGTATGCAATTTTTTGGTGTTCTCTCATGGCCTCTAAATTAAATTCAAAGACTTGGATTTTTTGATTAAACAAAATTATTTACATTTTATAAATAATTTTTTTCAGGAATTTATTTCCTCCTACTTATTATTCATGCTTTATTTTTTGAATATCCACCAGAGCCAAGTTTGTGCTGCCCAATCTTTCACAACCTGGTCTTTGTTGCCTTTGATGTATCATACAACCTATGAAAAGTTTAAAATATGTTAGATGATATAGATATAAAGATGCCTAGTCAGTGCATTATTACATTATACTAGTAGTTAATACTATTGCATACCTTCTCTCATTTGCAGGTGTAACTCTTCTTTTAACATTCATTTTTTTCCTTTGCATCCAAAATGAAGTCATTCTAATCCCTCACTAAAATAAAGGGAGGACGTTAGTACTTTTGATTATGGATGAGACTCCTTGCATAGGAGTCTTTATAGTGTTTAGATGTTTTGTAGCTTTTTCCAAAATTTTCTTCTCCTTAAAATTAAATTACCAAACTCATGCTCTAAATCTTTAATGAAATAATCTTTTAATTATTTTTCTTATAAGTTCCCCTTTTAAAAAAATAGAAAATTGTTAGATAGGAAAATTAACTGAAGTTTTGTACCTCGAATATACTAAAAGCAAAGTTGTGTACCTTATGGTTGGCCCGAATATCTTCAGTGCATGGTCATAAAGCATCTTATAGAAGCAATTATTTCCTTCAAAAAAATTCATGAGATCATCAATCCAAGACTTGTTATGAATAGCTAAGTTCATATTACAATATAAAAAATAATAATTTAAAAGTACCTAGAAGCTTAGGACATTTCAAAGGCATTAATTCATTACATCGTCAATCAAAAATGACATCTGCATAGCTCCTATGCTAGAAACATAGGTAGATCTAGGAAATGATGGTGAATTTTCACCAATACATGTACTTGATCTATATCTGGCATCATAGACATTGGCAATGTATTTGACACTAGATGCACCCATGATTAAAGTAAAAATTATCAAATCATAATTAACACAAAACTAAATATAGCAAAACAAGGATTTACCTGGCATAGACTATGAAGGCGTCAATGTTTACATGGCCCTTGTTTCTAACAATTATAGTTAGCAATCTCTAATGGACCTCTGTTGACCTCCTAGGAGTCTCTTGCACTTGATGTCCTAGTGAAAAATACATTTTTAGCAAAGACATTCTGATATAATAAAAGTAAGGGTTAACCTAAGAAGTTTTTGAATGTTCAATCAAAGAAAAAATTCCTTGTAACTTGTCAACTTAAGGACTATCTTACCTAAGGTAGTTAGATCTCTGCTAGTACCAACCTCACTACAATGTCCTGGACTAGGAAATTGAGTTTGCAAAAAATCTTGTCACAAGAACACACATATTTTAGTTCACAACATAAAATTAACCTTTTTTGAACTTTTTTTATAATTAATGATTCATTATTGCTTACTTATAAATGGCATGTTATGGCCATCAATTCCTGTTGCCTCTTCAACACCTCCTCTATTGGATTTGGATCTTTGAAAATGTTGATAATTTCTAAATTGATTTTTTTCCTCATCATATATGTTAAATTAGGGACCTCCGCAATATCGTCATCAGAAAGGGTAGGTACCTCTGTTGTTGTAGGTGCTTTTTCCCTATCCTAAACATCAAATTGTGATAGAAATATCAGTAAAACATTTGTAAAAACTCAAAAAACCTAAATAAAATAACATAATAATATAACATTTTTTAACTATCTAATTTATACAATTTCAATAACATTTAGTATCATTGAGGAATGGGTGTGAGCTAGAGCATCCTTGTGGCTTCTATCCTGTGGGGGATCCATATTGTCTTGTGACAAAGATTAAATATAAAAACTTTCGTGATCATTAAAAAAAGCTCATTATTTATGTATTAATTTTTTAATATTTTTTTTCATCTTGTATGTTAAATTAGGGACATCTGCAATATCCTCATCAGAAGGGGTAGTAGCTACCTTTGTTCTTACAGGTGCTCTTCCCCAATCCTGAACGTTAAATTATGACAGAAATATTAGTAAAAATTTCATAAAAACTCCAAAACCCTAAATAAAATAACATAATAATCAAGGTTACATAGTTACTCGTACCCACACTCCTGGTACTCATGCCCAAGTACCCAAGTACTAGGTACTTAGTGGAGAGCATCATAGCTAAGAACATTGATTAAGATTTCTGATTTTTTTTTTTTTCGATTTTTTGTTTGCATATCACCTTTTTGTTTATCGAGATTAATTCAATACTTAATTAGTTTGAAACTTTGATACAATATTGATTAACAATAAACTTTATCACTGTTCAGGTTAGAAGTTTAATATTTCCAACATATCATTGTCATATGATTTATGACCTTCTTGTTCATGTTTAAAGTCTTTCTTCTCTGTTATGCATCTAAATAGTTATCATATATTAGTACTATTACAAACATATAACTGCAATCCAAAACTAAAAATAATACATTACATTAGCAAACTTTATCGTTGTTCTTGTTTTAAAAAACTAAGTACCCAAAGTACCCCTATCCCCATGCAATGATGATAATAAGATAGCATTCTTCAACTACTTAACTTGTACAATTTCAATAAGGTTTACCATGGCCAAAGAATGGGTAGGAGGAGCATCCTTGAGGCCTCTATTCCATGTTTGATCCATATCATCTATGACAAAGACTAAATATAAAAACTTCAGCCAACTGATCTTAGCAAAAAAAAATTATTGATAAAATGGTATATAGTACTTACCACCCTCATGATAGTAACTTTGTTTATATCTATGTGATTTAAATGGTAACCTATTAGTAGCTCTTCCCCTGCAATTTTTTATTTTGTCACACATACAAAAACTTGATTCCCTTCACATTCCTCAAAAATGCAATTGGGTTGCTTGTTAGTTGAGTAAGGTCACAAACTATTTATAAAACCCTCAATATTACCTATTGCTTTTTGTCTCTCATCAATGTACATAGAAAATCTTTTACTTTGATCATTTTCTTTCCATTGTATATAATTTTCTAATAGTGCATACCTACACATACCTTTCTTATATTGAACAATCGACATCCAATCATTGTAACTATAACAAGGACCAACATACTTCATCAATTCAACAACTTTTTTGTAACATACCTTTATCCCATCCATGGAAAATAGGCCCAAACTATGTAATGAGGATGGAGCTCTGCAATATATCCTCTCATGAACACAAAAATTAGTGTTAATTGGAGGTAGCTCATTAGGTACCCATTCTTTCTCAATATGTTTGTACCAAAGGGGCACCTTTATGTCACCTTTTCTCTCATCATCATAAGGACATGACCCCCCTTTAGCAAGGAAAAATTGCATGCATTTATTGAATTTTTTTCTAATCTTTTTACCTCTAGTTTATCTCCCCATTTTAGTCATAGTACATGTAGAACTTTTATCTACCATTCCCTCATTTTCCTCATTTGATGTTCATAGATCTAACAAGTATCTATTTGGTGATCCCTACAATCCATCAAATGAGATATTATCACATCCCCTCTTCAACTACTAAAGAATTTTGATAAAAATTAAATAATATACATAGAATAATCAAGTTGTGACCCATGCGTACAATTCTTCTTTGTCTATACATGAGAGATATAAAATTTACTAAGTTGAAAGTGATTATATAATTACATGTCTATATGGTTCTTCTTTGTCTATTTGAAAAAGAAGAATATAAAAAAATGTCTATTTATTGACTTATACTTGTTGATCCATGTCACTGTGCACAATCCTCACCAATGGGGATAAATTTCCTACATATGTTAATCATTTATCTTAAGTTACCTACAAATAACTTAGAAGACAACATGAACATTTCACTCAATTTATTTTAGGATACCTACATGTGAAATGATCAGATCTTACTAGGAGTCAGGTATATCTTAAAATTTTTGGACATGTTAGACTTGATGTTTATATCTGCACATATGGTTTGGAAAGAAAAATTTGGTGCATGTTGTGCTTAAAAATCAGAGCTTATTAGGAATCATGTATATCTTAAAATTTTTGGACATGTTGTACTTAATTTTTATATTTACAAATATGGTTTTGAAAAAAAAATTGGTGTATGTAGTACTTAATGATCAAAGCTTAGTAGGAGTCATTGATCACATACCTTGTACATTTAAATCATGTCATTGATCATCTTCTTCATCTATCTCATCATCACCACCACCACCACCACCACCACCACCACCACCATCATCACAACTATCATCATCATCATTATCATCACAATCACCATTGTCATCATTGACAACATCATCATCACCACCATTATTATCATCATCATCATTGTTACCATGACCATCATCATCATCATCATCATCATCATCATCCTCATCATCATCATCTTCATCATCATCACTAGAATTGTTGTCATCATCACCATCATCTTGATCTTCATCATCTTCAACATCAACTTCTTCCATAACATTAAACTTTATGTGTGGAACCTCTGAGTAAAACACTTGCTCACATTGGCTTGAAAGAACATAAGGTTCATCTCCAATTGGCTCAAATGACCTTGTATTCATCATTGCAAATCCATTATCATATTGAATAATAGTTCTATCTGGATCATTTTGATTTAGTTGTAGCCTATACCATTTGACAACAAATAGAACTACTTTGAAGGGGTTAAAGTTGAACTCAATTATATCATCCAAGATGCCATAGTATCAATTTTTAGATTGTTGAGGATGTATGTCATTTCTAGATGATATAGTAGTGACCTTGGAAAAAATAGTTATCCTAGAATCACAAGTTTTCTTAGTGTCATATAGCTTTTTTATGTGAAATTTGTGGCCACGGTAGTACATAGCTTTGTGGTGCTTGACCAGAGATTTTTGAAGCATGTGAAAATTATTTTCATTGCGAGTTGATATGAAACATATGAGTGATGATCATTAATAAATTTGTACATAACTTTCCACCTCTTAAATCCTTTACTAGATCAACTACAATTGGTGTAACATTGGAATCTCCATTACGATGAGCTTCGGTATCCAATGAAGCAACACCTTCCCATGTTAATGAGCAACCATTTTTTTGACATTTTTCAATCCATACCATCATCCAATCAAGATTGTTTGCAATATAAAAATGTATTACATCCCAATGTCAACCAGCTGTATTAAAAAAAAAAACCAATTGTAAATAACTTATATTGAAGATTTATAAGAATTAATTAACTACAATAACATATTAAATTTACGTTTCACTTTCCTTACTCTACCTTTTCCCATCAAGTAGTCCCCTTCACATTTTTTAGTGGAGTTTAGATCCCAAATATGATTTACATGGATCTTTGATGCAAACTTAGAAAGATATTCAGTCATGTACACAATGGTCTAGTACTATACCATATATCCCTCCACCATAGAAACCTCGGGATGTGCTATTTGTATAACCAAGCCTTTCAAAAATTTCAAGTGCCTCTCAACCATCCACATTTATCTAGTTGATGTAGGTCCTCACAATTCAATCTCCTCAACTTGATGTATGAGGTAGTGTTCTTGTGCATTGAAAAAAATTGGAGGTGGACACTTTTCCATTTCACACATAAGATGAGAAATTTTTCTATTCCAATATTTTATATCTTCTTTATTGATTTCTTTTGATGAAAACCACCTCATGTATTTTCCAATATCATATATAACTTGTTTGGTACTATTTTCAAAGTGGTGTGGGAGAGATAGAGGTAGAATGTAATGCAATATTTGTAAAATGAGATTATCAAAATTTTATAAAAGAATGCAATGAAAACTACGTGCAATATACAAATATATAGCGAATACAAAATAACATGAATTACCTTAATAAATATATGCCAATCGTGTCTTTTCATCCCTAATCCAAATTCACTTTTCTTTGATATGAGATTGTTTATGTTCACAACAAATCTTGTGGGAAATCATATTTTTTATGACTTCTTTTATAGCATTGCTCTATTGCTCTAACAATAACCAACTAAGGACACTTATATCAATTTGGCCTTGATTGTTATTTGATTGAATGAAATTTTTCATTGCATGGTTGGATTCTTCAATGTCGCTACAAATTTTGACAATTTTGTCTTTGTCACACCTTCCATCCAAGATTTTCCATAATGTCTCTATTACATTCTTTCCAATATGCATAGGATTAAACAAATGCATGACTATGAGTTTCTTGTAGTACAAAAACCTACTAAATTGCATAGGATAACTTTTTACTCCTTTTGGAAGTTGTTCATTGATGCCTTGATGACCTTCATGAGCATCAATTACATCATTAGTAAAAAAAAATCAAAATATGATTTTCAAAAAAAAAACCATCAAATGGAATGACATTACCTCTACAATTTATTTTATTGTATTCCAACTTCCATAGGTGAGGTGTCACTATTTGTGGCTTTGATGTAGTCTCTTCTTTCCCATTGGAAAGATATTTTTTGGTAATTTGGTACTTATGATTTCTGTGGAGAAAGTGTTTATTCTCATCGAACACCTACTTTCTTAAAAATTTTGAATGATAGGATTTCATCTTCGGTCCACAAATTGGACATGCAAATTTTCCCTTTGTCTAAAGACCTATAAGATCATGTATAATTGGATTAAATATGTTACCTTTGTGTTAGCACTATAACATACCAAAAAAGAGGTGTTAAGAAGAGAACATACCACAAAAATGTGTTAGCTGAGGGGCATCATGTATTGTCCATACAAGTATTGCATGGAACTGAAATTGTCTCTATCTTATTGATCAAGAGATGTCATACATAGTGATAAAATTCCATAACACCATCAACTCATCAACAAGGGGCTCAATATATACAATGATATCTTTAAATTGGTACTTACCTAGTTGAATGAACAAAAATATTACATAATTATTATGGCCGTTTTGATGAATTGTTTATAATAAAGTAATTTAGATGTCTGTTAAATGAAAATATACTTGGAATAATCAATGCCAACATTATGTACTCCCACTTTATGTTCATCCAAGGAGGAATGTTATTGTTGATAACAAAAATAGGCCACATCAGGTAAGTAGATCTCATCTCTCCAAAAGGATTGACACCATCTGCTGCTAATGAAAGCTTGAGATTACAAAGTTCTTCCTTAAAGTGTGGCCTTTTTCCCTCTATTTCCTTAAATTTTGAACCATCTGTAGGCATTCATATTATGTCATATTGGCTTATACTGTGTGCATGGTAATCTATAAAATATTTGAAGCTATTGCACCTAAATAATTGTTGCAGACATGGAATAATGGGAATAACCCAAAGAACCTTGTGGGGCATATGCACTGAGTTGTGGTGCCAAAAAGATGACTAGTTTTTTTGTTTTTTTTTCTAATTTTCAATAGTGCATACGAGCTATTCTGATGATAGAAAAGGTATATGATGGGCTACAGACCCATAGCCCATCATTTTCATCTTGTTTTTTGGCTCTCCAATAGTGCGTACATGGGTTTGACATCAAAATTTCACCACCATTTGCCAAAATGCCTCCTCACCGACAAAATCCAAGACAACGAGCACACCCACGATGATGAGGTAAGTGATATAAACTTAACTTTTCATTGTTTAATATGTTTTCCATAATGTTTTATTGGTTTTTGATATTATTTTGTGGGGTTTTTACAAATTTCATTTAGAATTGTTTATTTATTTGGATTTCAATTGATTTTTTTATCAAGAAATGTCCATAATCAACCGAAAAATCCACAGAACCCTCAAGAACCTCAAAATTAAAACCCTCCTCAAGAAGAATAACAAATTCCACAACCTAAACCAATTGCAAGACCTCTGCCAGGCACACAAGAAAAAATAATAAATGAAATAGAGAGAGGAAAAAATGAATTAGAAAGACTCATTTCTCAGTTGAAAGAATCTAGACAAACCAATCCAATGAGGGCTCAATTGGCATCATCCCTCGAATCCATTAACACTCAGATAGCCTCAATTAGTGGCTAGTTAGATATTTGGTGAGCTAAGATCGATGAACAAAAAAGATTTTATGCAAATAAATTGTCATATGAAGATGTTAAAAAAAAAAGAAATACCAAAAGGTAGTATATGTGCATTATTTAGAAAACCCAATGAGCAAAATACTATTACAGATGGTACTGAACGATTCCCCATCCATTGGTGCATACACTATACTATTAGAAATAATTTTTGGGATATATGGTGGATGGTTTTTGATGCCCCTCCTTGCAATAATCACGAGGTCCCCATGTATTTTTTGAAGAAATTATATTGTGAGTTTGTTCTTGGGGAGATCCCCAATTATTTTGATATGTTAGACTCCTAGGGTAGAGGTGGGGGGGTCATCATTTGAGAAGCCAGGAGCACGTCATGAACCTAATGTAGTTAGGGCACCTATGGTCTATCCACAGCACGAGCATGTGATTATTCCTTTAGTTGTGAAGGAACATGTAGAGGCCAGCACTCTAGGGACCATTAATGCTTTGACGTAGACCCTCATCCATTCCACGAGCCCATTAGTTGAGGGGGAACCTTCTATGTGTCATAGTCACATGTGCACTTCATGCAAATCCCTATGCACATTTGGCACTCATGTCAGAGAAGGTTCAGATGATGGGCTTGTCACCGATCAGTTCTTGAACGAGACATTTGGCATTGACACACAGGTAAATTACTAATTTGATCACATTTCATATTTATAGTGAATGGTTAATTAATTAGCATTTATTGACATTGTTCAAAATTTAGGGTCAAAGTGTTGCTAGGCCTAGCAACAATCCTCCAGGCCCATTTTTTTTCTCTTCGACGAGTCTTGAGGTATGTATCAATTTAATCATTTTAATTAATACATATATTTATTACATAATCATATTAAGGATTGACATCAACAATTATGCATGTGCATCAGTTCTCCACAGGACCCTCAATCTTTACCACAGATGCAGAGCAGAGACATCATATGAGCTTCACACAGGTACAGTTGTTTCATGTTAATTTAATTCATTTGATTATATTTATTCCATGTTTCATGTTAGATATAACATGTATTGTATGACATGCATCTCATGATGTCGGACACACCTCCTCATCTGTGACAGTCTGTTGATAGTGGAGTGGCCGCAGATGTGGCTAGCTCACAGCCACTGACGGAGGTATGAAAGAATTTTCTTCATTTTAGTTGTTGTTTATAATAGTTAATCTCAAAATTTCTAATGTTATTTACAAGTGATTATATTTATTGAATTGTTGTAGGGTCTTGTCATGCCTGATTGTGCACGAGCATTTGAGGTGGACTTATAGAGTGACTATTTGTTGGCGGCAAGAAAATAATATATTTTGTGTGTACATATATTTTATTTCAACATATAATAAATATTGATTCATATCTAATTTCTTTGTATCAGTTGGACCTAGAGAAGAGCCTCAACAAGAGGTCAAGTGAGCATGTCAAGAGCGCCTTGTCATCTCCACTGTCTCCCTCCACACGATGGCAGAGGACGTTAAGAGACTTGTTTCCTTCCCCATGTATATATATAGGCATCAGAGAGACATATTCGACATGCATTTGATGTACATATAAAATTCTATATTTGATGTATGACATTTATTTGATCTATGACATTATTGGTTAATATATGATATGTTTATTCATATATGACATTATTGGTTATCATAATATATTATGTGTTTGTTAATGTATATGACATTATTGGTTATCATTTTATATTATATGTTTGTTCATATATGACGTTAAATTAGATATGTTCATGTATGACATTAAATTAGATATGTGCATGTCTGAAATTAAATTCAATTGCTAGAGAGTTGCCATTATGTCTACCAACTAGTAGATGTTCTTTTTTGCTTTATTTGTATTTCTCAAAAACTGCAAAGAATTTGTTTCTAGTGAATAGTTGTAAACAATTGTGATCATCGACTTCATGTACTCATGGATTTGGCTACAAGCACTGGTAAGTTTGGCTATAAGAATCCATGGCTTTGGCTATGTGCACTAGTGGCTTTGGCTGTGAGCATTTATGGCTTTGGTTGTAGGCACAATATAGCCTTAGCTGTAGGTTGTCTTTCTTGCTGCATGTCGAAGTTACCTTCAAGAATATCATTAGTGTAATATCTTTACAATTAAAATACTATGACATAATACCTTGGAAATAATAGTCTTTAACCCATTACTTTATTTGTTAAAACATCATGTAGTATCTACTGTAGTGCTTCTACTCAAATATGTTTTCAAAAATACTTAGTATGGCCAAGAAATGTCTATGGAAAGCTTTTCAAATAGGATATTGAAGAACTAAATGTGGATAGTCATTAGTACCCATCAATAAGAACACAAACATCTTTCTCAAGCAAGCCATATGACATTAGCTTAATTTATAAATTTCCTTTGCAAAAAACTAGAAGATGCTATGAATCTTTATACAGAGTTAATCACGAACTCATTATTCCATCCAAGAAGCATATATCACCCTAAGCCAATTAACCGACAAGATAAAAATTAATTCAATTTCAACAAAATTTTGAGTATAACAAGCATCTTAGGGATTCTTACAAGAATTAACACGATGTTCACAAGAGCATTACAATTTCTTGTAATGCTATTTCACATATTGTAATCATATTCAGTTTTGAATGGCCATTTGTATTACAAGCATAAATGTTCTTTAAGGTCTTTTAATTCTAGACATGAATTTTATTCTGAAGCTTTTTTATGACAACCCACTCAATGCATATATTGTTATTCCACATTATGCTGATTTGACTTTCATTGGTTGATTTGGGTCTAGACATGACATTATTCACTACCTTTTTTATATATTATTTTTTTGTAGTGAGGTTCTAGCCTGAATGAATGTATTAATCATCGAAGTTGTGAACCTTGGTTGAGATCCTTACAAATATATTTTCAAATTGGACCTCAAATAGTTTTCTCAATCACCCCCTGTACACAGATACTGAAATTGTAGTTAATTACAAAATTAATACTGAATTAACACAAGTTTAATTGAGAATTATTATGTACCTCAATAGCATAGATTATTATTGACTGGGAAGCTTTATCTTAGAGCAGTTGGTTTCCTAAATCTTTACCGGAATGACACTCTTATGGAATGTGGAATTAGGTTTGCTAGCTAAGGAACATTCTTTAAAAGGTAGAGGAAACTCAAGACTCACATGTTTCCAATCAACATAAATGTTTAAATCACTTCTCTAATTTTTTCTATTTATGATCTTCTTAAAACTTAAATTTCTAAATGCGTTGATGGGGAAATAAAGATCTTCTAGGAACTAAAGGCTAATCATGTTTAATACTTACAATTCTCTATTTTTATCTAATAATTTAAAAAAATTGTACAAGTGTTTTCAAAGAGCAACACTTGTCACTAACATCATAAGAAGGAATATCCAAGGAGACTTACCACTGATCCCCCACCACCAAATCCAAGAGAAAACAAAAATCCACTATTAAAGAGATAGTAACAATGATCATCCCTAGTCTCTCCCTTATCACAAAATGATTACTATCAAAATTTTCATTTCAAATTGTGTCATATGCATTGAAGCAATAGTAAAATTTTCACTCTCTTACCTAATGTCTCCCATTTCTAAAACTCCTAGGGAAGGGCAAGGCCATCTTCTTAGTACTTCAAAATACAATGAGTTCTATTTTTTCCCATATTGATAATCATTGACTTAAAGTATAGTCAAAGTATTGATAGCCCATAGGAACCCAACCTTTGAACATCCCATCTATAAATGACCTCATAAAGAAAGTTCAATAAACTCGCATGAAATAGTGAAAGAAAAGTTGCATAATTGTGAAGATGATCAGACTGCAGGTGATCAATATGTCTCAAATCTATATTCAAATCTTTTACTATGCATATAAATGGTTTGTTATATAAAAGACTTATATCCACTAGATAAATAATCATTTTCTTACTATGCTATCCTTATCCTTGGCTAACCTCTGGTAGGCCATTTCTTAACCATCCTCCTTTGATCTATAGGTCATTGTATTAATCTAGTTCATCTTGTCTCTACTTGAATTAATAAGAATTGGCAATCTCAGGGATTTCCAAAAGAGGAATGGGTCCAAGTGGAAGATAGGATTTAGAAGTGAGTTTAATTAAAACATAATAAATAGTGTATTACAAAAAGGAGAATGGTATGTTCTTCGCAATCTACTCCCTTATACATTCTATCAATGTTCAACATTGAACCTAATAGAGAACATCACAACACATAACTAGCAACATAGAACATACCTCCTAGCCACCTCAAGACCATAAAATTTCAAAAACCAAAGTGCACAAGTTTAAATTCAAAGCCTCAAAGGTCAAGAGCACAACAAATAAAAATAAATAAATAAATATGAACAAAACCCACATTTGATGGAATCACAGAAAATCTGGTGGCTAGATAGTTACAAGCTGATTCAAGATAATCCTTCATCACCATTAAGGTTGAAAATAACATACCCAATTGAAAACCAATTTACATATACAAAGTGACTAACATTACTCACAAAGAGGGAGTAGAAGCTACACACTACCTTGCATCCAAGGTGGGCTAAAGAATATAACCAAACTCTTGGAGATGATATAATCCTAAGTTTACATAATGTGGTAGTAACACATTTCATTAACTTATGAAACATTTACCAAGTTCCATGATTTGACTTTCCAAAAATGACATGCTAGATACACTTTCCAACAATATAATTAAGATCCTTCCATCACACACTGCAAGTTTCAGCATCTCCCAAGATGGCGTTGTAGAATGAAAATGGAATGTGATCTCCAAAAAGAAAGAGAGGTTATTGTAGGTCTCTGCAACATGGTCCTGTAGGAATTGGAATCTCATCCATATCTCGCATGAGCTTTGAGATATGCCGCATCAAAGATCACAGCCTTGTGGCATTTAGTGACCCTTAGGGACATTTTGGTTCAGCATGCCTGAGAACATTTGAGCACTAAAGGGGACAAGAAGAGGTTGGGGATAGGGTTTACCCAACCACTTGGAGCTAATGGAGCAAACAATTTGATCCCATGATGAAAGATGAGAGAGATTTGGTAGTTGGCAACTTTGTACTGGCCAACACTGCAAGTTTCAGCATCACCCAAGATGGCGTTGTAGAATGAAAATGGAATGTGATATCCAAAAAGTGAGAGATCTTATTATAGGTCTCTGCAACAAGGTCCTGTAGGAACTAGAATCTCATCCATATCTTGCATGAGCTCCGAGATATGCCCTGTCAAAGATTGCAGCCATGTGGCATTTAGTGACCTTTAGGGACATTCTGGTTCAGCATGCCTGAGAATGTTCAAGCACTGAAGGGGACAAGAAAAGGTTGGGGATAGGTTTTACATGGCCACTTAGAGCTAATGGAGTACACAGTTTGATCCCATGACGAAAGATCAGAGAGATTTGGCAGTTGGCAACTTTGTACTAGCCAACACTGCAAGTTTCAACATCACCCGAGATGGCACTGTAGAATGAAAATGGAATGTGATCTCCAAAAAGTGAGAGAGGTTATTGTATGTCTCTACAACATGGTATTGTAGGAACTAGAATCTCATCCATATCTCGCATGAGCTCAGAGATATGCCATGTCAAAGATTGCAGCCCTATGGCATTTAGTGACGCTTAGGGACATTTTCGTTCAGCATGCTTGAGAACATTCGAACACTAAAGGGGACAAGATGAATTTGGGGATAGGGTTTACCCCACCACCACCTGAAGCTAATGGAGTAGACAGTTTGATCCCACGATGAAAGATGAAAGAGATTTGGCTGGTGGAAACTTTGTATTGGCCAACACTAGAAGTTTCAGCATCACCCAAGATGGCATTGTAGAATGAAAACAGAATGTGATCTCCAAAAAGTGAGAGAATTAATTGTAGGTCTCTACAACACAGTCCTATAGGAATTGGAATCTCTTCCATATCTCACACGAGCTCCGAGATATGCCCTGTCAAAGATTGCAGCCCTGTGGCATTTAGTGACCCTTAGGGACATTCTAGTTCAGCGTGCCTAAAAAAATTCGAGCACTGAAGGGGATAAGATGAGGTTGGGGATAAGGTTTACCCAATCACCCAAAGCTAATGGAGTAGATAGTTTGATCCCACGATGAAAGATGAGAGAGATTTGGTAGTTGGCAACTTTGTAGTGGCCAACACTGCAAGTTTCAGCATCACCCGAGATGGCATTGTAGAATGAAAATAGAATGTGATCTCAAAAAAGTGAGAGAGGTTATTTTAGGTCTCTACAACATGGTCTTGTAGGAATTGTAATCTCATCCATATCTCATAGGAGCTCTAAGATATACCTCGTCAAAGATTGTAGCCCTGTGGCATTTAGTGACCCTTAGGGACATTTCGGTTTGGCGCATCAGATAACATTCGAGCATTGAAGGGGATAGGAAAAGGTTGGGGATAGGGTTTACCCTACCACTTGGAGCTAATGGAGTAGACAGTTTAATCCCATGATGAAAGATGAAAGAGATTTGGCAATTGGCAACTTTGTACTGGCCAACACTGCAAGTTTCAGCATCACCCGAGATGGTGTTGTAGAATGAAAACGGAATGCGATCTCCAAAAAGTGAGCAAGGTTATTGTAGGTCTCTACAACATGGTCTTATAGGAACTAGAACCTCATCCATATCTTGCACAAGCTCTGAGATATGCCCCGTCAAAGATATTTGAATTCACAATGTTTAATGAGAATATAGTTGAGGCTTATTTTACTTTTCTATGTTAAGTTTGGCTTTCAATTTTTGGTTTCCCTACTTATCTATGTGAAAGTTCCACTTTCATAAGTAACATGGATGCAATAATACTAAATTAAGTATAGGTCCATGGTTCTAGAAGCTTCACATAGCTTCTCTTCAACTATGGATCTTGTAAGCATTGTACCATGACTATTGGTGTTGTGAGAATATACAGAGAATATATATTGTTTGACCAAATGTCTTCAATGAACATGAACTATATGGAAGAAGAGAAGACATGTTGCAAAGTATTTGAAAATTTTCTTCAAGAAATGTAAGGAGCCATGGGTGATTCATCCAAATTATTTGGTAAAATAAGAGGAGGAATGAATCAACCTTGATGATAGAGGTAAATGCTGAATAATATTTATTTAATCAAATTGTCTGAAAAAACTTTAATGACCTTTAAATACAATTGAAAGAATGGAATTGATCTCTCTTACTCATGTAGATGAATAAAATTTGAATTTAAAAAAGAGAGGGACATCCACCATAAAACCATTCAATCATGCACTTCTTGATGGGAGTATCATAAGTTCATTGTTAGATGGATATACCAAATGTGGAAGAATTAAAAGGAAAATATGTTGATTGATTGAATATAAAACCAAACATGTGGAATATTTAAAAACATATCATGGGGCTATTGATAAAATCAAACTAATAGAATCAAACTCTACAAACATGGGTATTCAAACTATGAACAAAAAAAACATCATTATTGAGGTTTTAGCATGTTGGGCAAGATAGGGTCTTATTGAAGCTAACAAGAAGCATCATTGTATATAGTGTTTTATAGGCATAAAATTAAAGTGGCATAAAACCATTCACATGCAAAAACATCTAGAACATGTGATAAAATCATACGTTCAAACTATTCATGTAGCCATAGTCACAAATTTCAACAAAGAATTCAACCAATATAAAGGTGCTAAACTTTGTAAGCTATGGATAACTATTGATCTTTAAATATAAAAACATTTGGATGGGTCTAAGGTAATATGCATTATGAAATTTCTTGATTTTCCAAAATATTATATCTTAAAATTCACAATCATCAAATCTTAGCATCCAATCAACTAATCCAGTAATACAAGCATCAAACCAATGTGATAACAAAAAATCAAAGTTGATTCCATAAGGTCTAACAATATCATATAATTTATTTATCAATAATTTGAAACATCATAAGAATATGTCTAATAATGTCATACATGAAATATATGTAAAAAATGACATACATAGAAAAAATTATACAAAACATATGCCCAATAATGCCATATAGGTGTAAAATGTACATCATTAGATATATACTCTTTCCAACTAGGGGAACAAAATAAATCCCTAATTGTCTTTAATTAACAACAATTGGGAGATGGTGTATATAACAAGGTCTTCCTAACATGCTCACTAGTCCATTAGTCTAGAATCTTCTGTAACTCGACATGTTACAATCAAAATTATATGTGAATAAATAACTATTATATATATATATATATATAGTTACACATAAAACTTAATATTTTCTTACAGCTAACTGATAATTCCTCTGTATATACACCTCAGGGATATACTAATGGTCAAGAGTAATAAGACCCTATAAAAGTTATCACTCGATTGTGCCTATGAATTTTATATTGAATTTAAGTACTAATGAAATTTTAATGTAAACTCTTTCATACCTTATTCATTGGCTTAGAACTAGTGAGTGCAATAGGGACTGGTTGATCAATACAATGATGAAGATGTAAAGGAATCTCTGATGTCAATAGCTGAAAATGATAATACATGAGACTCAAATGCAGTTATGAAGAATACACATTTTCTTTTGTCTCCATATCAAATAAAATATTTTGGTACCTTTGTGAATGTAGTATGACATCCTTCATTTTTTAGTGTTGATCCCAAAGCTACAACACTTATTATTTATTACACATGTATGTAAATATGTTAAGCATCAAATTCAACACCTTTGTGTGCAAAATAATGTACTATATGTTAGAGTAATAAATTCATTTTCTTATTAATTAAATTATATTGATATAATTACTAAGTTACTTATTATATTGATATAGTTTACTTATAATTCCTTTCGATTTACAACTAATTGAAATGATTTCCCCAATTTTCCATCTAGTCACTAGAAAATTGGATTTGTTTCTCTTTCTCTTAAAGAATTGGATCTACTAGTTCCTTTGGTCTAAAAGCCTTCAATTGAGATTGGGGTTTTGAAAGGTTCAAGGGTTGAGGAAATTTTTTATAGAATATATTGAAGAAGGAGAGGTCATGTATAATGGTTTTGAGGAAGGCTAGAGTTCCATCCAAATAGTGTTGCAAAATGGCCAAGCAGAGGAGGAGGTAGAAGAATAAATAAAATAAATGCATGAGAAGGAGGGTCATGGGGGCAATGGAAAATTTGGGGAGGGAAGAAATTAGGAGAATGGGTCAAATATGCTTCTCAACTAGAATGAGAGTATTGCATTGGACACTAATACTAGTCCGCCTCATAGCAAGATCATCAATGTTGGTGATGACCTTGTTAAGGAGATCACTACAAATCAAAATTTTACCTATAAGCCTACAAGACTTCATCCCTTGGTAGTGGTAATGGTGGTAATTATGGTTGAATGTGTTTGAAATAGAAAAAGAAATGAAGGGTGTTTTACATGATACTATTCACTCATCATAGGTTGTATGGATTCAAACTCACAACCAAGCTTTTATACCATTGTACAAATTACAAATTATAAGACTATGCCTTTCATGATAGTTGCATTTTCATATTGGCAAATGAAGAATGACTTTTGGAACAAACATAATAAATACTTCCAAATACAAATGAAGCCAATGTATTGTATTATAAGCTCGAATGGTAAAGACCGAGCCCAAACATTTATTAAGGTGTAGCATTTATAATTGTCAGGTTCATGTGAAGAAGTCATCGTTCATATTCTCATTATTGTGTAATTTGATGATAAGAAGAATACAATGATATAGAGGTTGATAGTGACTTAAAACTTTACAAAATGCAATCAATGAGAATTTTACATTGAGGGGGGAGTAATAATCAATGTTTCATTCTCATTGTTTGACAAACTCTTATATAAAGAGGGAGTAGACAGATGATATGGTTTAGTCTTCTTTTGAGAATCTTAGTCATATTGGTTCAGAAGGATTCATGATAGAACTACTATACTTAGCGTGACCAATTGATTCTAAAAACCTTAGTATTGATGCTAAAAACCTTAGTATTGACATAATTTAACCTCTGCAATTCCAGGCATAAGATGATTAGCATACAATGGTACTTGAACAAAGAACACTAATAAATATTGAGGATGTGAATTGATAATACCATTTCATAGATGATTTTGGCATCTCACCCTTTATCAGTTGTGCTTCAAATTTATTAGCCCTCTTCTTTGGTGACCTACAAATGAAGAATTAGCACAGTAAAAAATCTAAGATAAGATTAAGAAAATGGGTCCTATTAAAGAATCTAATATAAATTCAAATAATATATCTAGATTCTAAACAAATCAAAACTAAATCTCATCACTTACACATCATAACAATACGGTCCACCTTAGTCATGTGATAGTCTTGGGGAAGAGGTTGTAACATTCTATTTGGATCCAATTGATCACTTTTTCTCTCTCTCCCAATTCAATCTAATGAGCCAACTGGATCTTCTTGACATTTTAATGTCTCAAGTATTGCCTCATGGTCTGACTCGTGAACTTTCCAAAGAATCTTATTATGTGGTTTTCCACCATATTTTATCAAGTGGACATTTGATGTGACAATAAGGTTTGAATAATGAAGAATCTTCCTCTCTGTTTGCCAATCCTCGAATAACCACAAGTTAGGATTCTTCATAGGATATCATCTAAGCCATGTGCCTATTACAACCACCACACCAACATGGTACTCTAAACCTTCACCATCTATAACCAAGTGATCCAATTTTTGTTTGGCTTCAACACAATGACACAAATAATAATCTATCCCTTCCTCATTGTCTCCAGGTGCAATAACAACAAAAACATGGCCTGCTGTGACAAATGTACAAAATGCGGTCATTAATTCATAAAATACTTGGTTAAAAGTTATAAAGTTACATATTAAAATTACAAAGATATATATATATATATATTACTAGGTTGCACTAGATCTGACAAGCAGTCAAAGTCAATAGATGAATCCATCTCTACCATTTCTAGTGCTTGTGGGGGACGATAGGTGTCATTTGGGTCCAAAACCCGTATATCCCATTTGTCCACCCATTCATTTGACTCACAGTCATCCCAATTTTCCTTTGCACATGATGGACAATAGCATGCCATTTTTTGTGTGTGGATGCTCCATGAACCTACATCAGAGCTTCTAAAAGAGTGTAACTCACTAGATCATGTTAGTGTACAATAATCATAATATGGTGCAATGCTAGTATTATCTATCAAACAAAAAAATCTATGAACTATAGACTCACCTTCCTTACCTGGACCCATTGTAGCATTACACCATTGGACGATGGATTTTGCATCTATCAATATTGCTCCATCTTTGTACTTTAGTTCTTCATGAGCCAAGGCTCTTTTAATGCATGCACCTACACCATCGTGCTCTCCCTTACCATGACCAGCCTCTGTGAAATTCCACATATATTGAATTCTACACAACTTGTGCATCCTGCTCAACCAATAGAACATCTGTGCATTCTTGAATTGAGATGCACAATTGTCCGACCAAATAATGTGTTGATGATATGATATGCCCCTGTTAGCCAAAGCTCCATAAAATAGTTGAAAACAATCATGTACAAACTCTGTAGAATGTGATCGATCATCACTGATGTAAAAATGGTACTCCCTCAAAATCTTCTTGTCCTCCTCTGTACTTGTAGGTGAATGCATGAATGTTATGTGAACAAATATGGAAACTTTTTGAGATGTATAATACTTTGCTTGCACCTCATTTTGTGGTTGTAGTGTGTAGTTCTCTACAAAATCTACAACCGAAACAATGGTATCCAATGGAAACGTATCCTTGCACAACTTGAATTGCAAATCCAACCATCGAGCTCTATGGGTATGCCCTGCATACTCATAAATAATCTTTTCACAAAAAATGTTCATGAACTCATACACTAGAATCTTTTCAATAACTAGATCACATCTTTTACCATGTTTCCCATCTTTTAGAGCATATGTCACTATCTTGAATTTTTCGTAATCTACTATTTCATTTCCAATTGCATGTGTACTATCCATATGTTGACAAGTTGATAAAATTTGCAAAGAACCATAAAATAAGCATGTACCATCCAAGCATGATGTCTTGTAAAATTGTTGGCCATCCCCTATTTTACATAAAATGTTGGATATGAATTCTCTTGAAGATCTTGGTGGCTCTTTTATGTCACAATCCTGCAAAACAAACTGAAAATGCAAAACTACACATATGTGCCTAAAAACATCAAAATGGTTAGAAAATTCAAAATATATCCTACAACAACAAGTTGTGTGTGTGTGTTTTATTTTAACATAAAAAGGTTTACCCATCTCAAAAAATCTTTGACTTATTCGAATTTGAGGATACATACCAATAAATTTTGCAAAAAAATGTGTCTGAGTTGAATCCAAAAAATGTTTCACATGTGGCCCATGATTTCAGCTACCAATCCTCCCTCTTACAACATCTCTTTGATTAGGAGAAACACGTGTGTTATTTTTCCAAAAATATTCGATCAATGATTTCAAGGCTTCACTAATTTCTTTATCCTTTCACGGTAGTCTACCGCTAAATGTCCATAGCTCATTTTTTGTTGGATCTTCTAATCTCTCACACCTTAGCATGGTTCTCCTTAAGGTACCTCTACCAATTTTTAATGTTTTGCTTGTCTTTCTCATGAGTCAAGCTTTCTTCATTTGGCTACTTACTATTGTCTATGTGAGTACTCACCTTGTGATATTACTTTCTTTGGTGCATGATTTACAACCCACTTTGTCATAAGCACTCATTAGATTCTTTACAATATTTCTTTCATTTGAATCATCCATCGTTCTTAGCCCAAAAAACTTCATGATAAGCCTAAATTTCAAATTCCTCATCGTTTCAAAAAATAATTGGCATTGACCTGTAATATTTAATTCTTCAAAAAATAATCTCCACATATGGTTAACTTTTCTTTGAAAAGTACACTTGCTAATCTTGTCAGGCATTGATTTCAAAATGTTAGTATCAATATCAATCAAATATTTTGGTTTTCTAAAATGAATTCTAGAAGGTGTTCTACTCTCTTCAATTCTCTCAACATTTTGAACATCAATATAAGGTTGAGTGTATTGTGTACCTTGAACCAAAGATGATGTGCCTTGGAAATAAGGTGTAAAAGATGGAATATCACCTACTTGATGTGTTGATGTTGTGCTTTCAACATGACATGATGGAGTGTGTATATCATCAGATCTATAAATTAGTGTCTCTTCAACATGAGAGGATGATATGACTTCAACATTGGAAGATGGTGTAGCGGATGATATGACTCCAACATTCGAAGGTGGTGTAGTGGATGATATGACTCCAACATTGGATGATGGTGTAGCTTCACAATTCAATTGTCTTCTTGAGCGTAACAATCTCATTAGTTCTCTTTGTCTTTCTAATTCTTCCTCCTTGTTTCTTTGTACTGGTGGTTCTTGATCCTCTTCGAAAGTCAATTCTTCATCATTGCTTTGCAATTTTCTTTGTTCACATAGTAATTTCATTTTATCTCTTTTAATTCTCAAATCTCTCTCCCTATTTGCATTTGTTTGAATCTTTTAACAATATATATCAAACGACTTGTCAAATTTCTAACCATTTCGAAATAACATTTCATTCAAACATACACTTTTCAATGAATTCACTATATATTACATAACATATCAAATTATAATCAAATTTGTATCTATATATCGACAAACAATATTTAAAATGGATTGCACTAATGTTTTCTATTAAATGAATATTCAAAAATTCTTCAAATCATGTATCCAATGATTGAATTTGGTGTTTTCTAGCTTCCAAAAGTGTTGAAATAGTGTTTGCTAGATGTTGAAACCTGTGTTTTCTATCGGAATAATAGAGAGCATAATAGACCAAAAGTTAAAAATGGATGAAATGGGCCCCAAGATTGGTTTTTGACCCTTTTTTGGTGATTTGAGATAGTGCATATGCACTATAGTGTGTACGCACTATAAAGCGTGTACCCACTATAGTACGTATGCACTATCTCAAAACACATCACTCCCCATCCTCCCTACCCTCTATCCTCCCTACTCTCTCTCCCACCCCCTCCCTCTCTCTCTCTCTTCTTACTCTCTCCCATCCTTTACTCTCTCACTCTCCCTCTCCCACCACCTACTCTCTCTACCTCTCTCACCCCCTCTCCTCTCCCATCCCTGGCTCTTTAGATCTCTCACACACACTCTTATCCCCCCTATCTCTCTCCCTCTCCCTCTCCTACCACCTAATTTCTCTCCCCCATCCCCTAGTCTCTCTCTTCTCTCCCATCCCCTACTTTGTCTCTCTTACACACATTCCCATTCCCCATCTCTCTCACTCTCCCACCGCCTACTTTCTCTCCCCCATCATCATACTCTCTCTCACACTCACAGTACTACTACCTACTATCTCTCTCTCTCAAGTTCTCTCTCTCCCTCTCTACTCTCTCTCTCTCCCATCTTGTACAAGCTCTCTTTGCCTCTCCCACTCTCTCTCCCATCACCTTCTTTCTCTCCCCCATCCCCTACTCTCTCTCATCTCCCATCCCCTACTCTCTCACACTCTCACACTCTCCCCCATCCCCTACTCTCTCTCTCCTCTCCCATCCCCTACTCTCTCACACTCTCACTCTCTCCTATCCCCTACTCTATCTTTCTTACACATACACCCCCATCCCCCCTCTCTCTTTCCCTCTCCCACAGCCTACTTTATCTCCCCCATTGTCATACTCTCTCTCTCTGCCACCCCCTACTCTCACACTCTCACACTCTCTCCCATCCCTTGCTCTGTCTCTCTTACACACACACTCCCATCCCCCCTCTCTCTTTTCCTCTCACACCGCCTACTTTCTCTCCCCCATCATTGTACTCTCTCTTTTCCACCCCCTACTTTCACACTTTCACACTCTCTCCCATCCCCTACTCTCTCACTTTCATAGATACGCACACTCTTATCCCCCCACTCTTCTTCTTCTCTCCCATCCCCTACTCTCTACATCTGTCACACATACTCCCATCCCCCTTATTTCTCTCCCTCTCCCTCTCCCTCTCCCACTCCCTCTCCTACTGCCTACTATCTATCTCTCTCAAGCTCGCTTTCTTCCTCTCTACTCTCTCTATCTCTCTCTCTCTCTCCCATCCCTTACTCTCACTCTCTCTCCCATCCCCTACTACTTTTTCTCAAACTCTCACACTCCCTCCCATCCTTTACTCTATCTCTCTTATAAATAAATACACATTCCCATTCCCCCCCTTTGTCTCTCTCTCGCAGTCCTTGTCCCACTTCCTACTCTCTCCCATCCCCTACTCTATCTCTCTTAAATGCTTCCATTCCACCTCTCTCTCCCTCCCACTCCCTCTCCCACTGCCTACTCTCTCTCTCTCTCTCTCTCTCTCTCTCTCTCTCTCTCTCTCTCTCTCTCTCTCTCTCTCTCTCTCTCCCCTCTCTCATTCTTGACTCTCTCTCTTTCACACACACACACCCATCCCCCCTCTCTCCTCTTCCATCCCCTAATTTTTCTCTCACTTGCTCTCCCTCTCTCACTCCCTCTCCCATTGCCTACTCTCTCTCTCTCACTCTCTCTCACTCACTCTCTCTCTCTCTCTCTCTCTCTCTCTCTCTCTCTCTCTCACACACACACACACACACACACACACATACACACACACACACACACATTTCTATTCCCCCCTCTCTCCCCCTCTCCCACTCCATCTCCCATCGCCTACTCTCTCTTCCATGCCCTACTCTCTCTTGAGCTACTTTGTCTTCCCCCTCTCCCATTCCATACTCTCTCTCTTTCACACACATGCACTCCCATCCTCCTCTCTCTCAAGTTCTTCCTCTTCCACTCCATCTCCCATTGCCTACTCTCTCTCCCCCCCATCCCCTACTCTTAATCTCTCTCTCCCAACCTGTACTCTCTCTCACACTTTGTCTCTCTCCCATCCCCTACTTTAAATCTCTTTCCCCCATCCCGCACTCTCTCTTTTCCACCCTTACTCTCTCTCACACTTCCTCTCTTTGCCACCCCTACTCTCTCTCTCTCTCATCCTATACTTTCTTTGCCACCCCTACTCTTTCTCACTTTCTCTCTCCCATCCTGTACTCTCTCCCCTCTCCTATCCCCTACTTTCTCTCTATCTCTTTCATGCACACACATAGCCATTCCCCTACCCCCTCCCCCCCCCCCCCCCCACCTAGTTCTCTTTTGCAACTTAGATCTTAATAGTGCATGCACATTATAGTGCACACATGCTATTTAGAATTGAGGTTTAAATAGCGCATGCACGCTATAGTGTGTGCGTGTTATAGGGTGCACGTGCTATTTAAACCTTAATCAAACCCAAGCCTAAGGATTGGTTTTGCCTTGGAGATCCAACCCAAAGGTTTGGATTTGATGAATAGGCCTGAGATGTATTTTCCAACAAACATACAAAAAATGATTTTTTTTCTTCTGTGCTCCCCTTCAAGATTTCTTGTGGTTGGGTATCAATAAGATCAAGTTACATAGAATTATAGGTCTTTGTGTTAGCTATCTAACCATATAATTTATTTTTAATTTGAACTATTTCAAGCCTTTCATCTATAATTTATTTTGAATGTATGTTCATTTTTTGTCAAAACCACCACGTACTAATTGGGCTATAGATTTTAGCTCATTCATTGAATTTTGTAATAGCTTATTTTTTAGAAACTATACTCCATTCTACACACTTTGAAAAAAAAATATTTTAGATTAGTTCTCAATTATTTCTAGGGGGAGCACATAGATATTTCACATTTTTGGGATGTGTCTAGTTAAAAAATTTATTAAAAAAAATAATACACATTATAAAATTACCTGAAAAATCTAGGATAAACTACATAGTGTTAAGTAACTTTTGACTAGAGCGATTAAAAAATTTCAAAAAAAAAGTTAAAATTTTAGGGGGGCCACACTTTGTACTGTGTTATATTTTTTTGGAATAAACAGTACCACTTTTTGTGGCTCCCTTTTTTAAGGACCTAAAACTAAACCATTTTGAAAAAAAATTAGTAGTTTAGAAACTAGATTCAAAGGACTATGACTTTTTTGTTTGTCATATCTAAAAATTTTGAGTGTAACTATCTTCAAATTCTTGTTGAAGTTAAAAATTTGTAGATTTCAAGAAAAAGGTCTCTACTTATACCCCCCTTTTGGCACCACAACTTTGTGCACTTGCCCTATGAGCAACCTATTTTATTATTTGATCTAATCAATATCTACTAATATGACAAATAGGGAATTGTGTTACATATTCATGTTTTTTATGATATATAATATGATCATTTGAACATGCATGTCTTATTTGATACTCCATTCTAGTATCTTTCATAATGGCAATGAATTCTCAGTATGAGCGAGGTAGAATTTTTTATGTTCATAACAAACACTTAGCTATCAATCTATGACAAAAAATATAATTTGTTAATATAAAGAATATTAATTACTATGCAATTCACCCAATGTTAATTGTAAGGGAATTATGACTGAAAAAATGAAAAAAGATGACATATCTTAACATACATGTGATTGCTACATTGGATAAACCATTCATAACCTTCAAGTTCACCAACAAAAATGTAGTAACAAGAAGAGTTGTTTAGGAGCCTTTGTATAAGGACTCATGTGTCTTCTCGAGTATAGGTGCATGAAGGTCTACATCAATATCATCATCATCATCTTGATCATCATTATCTTCTTCATCATTGTGATCTTCTTCAATTGGATCATTACCTTCTACTTCTATATTCACCCTTCCATGTTCCCTCATTTTGAAATCCACATTCTTTGAATTGTCATGTTCCATAACATGAAACCCAGGGTTGTCGACCTATATAAAAATGATTACCTTATATTAACCATGACCATGATGTCATCATCAAATCATGTCTTATGTATTTTATAAATTATTAAAATACATACCAATGCAAAAAAATTTGTTTCCCCTTCAATGTGACCATGATGCCTAAAATGTTCCTTAGCTATTTTGATTAGATATCTTCGAGTCTTTAAGCCCTTAAAAATTTTGCAAGGACAATAACATTTTCCATCACCTTTTCTTTTTAATTTGGACCATAGTCTAACAATTGCCTCCCTATTTTTTTGTGTGTTAATATTGTTAGACATTGTCTTTCTTGAATGGAATGAATCATTGGTGGAAGAAGGATGATTTGTTTACATAGTTGGATTGAATACAATATATAAATCTATTAATATTTAACACTCATTAATATTCACATTATAAACTAATCATATATTATCTAACCTTGCATTATTTCTCCTACATTATTTTACAAAAAGATTGGTGATTAGTATATAAAGAAAGAGGATTGCTGATTAGTATATAAATTGACTAGAGACACCCATGGCATATTGCATTGAGCACCACATTCATAAACACCTCTATCAGATATTAAGCTGATGAGTGTGTCTACTATCATTGCTAGTATTTCCATGCATCAACATGATTGGGCCATACTTATAATTCATGTACTAGATTATACATTGCTATTGTTTTGTTATACTAGCCAACATTATGGGGCTTACATTATTGACTATCTTTAATGACTCATAATGTTTGCGTAATAATCCATGATTTATTCATAATAATCATGAAGAACAAATAAACTGGTTATGAAAGGTGACAACTTTCCAACATGTCTCTTCATTTCCCAAAGCACATATTTATACACGTTGATCGAATCTTGAAAGGAAAATAAGAAGAATTGATTTTATAAATTATGTATTCCCTTTGTGGAATCTCTCAACTATAGAGAATTGATGGTTTCAATAGCAACTATTGCTGCAAGCAATACAATTGTATATCAGAGACAACATCCATTGAAGAGCATATAACATCAGATAAGATGATTCCTATAATAGAGAAAATTGCATATATATAACATTAGAATATCAGAGATGGTATATTCCTACCTGAGATCATTGTTATCTTGTAACTTCTAGCATACACTACAAGTAACAATTATCATATACAAGTACAATCTTAGAGTAGTTATTCAATGGAGTAGTCATCATACATGGATAGCATAGTACGTGATAGAATTTCTATAGTGTAGAAGAAATACCATTAATATGTTCATTGAATAATCTAGTTCAACATGTAATCCAATACTCTCATTAATAATACATATCAAATATAAAATTGAATTTGTCACTAGGTAGTATAATTTTGATGTGATGTCAGCCCACTCTTTAACTACATATATATAGATACAACACATGACTTCAAACTGGTATATTCTAAAGTGCCACATATCATTTTTGGTGATGTCATAAATAGAGATAAAGGTTCATCAAAGGGTAGTTAAGTTATAATAACCTCTATATTATATATTGAGCTCAAAGTATATTAATACACTTTGCAAGGCTCCTTTTATATTTCCTCAATATATGAAATTCATATACAATAAAATTGGAAATTATAATCTGAGAAATTACAACAGACATAATCATACATATGCTAGCACCATATCAAAAGGTCAAAGAACATACAAATAGGCAAAGGAAAGCATATGTATTATTTTAAGGATATTAAGAATCTTGAAAACCATTCTCCACATTCATTATCATAGCAATGGAAGTATGGGTGATGCAGAAGCATCCAGAGGTATAAGGGCAAATCCTGTATCACCCAAAAAAAATACCTAGACATAGTTCCTATTTCATGTGTTTTCATTTTTGGATACCTATTTGGGTCAAATAAAGGTTCCAACTCTCACAGTTCCACTATTAGTGTTTTGGGTTAGATTTTTTAAGCACCTTGGGATACGTGTAAATGCTAAAAAAATGGGACTATGTAATTGAGCCATAATTATGGTGAGTTAGAAGGTTTAATTTGGAGGGATGATTGTAATTGTAATTTAGAACATTCCAAAAAAATAATTAGGTCAAAAGGCCCCATGGTTAGAAAGTTATTGCAGTTTTTCAATTTCTAGAGACCTCCTAAGAATGCTTCAAAGTCAAGTTGGAGGCACTAAATGACCATGTATAGGCCTGAAAAATGGGTGAGGAGCAAAGCTCATCCATAGGGCTATAGAGCACTTTGATAGTTTTCCAAAAATGTAAATGATTCATCAATTAGAGTTACAGTTCAAAAGTTATGCCTCCCAAAAGTTCAGCTACCATTTTTGGATTCTTCTAATTTTGCACCGACTTCTAAAGAAACTTCTTGAGCCTTCCATTTTGGCGGTGGATGCCAACTAGCACTCTCTAGAATTTATTCCTAATCCTTAACCCTTTAGGGTCTATTTAAGAACATTTTCGGCATTGTAAAAGGCAATTCAGAGTGGAGTTTGAGAGGAGGTACTGGGAGAAGAAATTATCTCCAGATTTATACTATTGTAAGCCCATAGGGGATGTTTTGGAGTCTATTTTCCCTGCACCAAGTGTATTGGCATATTTTCATAGTTAATAAAGTTTTCCCTTTCCTGTTGTGTCCATTTTGTACTTGGGTTGTCTCTTCATCAAGTGGTATAAGAGCGGGTATTCCTAAGTGTGTAGACAGAGCACCGACTATGAGGCAATTTGCACCAAGACTATATTGTTGTGGGTTGGAGTTAAGAAGATGCCTTCATGAGGAGAGCATGGTGGAAGGGCTGGAGCTATTAATCTTGAGGAGGTTAGATCCCTCCAAAGGTAGGTTCAAGCATTGCAGGAGGAGCTTCGTAGAGGAACAAATGTTGCCACAGGTGATGAAAGTGAGGATGACAATGAAGAAGAAGACATTGGACCAGAAGGGGAAGTTGAATGGGAAGTTCTAAATCAGGCATAGGAGAGGCTTTTTAGGGCCATTACTAAGTTTGGAAAAAGACCTACAATTGATGTGGGTGTATTTTTAGGAAATCTCAGACCGAATGAGTTGATCGACTGGATCAATGAACTGGAGGCGTGCTTTGAATATGAGGATATCAGGGATCCAGATAGGGTTAAGTTTGCAAAGGCCAAACTAAAAGGCCATGCCAAAATCTAGTGGCAAGAGGATCAATTGCAAAGAAATAGAAGAGGAAAGGAGAAGATCACAAGGCGGGATCTCATGGTGGACAAACTAAAGAAGCAGTTCATTCCTGTTGACTATGAGCTTGATTTGTTTAAGAAGATGCATGGGTTAAAGAAAGAAGGAAAATCAGTCCAAGAATATATGAAGGAGTTTTACCTACTTTTGATTAGAGCAAGGCATGCAGACGCAAATAAGGAGAAGGTTGCTCATTATATCAATGGGTTGTGACCTAGTATCCAAGAGAAATTAAGTCTGGTAAGAATGACCAACATTGAGGAGGCATACCATTTTTCCCTATGAGTTGAAGAGAAGCTAAATAAAAGGTTTGAAGGGAGACAAAGAGGGCACGGTCAAGGAGGAAGGGGTAGTGATAGGTCATCTGGAGGCCAAAATGAGACCCAAAAGAAAAATGAAGATGTGGGTACTAGCAGGAACCAGAGGAATGAGGATTTCAACTACTCCTGTGGTCAAAACTTTGGAGATCAGAGAGGAAGAGGTAGAGGACATGGACAAGGAAGAGGAGGCTTCTGAAATACCTATTTCCATTACAATGAAGAAGGTCATCATGCCTTTGAATGCCCTCACTAACAAGGAAGGATAGATAGGAGAGCTAAGGGTCAAGCTAGGGTTGCTCATGTGGGTAAGGATGCATAGTCATCACATTCAAAGGATGCAAAAAGAGGAGAGACTTTAGTAAATGAAAGGGTCCTAGTAAGTGGTGAGATTGAACTAGGATAAAGGAGGAGACTATTTCGTAATAGGTGCAAGTGTGAGGATAAATTTTGTGATGTGATCATTGATGGTGGTAGCACTGACAACTTGGTGTCAGAGGAGATGGTCTCTGAGTTGAAGCTCAAGAGGGAGAAACACCCTCAGCCCTATTGGATCGCTTGGGTGAAGGATGATCATAAGGTCCTAGTAAGTGAACAATGTTTAGTGAAGTTAAAAATTGGGAGTTACTATAATGAAGTTCTTTGTGATATTATTCCAATGGATGTCTACAATCTATTGTTGGGAAGACTGTGGTAGTTTGATAGGCATGTATTACATGATGGTCATGCAAACACATACTCTTTGACAAAGGATGGAGTTTTCCACAAACTAAAGCCCATGAAAAAGGAAGGTGAAAAGGTATGCAATAGTGCTAGGATCTATCTTTTTGATGGAAGACAATTTTTAGATGGCATGAAACATCAACATAAGTGTTATGATTTGATTCCTAGAAAAGATAAGGAAGGTAGTAGTGAGATACCACTTGAAGTTTTAGATTTATTAAGTGATTTTGGAGATATCATCTTTGATAATGTTCCAGAAGGATTGCCATTAGTAAGGAGAATTAGTCATCAGATAGATTTAATCCCTGGAGCTTGTTTTCCTAACAAGGCTACTCATAGGATGAATCTTGCTGAAATTGAGGAGCTAAACAGAAAAGTTCAGGAGCTATTGAGGAAGGGTTTGATTCGAGAGAGCCTAAGTCCATGTGTAGTACGTACAGTATTGGCACCAAAGAAGGATGGAGAGTGGAGAATGTGTACAGACTCTCGAGCTATAAATAGGATAACCATCAAGTATCAGTTTCCTTTGCCAAGAACATATGATCTTATGGACTACTTGAGTGGAGTTCAATACTTCACAAAGATAGATCTCAAGAGTGGCTATCACCAGATACAGATATGAGAAGGAGATGAGTGGAAAACTACATTCAAGACCAAGGAGGGTCTTTATGAGTGGCTAGTCATGCCCTTTGGATTGACGAATGCCCCAAGAACCTTAATATGACTTATGAATGAGGTACTTAAGAAGTTCTTGGGAAAATTTTTTATTGTTTATTAAGATGATATTTTAATTTTCAGCAAGACTTTGGAAGAACATTTATTGCATATTCGCAGTGTCCTTGAAAGGTTGATGGAAGAGAAACTATTAATTAATCTGAAGAAGTGTAGCTTTGCTAAAAAGGAGTTAGTCTACCTGGGTTTGTTATATCACCTGAAGGTCTCAAAATGGATCTAGAGAAGGTAAAAGCCATCTTGGAATGGACTACTCCAAGGTCTGTGATTGAGGTAAGATCATTTCATGGCCTGGTTAGTTTTTACAGGAAGTTCATTAAGAATTTTAGTGGCATATGTGCACCCCTGACTGACACAATAAAAGGGGATAGAAAAGAGTTCAAATGAACTGTGGTAGCTGTGAGAAGTTTTGAATTGTTGAAGAATAAGGTGACAAAACAACCTGTGTTGGCACTTCCTAATTTTAGTAAGGTGTTCCAGGTGGATTGTGATGCTAGCAGTAGTGCTATTGGGGCTATATTAAGCCAAGAAGGTAAGTCTATTGCATATTTTAGTGAAAAATTGAATGATGCAAAGAAGTATTCTGTTTATGATCAAGAGTTCTATGCAATAGTTTAGGCATTAAAGAAACAGAGGCATTATTTATTGCCAAAGGAATTTGTTTTACATACTGATCACCAGGAATTACAGTAACTAAATAGCCAATGTAAATTTAACTAGAGGCATATGAAGTGGGTAGAGTTCTTGCAGAGTTATACATTTATGTTGAAGCATAGAAGTGGAAAGTCTAATAGGGTTGCAGATGCATTGAGTAGGAGGCAGTTGTTGCTTACAGTAATGCAAGTTGAAGTAGTTGGGTTTGATGAACTCAAGAATCTATACCCTAAGGATCTTGATTTTGCTGAAGTGTGGAAAGCTTGTAAAGAACCTATTGCTATAGACATAAAAAAGTGGCTAGACTATTTGATTCAGGATGGTATGTTGTTCAAAGGTAGTCAATTGTACATTCCTATGAGTTCCATGAAGGAAAATCTGATTAAAGAGAAACACAGTGGAGGGATGGTAGGATATTTTGGTTGAGATAAGACCATTGCCATTCTTAGAGAACATTATTTTTGGCCTCAAATGTCATAGGATGTGAAGAAGTTTATACAGAGTTTTCAGGTTTGTCAAGCAGCCAAGGGATTTAGTCGCAATACTGGACTATATCAGCCATTGCCTATTCCATCAAAGCCATGGGACGACATAAGTATGGATTTTGTTCTAGAATTACCAAGGAAACAAAGGGGTAATGACTCGGTATTTTTGGTGGTTGATGGGTTCTCCAAAATGGCACATTTCATTCCATGCCACCAAACTCATGATGCCATCCATATTGCAGACTTGTTTTTCAGAGAGGTTTGAGATTACATGGTCTCCCAAGGAGTATAGTTTCTGACAGAGATACTAAATTTGAGGGGTATTTCTAGAGAACATTGTGGAAGAAGTTCAGAATGGAGTTGAAATTCAATTCCACACATCACCCATAGACTAACGGCTAGATAGAAGTGGTAAATAGAAGTCTGGGCAATTTGTTGAGATGTTTAGTTAGGGATAAGCCCAAGGGATGGGATTTGATTCTACCACAAGAAAATTTTTCTTATAATAACTCTATAAATAGGAGTACTGGTAGATCACCATTCCAAATTGTATATGGAAGTAGGCTAAGGACTGCAATGGAATTGAGGGAGATGGAGCAAGGGGAGAGGACAAGTGTTGAAGTAGAAGAATTTGCTAAACATATCAAGCACCTACATGAGGAGGTCTAGGCACACATTATCAAGATGAATCAATAGTATAAAGCTAGGGCTGATCAAAGGAGAAGACATAAGGAGTTCCAAGTAGGGGATCTAGTCATGGTACACTTGAGAAAGGAAATATTTCTAGTAGGTACTTACAACAAGCTAAAGATGAAGAAGTTTGGTCCTTGCAAAATTTTGAAGAAACATGACTCAAGAACTGCATATGAGGTGGAGTTGACAAATAGAATTGACATTTCTCCTATCTTCAACATTGCGGACTTAACAGAGTATCATGATGATGGTGTAGATGAGGGGTTGATGCTAGAGCCATGTCCAATTCCTACTTCTAAGAAGGAGGAGATAGAAGAGATTTTGGATAGTCATGTGGGTAGGAGTACCAGAAATAGCAAGTATGAAGAGTACCTAGATAAGTGGAAAGGATGATCGATAGAGAACTCAACTTGAATATCAGTAGCTGAGGTTTTCCATTTTGGATTTCCTCTACCATCCATAAAGCGATAGGGTCACTTTTCAATCTACCTCGGGTGTCTGATGTAGGACCATCTAGAGGTATAAGGGCAATCCTGTGTCACCCAAAAAAAAAACCTAGACATAGTTTTTGTTTCATGTGTTTTCATTTTTGGATACCCATTTAGGTCAAATAAATGTTCCAACTCTCACAGTTCCACTATTAGTGTTTTGGGTTAGATTTTTTAAGCACCTTGGGATACATGTAAATGCTAAAAAAATAGGACTATGTAATGGAGGTATAAGGGTAATCTAGTGTCACCCAAAAAAAAATACCTAGACATAGTTTTAGTTTCATGTGTTTTCATTTTTGGATGCCCATTTGTGTCAAATAAAGGTTCCAACTCTCACAGTTCCACTATTAGTGTTTTGGGTTAGATTTTTTAATCACCTTGGGATACGTATAAATGCCAAAAAAATAGGACTATGTAATTGAGCCATAATCATGGTAAGTTAGAAGGTGTAATTTGGAGGGATGATTGCAATTGTAATTTAGAACATTCTAGAAAAATAATTAGGTCAAAAGGCCGCACGGTTAGAAAGTTATTGCAGTTTTTTGGTTTCTAGAGACCTCCTAAGAATGCTTCAAAGTCAAGTTCAAGGCACTAAATGACCATGTACAGGTCTGAAAAATGGGGAATGAGTGAATCTCATCCATAAGGCTATAGAGCACTTTGAGAGATTTCCAAAAAAGTAAATGGTTCATCAATCAGAGTTACGGTTCAAAAGTTATGCCTCCTGAAAGTTTGACTACCAGTTTTGGATTCTTCTAATTTTGCACTGACTTCTAAAGCAAGTTTTGGAGCCTTCTATTTTGGTGGTGGATGCCAACTAGCACTTTCTGGAATGTATTCCTAATCCTTAACCCTTTGGGGTCTATTTAAGATTATTTCTGGCACTGTAAAAGGTAGTTCGGAGTGGAGTTAGAGAGGAGGTATTGGGAGAAGAAATTATCTCCATATTTATACTATTGTAAGCCCATAAGGCATGTTTTGGAGTCTATTTTTTCTGCACTAAGTGTATTGGCATATTTTCATAGTTAATAAAGTTTTCCCTTTCCTATTGTTTCCATTTTGTACTTGGGTTGTGTCTCCATCAATGGGATTCTATATATGTAGAAGATTGGAAAGGGGGACATTACACTTAGCCAAAATAGAGAAATTGAGAAACAATTGGAGTTCCCAAAATTTCTTCTTAACAACAAAAAAATCATTTAAAAATCCTTAGATTTCATGTAGAACATTTGGAATATGGTGTTTGAGTTTGGATATTGACATGTTTTATGAGCAAGGAAGGAAGTCGTCAAGCTTGCAGTTTATTTTCTCTATTGCTTATAGATCATTAAATTTGAATAAGAAGAATTTTGAATCTGCCTTAATTTTAAAGTACTAATTTGTCAATTCATAGCACAATTTTAGAAGCTACACTTGTACTTGTCAATTAATTTTCCCAGTTATTGTTAACATTTTGAGCATTGTGTTCCCTGATTGAGATGTTCTAGGAAAGGAGAGCTTGAGTTATATAATGTGTTGGGAAGAGAAGGCATTCACTTGAAATCTAAAATTAAAAAAATATTTTTTTCATCAGTTGAACATTATCCCTCTCTGCATAGAGATCAAGATTTTTGAAAAGGGACATCCTCAAGAGCAGATCACCATTTAGATTAACATCTAGAATAATAATTGTGTCCATTCCTGAAAGTAAAAATGCTTAATAAGTTGTAATAGTTTAATGAATCTCAATTTTCTTGTGTTATGTTTCAAAAGAATACATGATAAACAAAATATAGTGTTCATGAACATTGATAAGTTATTGTCTATCCACATCTAGACTATGTTATTAAAATGGTATCAAAGCTCAAATCCTGCAAACCTATGAATCATGGAGGGAATTTTGACAGATTAAAATGATTAAGATACTAGAAAAAAAAACTTGAAGGTTTAAAGAAGCATCCAAAAATTATAAGTATAATACAAAAATAATAGAAATAATTGAGCCTTAGGTATAAGTATGTCAACTTTGAGATATCTCTCACACAAGGCCTAGACACACTCCATAGATTCACCTTGCTTACTATTGGTCATGATTTCATATCATGCTCTATGGGTTTGTCATTCTGTGAATTTTCTTGGTTTTTATGAGCTAATTCTAGGGTTTGGTTCCTTTCAAATGCTTAGCCCTAACTGAAACCCTAATTAAACTGAATCTATGCCCTAAGTAAGCCATTTTAGGTTTTTTGCTTGTATTTTAAGGTCAAATAGGAAAATCATTTCAAAATGTTAAATATTATTTTGGGTCCCTTCTAAAAGGTTTTCACATTGTTTCATTATTTCCTTGAAATTTTCTTCATTGTTAGATCTTTGTAAGATATACAGTGGTTTTTATGTCACGACCAAAAGTTCCAAGCCTTTTTTTGGTAGTGACATGGCAATGTCCTGCAAGATAAAAGCATAGTGGCCATAAAGTGTTTTATGGCACCACAATTTATGCTTGTCATTAATGAACCGTGTCACCATGAAAGACTGTCAGATGTGTTGGAACTGCAGTAAATAAAATATCATATTAAGAGGATGTGATATTTAATGGTAACAAGTTTTTCCAAGAACAATGGTGGTCGCTATGTCACCACTAGAATTTATAGGCTCTTTTCCATTAATGACATAGCGACCTCTCAGAAAAGGAATATGCAATAGGAACTTATTTCAAAAAGCAACATCAAAAAGGTTTGTTGTATTAAATAAATATGTAAGTGTGTAAAGGTAATCTGATGTCACATGTCACATGGATTCACACTTGGAAATAGAATCAGGTTGATTAACACTGTCAGATCATTTTAAGATCTATTGTGGTCATCATGTCACTATGGGGACTTGCTCAATGTTTAATACATGCAACATGATAACCAAAGGGAAATGAAAAGGACCCACCATAGTTGCATTAAAACACTTGTAGAATATGTACTGTCAGATCAAAGAAACATTAACAGTTGTCACTATGACACATATAGGAGATGCTTGATATTTGTGCATAGCAACATAGCAAGAGTGTGACATGTGTCCTCGAGTACCAATGGTTCCAAAAAGAGTTCCAAGTAGTGGAAGGAGAAAATTAGGTGGAGAAATTTGATTGGATTCACTACCAACCTGGTAGTTTGAAAGTGAATCATGGGTGATTTTATTCCTAGATCGTTAGATTATTAAGAATCAATGGTGTACTTTAAAAATTAGAAGGTGGTGCCACTCTATTTCTCCTTAAAATTCATTTATAAAAATTGGAAGCTCCCCATGCAAACCAAAACAAGAGATATATTGCAAAATTTTGCCATTTTCTCTCTATGTAAATCAATTTTAGAGTTATAGAGAGCTAAGAGACAACTAAAGAATTATTACCAATGTGATTATGGTGTGAAAGAGCCTCCAATATTCATAGTGTGTGCAAAATTTTGGTGAAAGAGTAACAAGGATCCAAGAAATTTTCTCAATTCATCATATACATAGAAGTATTCTAGTACTTTGCAAATTTTATCCAATATGCCTCCAAAGAAAGCTTTCTCGAGAATGGTAGATTGTGTGAGCAGAAATATACACAATGATTTTCTTGAACTATTGCCCGAATCTACAAATGAGTCCACCTAGGTGAAAAAGTTGATTTATGTAAATTATAGGCTTAATATTGCTATTGGCCTATACGATAGGGAAAATTGGGTCAAGGATGCAATTACAACCAAAACAAGGCTCCATGTTTTTGAGAAGTAGTTCTCATAAAGAAAACTATTTGCTCCCCATGGAAATGTTTGGAATTTGTATCTAGGAAAATTAGTGGTCCCTAATATTTTTATGGATTCTGATTTGCTCATGGCCATTACCCAAAATTATGACCCATCAGCTAGGATAGTAAGAACAGTAGATGTGGAATGCTTCATACAAATTAATGTTGATGAAATTAGTGAGGTTTTTGTTTTAGAACCTTTCTAAGATTATCATGTACCCATTGACTTGCAAGGGCTAGAGAAAGAATACTCATCGAAGAGGGATAATATTAGGTAGGGTTCATTGAGGAAACTCTTGGGTTCAATTAGAAATTTTCTATTTGTTATAGCATCTACAAAGGAACCTTGTAAGAAAGAATTTTTCATTTCCAAGGCCATGGAAATATAAATGACTATGTGTAGGGTTTATGGTGAGGATGAACATAATGTCATGCCTCTAAAATTTATGTATACGATTTCTCAAATCTCTTCTTTTGTGAGGATATTATTGTTGGTGTAAATATGTATTTACTATTTATATTTACTTAAGTTTACTGAAGTGGGTGATCCCAAAATAATGGGTTCCACTTTTTGACCAATTTTTACACTAAAATCAATATTTTTGGAACAAACATCACATTCAAGTGACTATATGTCCAAAAATATAAATGATTTCAAGATGACATAAAATAGTGATTTTGATTACTTTGTTCCTAATTTGTAACCATATTTTTTAATCTAAAAAAAAAATTATTTATGTCAATTTTTTTATCTCCTCCGAAAAGTGGTACATAATAAAATTCAATATTTTAAAAAGTGACAGTCCGTTTGACACACATAACTTTTTTTCTAGAAATGATAATGAAGTAATTCTTTCGACGTTAGATTTGTAACATCAATATATAGAGGATGCATTTGGTTTTATTTATTTTGGTTGAATATTTTATAGATTATGAAGTTTTGAAGTGACATGAACCGTAATTCAGACATACATTCTGTTTGACACAGATAATTTGAAGTCAATTTATCATAAACCAATTTTATTTTTTTTGAATAGAAAGGTATCTCAATAAGCCAGTTCCTCCATATTTTTCAAAAAAAATTTGACCTAGTTTACTAATTTTCCCAAGGTGTCAAAGTCGGTTGATGTTTAATCGGTAATGAACCTATAATGAGTTAAACTCATATTTGAAAGTCTTAATGATTAAATTATGTTTTAAAATTATAGTCATTGGAAAGCTTGCTCTGAGTGGCACATTTTGACATTTTTTATTTTATAGTAGGAGATCATTCTCCTACAATTATGGAAGTCAAAAGAGCAAAATATATATATATATCTAAAAAATAGGCAAAATTTTTTGTAATTTTGTATGTTCGCGCAAACATGGCGTTCGCACAAACATGTGCCATAAAATTTTGCGACTACCGAAAAATTTTGGACACATGTTCGCCCAAACATGTGTAATTCAACGTGTTTGTGCAAACACCCAAAAAAAATTGAAAAAGTTGCCATTTTTCTTTTTATTTGCCATTTTTATAACTATTTGCCATCAACCTGACGACATGCATTGTTTGTCTTTGCCATGAATTTCATTCACAAAATCAAAAGCATCAATTTGGTAAAAATATTGTACATTTAAATTATTTATTTATTTCTTTCATTAGTGAAGTTGTTTGACAGATGCATTGAAGTTAAATCAAAAATTAGTATCATATTAATGGTGTTAAAAAATGTATATTCTTATTGTGTTACTAATGGTCTCCTTGCAGCATGTGGCAATCATGGAATAAAGACATGATCGTAACAAACAACTAATGCTTGTTTTGCAAGATGTTGTTGAAGACCATTGTGTGTTTGTCAAAACCATGTGTGTGGATTTATTAGATTAAATGACACTTCGTTTGGTGCTTAAAATGAACTTTTTATTTTTTGTCTGGTGTGTCTACAATGTTTAAATCCCTAAGAGTTGCATTGGACATATCATCTCCCCTCGCCATTTGTGGATATTGGGTGTAAGAGAAATCCATGTAACTTTTATAGGAGGCCTACCTTGGACCAAGATACTCAATATTGGGTATTCCAGGGGAGGACCTTAGAGTGGTAATGGGCCAAAAGCCAGGTCAACATTCCAGCCGCTATATAAAACTTGATTACGATGAAAGCCATGTCGACGGTATTGCTGAGTGATAGATCTCCTCCAGTACCTTTATGGTGCATCAAACCCTAGTTCTTAGGGCTAGGAGACCTTCTAAGGAAGTTTATCACTCACTTGCTGAATGGAATGCCCTTACTAAAAACCATATTTTAGTCGCCAAAATCCTTTCTATCCACTAGCCCAAGGGGTCACCCATGCCCGTGAAGACATCCTACATTCTTGCAGTCCTTAGTAGAGACAATAGTCCCTTGGGAAGTCATGCCCCTTGAGACGCGAATCTTGGTAGCCCCGAGAAGTGAGTGCACTGTAAGGGGGAGCCTATGGTGCCAAGGTCCTAAGTTGTCTGCTTTGGATAAGCGCGGTTGAACTTTGGTTCAAGTAGGAATTTAGTGGACATAGTCCTAAAGCCTAGGTTGTGGTGTGATTGTTCACTTTTAACAATAGCTATTCTTGTCTTAATGTGTCTTGTGTGTGTGTAAAACATAATCAAGATAAAAGCTAACATTCAAATTTACACCTTGGAAACTTGCAAAACCTTGTCAAAACATTAAACATTGTCAAAACCTTGTCAAGATTTCACCTAAGTTTAAAAAACCTTATGTGTACCTCTATCATTAGCATAATCATATTCCTAAATGTCATTTTTTACTTACCGTAGTGGTATATCCCCCTCATATTGCATTGTGCAAACCCTAGCATCATTTTCACTATCAAACCCTATCAAATTGTCCATCAACCAACTTGTCTTCTTGATCACCTATCCTCATTTTACATTGCCTAAACGTCATTATCAACCCTAGGAAACCATCCCTTGCATAGTCCACTTTGCATACACCTACCTTTAGCATCTTTACCAAGTCCAAAACATAACTCTAACTTTCATTTTGCATATCATATTCTTCATCTTGCATACCTTCAAAACGACACCTTGCATTTGCACTTGCATAACATCCCTAGGACATTTGCACTTTGAATATCAAAACCCTATGTCATTTAACATTTCCTCACATTGCATAACATCTCTAAACATTTAAAAATCTCAAAAACACTCATATCTTGCATACCCACATCTTAATTATCAAGTTTTGACCTGTTTTACCAACTGCAACCCTGTTTTACCAACTGCACACTTCATGGGTGAAGTTGGTAGTTTTAGGGTGTAGTTGATAGTTTTATGGTGCACTTGGTAATTAAGTGTTTAATTCTAAGTTCAAGAACCCTAATCTGCACTTCCACACCTTGCATTGCATCCCAATACCTTAGGAAACACTCTAAATTATTCAAAACACTCAAAATTTGCATTTTAGGCACCCTACAACTCTATTTTACCAATTGCAACCTTTTTTTATCAACTGCACACTTCAAGTGTGCAGTTGGTAGTCTAGGTACGCACTTGAGAGGCATACAGTTCATTTAAGTTTCCCTCTACTACATCTTCATTCTAAGGTATCATGCCAACACTCACTAGGACACAACCTTTGGAGTTATCAAATGCAATAATGGCACCTATAAGGTCTCATCAAGAATCAACCATCGAAATCATCTAAGGTACATTTGAACACATCAATGTTAATCCCTTGTTTGGCGAGATACCACCAATTTCTAAATATCCCAAAAGGACATTAAGACTTGATTTTAGGACTCACATCATTTGGAGCTACATCATTTGGAGAAGAAAGAAGGACATGAGAGCTACAAATGAAGGAGGGGATTTCTAACATTATGTTTGCTTCTTTTGATAGCCGATGCCATTGTCTTTTATGCAGCAATTTATTCTTGAAGAATATTTATTATAATGTTTATTCTTGAAGATTGTTTGTGACTCATAGATTTTAGTCATATTATAATGAAGAATATTTATGCTTTGTTACAAATGACTGCATTCTATTGATTTTTGTCAAACAATTTAAAATTACCAACAGCGACAAAAAAATCTATACAATGGTTTTTTTATCTAGTTATTGCACAAAATTTATCTTGAGGCAAGGGATAAATTATTATTATTTTTTATTTTATAATGGGAAACAAGAAAGGAAGGAAAAACAAATATGCAAGAAAAAGATTTGATGAAGCAGAACAAAGAAATATTCAGAAGACTGTGGCATGTTATCATCAAATTAAACAAGGTGAAAGAAATGTTGAAGAAGGCTCAACAGAAGTAGAAGTAGTGCATATGGGAGAGAGGTCAGGAACACTCCCTACGAAATCTCAAATAATGAATGTTGAAGAAGGTTTAAGATCAGCCCCTATAGAGGTTCAAATAACAAAATTCGGAGAAGGGTCAGAATCTTTCCCTGTTGAATCTCAAACAATGGATGTTGGAGAAGGCTCAAGATCGGTCCCTATAGAAATTCCAGTAATAGAAATCAGAGAAGGGTTGAGATCAGGTGTAGGAACTGGTATGGATGAACTCTTAAATATTGTCTAATCTATAAAGTATGGTATTTCTCATAAGAATTTAGATCATTTACTTAAAATGGATGTAGATTAATTGAGAAAACTTGCAGCTAGTGTACAACCATTAAGTTTGTCTAAGAGAAGGTCAATGAAGAAGAAGATAAGAGAAATTATGACTCAATTTGATAATACTAAAACACTTTAACAAGCTCAATTGCTTTCACTTTTTCTTACAGAAAAAAAGTTGCAAGAGGCATTGAAATTGTTAGGTGTAAACACAACATCAAAGAAGAGAAGATTTTCTAGCATGCAAACTAATTTGATTGAAAATGTTAAACAAGGTTTGAGAAACATAGGAAAACATTCTCGAACTAAAGATAAGTCTCTAGAAAAAAGTGATGTTGATGTCTGTTGTAAGTAAAAATATGTCTCAAAATAGACAAATATCTTCAATTTCATCTTATATGGGTTTTAGTAGGAAAACAATGAGACAATATGTTAAGAGAAGATTAATTGTGGATGATAGTACTATGGAGGGCAACTGCGCAATCATGTGTAGAGCACCTTGTTCTGATAGAATTGAAGAGTTATTAAAAAATTTAGTCATATCATGTTGGATTTATAACACTAATCCTTCATCAAATAGTAGAGATGTTATCAGGCATAAGATTGCACCTGGTCAATATGAACATCATACAAAACATTGGTTGGATATAACACAGCATGAGTTATATGTGTCATTTGGTAATGAACATCCTAATGTAAAAGTTGGGCAAACATTGTTTGAAAAATTGAAGCCATACTTTGTGAGGTCAAACAAAGTGTTTGAAACTTGTTGTTGTCATCATCATATTGAGTTTGATCTCCACTATCAGGTCTTTCAAAAGTTTATAGAAGACACATATGGTTTTCATGCTGCTCCTCTTAGTAGGAGAAGTGAGTTTATATTATCCATTTTGTGTGACAACATAGATGATCCAACTGGTAAAATAAATTGCATCAAAGGATTATGTGAAACATGTGGTGAATTGGCTCTATTTCATTTGAAACTGAAAATATTGATGTAACAAAAATATTGAATTGCAAAAGTTACAAGTATGTCAAGAATGAAACAAAGTTGGGGAAAGAAACAAAAAGGTTGGAATATGTTGAAGAGGAGTTTCCTGTTTTAACATTTATGGATAGATTTAAGAAATTGATTCAACGTTATGTTTGTCATGCATTTTTTGCAAAGTGGCAAGCACAATAGTTCCAAACTCTGAGAGAGAATTTTCCTCTTGGAACAATTGTATTAGTTGTTGATTTTGCAGAGAATTGTTCATTTGTTCATCAGAAAGCAATTCCATTAGATTATTACTTTAATAAGCAAGTCACTATTATGGTACATGTTTTTTTATAGACATGCACAGTTAGATTTGGATGGTATTCAGAGTACAGTTCAAGCATGAGTAATTATAAAGGAATATCATTTTTATATAAGTGATGATAAAGAACATGACATTCACTATGTAGAACATTGCTTCAATACATTCTTTTCTTATTTGAAAGAAAGAAACATAAATATTGATAAACATTATGTTTGGTCTAATGGATGTGCTGCATAGTTTAAATCATCTAGACCATTTTATGCATTGTGTAGATATCATCGTAATGAGAATATAAAACACATATGGAATTTCTTTGAGAGTGGCCATGGAAAAGGTGAACATGATGGTGCTGGAGCTTGCATCAAACATGCTTTGCGAAAGTATCAAATGAATTATCAAGGAGTTTGTGTAAGTGATGCACATGATGTTGTTGAATGGTGTAAGACTCATTTTGCATTAGATGAGGTCAAGACATCATCAACAATGAGTTGAAAGACATCATATAGAGTCTTCTGGGAGATAACAGGTATGGATGTGTACGTTTGTTTAACTTTTATGCACAATTAAATTATAAAATTTTATTGTTAAGTTTTATTTTTGAATTCATTGAAGTTTAAATTTAATTTTTCTATATTTTCAATTTAACGAACTTTCAGGTGTCAATAGAAAAAGCATGCATGGTTGCAAGAGGATAGAAAAGACACGTTCCTTACATTCAGTCATGAGTACAGTTAATTGCAATTGGACATTGAAGACAAGAGAATACTCATGTTTTTGTGAAAGTTGCATTGATGAAAATTATGAAGAATGCATCAATTAGACACATGGATATACAAGTGCATGGATTTCAGTACCACTTGATGTTACTGATACATTTGATAAAGAAGATGAAAATTTTGATGATATTCCATTGATTTCTAATGATTATAATCATATCTCTAGATTGGTAAAAGTGGGTGAGTATCATTAAAAATAATCTCAACTTTTTATTTAATTATTGATTTCAACTATCTTATATATATTGTAGACATGCATTCATGTATACTTGTTATGCAGGAGATGTCTTTGCAGTGATTGTTGAGCCTGGAAATCATGAATGTGTTAGTTATTATTTATTGTGATGTACTACAGAGAGGACAAAGTTATATGACCCTAAAGAAAGTGATGGAATGTTGTTCCCCATAGGTAAATTATACATATACATGCACATGCACATATATATTTAAATAAATAAATATATCTAGGTAACTTCATATCTGCCAAATTTTAAAACACTTAAATTTGGGGTACAGGTTCTATTGTGATAGAGGGAACATATTTGAAGCAAGAGAAAATAGTCCAACATGGAATACACTTTGTTGATTATCAACATGACAACAAAGTTTTACAATACAGCCACCTAGTTGTTGCTACAGGGCTTTGTCTGCATCCAGTCAAACTTAAGTGTGTACGTCGCAAGTAGAGACTAGACAGTGAAGATCATGAAAAAATATTGCATGTTATAAGTGTACATCATGGTTGATTAGAGCTTTGAGATTTATTTTATAATAATCTGAATATCAACTTTGATGAAATGTGTTTTCAATTGTACTATGGTGAAATTGTGAATATCAACTTTGGTGAAATTGTGTTTTTAATATGAATATCTGAGTTCTAGTTATCATTCATTTATTTAAAAACTATAATATTAATTGTACTATGGATGAATTTAAACTATCGAATTATCTATGTTACAATTATTAAATATCAACTTCTTTTCAAACTATTGTATTTCATCTTGAATTAAATGTGTTTAGATTAATTGTACGATCATAAGTTCTTAATTTTCATTAATTTATTAAAAAATTATATAATTTAATAATTTAAATTAATTGTACCATGGATGAATTTAATAATACTTCACCTTAAAAAGTTCCAAGGAAATTCAAGTAGTTGCAAACAATAAATATGGTGATTTTGTATCATTGTAAAACAAAACACATACTTTCTAAGCCCATAGAGGTCCTCCAAAAGTTATAATTAAAAACCATCTGTTAAAGAAGATCAAAAATATTATTATTATGATAAGCTTCCACGATAAACCACTTTAGAGTTAGTTCAAAGAAATTCATTGGATGACTGAAAATTGAACTCTCATTAAAAAAAAAGTATTTTCTAATTGTAGACCTTTATAAAATTAATTTGAAAACGAAAAAAAAAATAGTAATCTTAGTTAGGGTATGTAATCTTTTGATTTGACAATTTAAAATCAGTAGAGAACATTCTATTCTGGTTAAAATCCTTTTCCATTTTTCAAGTAGTCTATTAGCGTTGAGTTATTTACAAAAAAAATGAGCCTACACATTGATCAGGAAAAATTATTAGCTGAGGCTTTTGAGTGCATTATTTCTCTCACTTCCATCACAATGTGAGGAAACTCATAATTTAAAACAGATACAACACAACTTAAATGTATTCCAAATCGATGAAGAGCAATTTCTGCTCCACCAATACTAGAAAACAGAGAAAGTACTCTGATGCCATCATGATATAATGCTTTCAAGACTGATAAATGATATGCAACTATATCTGTTTGGAATGAATTACCCAAAAGACACAAGCGGTCAGTCAGACAAGAAGTTCCATGAGTGTGATCTCTATCAAATTTTAATATAAGCTCTATCTCATGGAGCTCTAGAGGGATGAGGTCACCTGGCCCCACCCATACGAAATTCCACTCTTCACACTTTTGAAGTATATATTTCTGCGCACTATCTTGCAGTTGCCCTCATGCATTCTGAATCATAACTCTCAATTGATCAATAAGGACAGTGCCACATCATCTTGAGTCTATGAAATTCTTTTTTATCGTCTGATCGCATGAAGGCCAATACTTTTTTATTTGTGGAAGTGCTTCCTAAATAGTCATGGGGGGAAAGGTTCTGCTTGAAATTGCTCTTCTATTGGAAGGTTATGCACATACCCTCTTGCTCTTCTAGAAGCTGAAAAGAACATTGAGTCCATCAACTCTAGTTCAATGCTATTAAATTGTTTGAATATTGTCTTCCAAATATCCTTCGATGCAAAAGCATCATTCTCATAGTAGAATAAATGTGGCCCTTGCATGAACACATTGATTTCCTTTGAACGATGGCCAATAGGTTTCCCAGGAACTCCAAAACCAATTAGTTCCTTGGGACACAAATTAGGGATTGCATCACATACTTCAAACATTGCTTGCTTGTCTTGCATACCCTCTATGTATTTTTCATACTTCAACACTTTCATTATCTATGTTACAATTTCAAACTTACACAATTTCATTATCTATGTTACAATTCTTAAATATCAACTTTTTTTCAAACTATTGAATTTCATCTTGAATTAAATGTGTTTTTAATTTTACGATCATAAATTCTTAATTATCAAATTTAGTTTATTAAAAAATTATATAATTTAATAATTTAAATTAATTGTACCATGGATGAATTTAATAATTTAGATTCATTTATCAACTTGTTTTCAAACTAGATTGAATCTCATAAGTGAAAATTAAAGTATGTGTTTTTAAAATTGTAAGATTATAAGTTTATAGTTATCATTTAGGTCACTTTATTAAAAAACTATATATTTTAATGTTACTTTATTACATCTACGGTCATGTCCTCTTAAAGTTTAAATTAGTTTAAATTAATATTTTTTTTTAATATTATATTTTGTAAAAGTTCTCTAAAATAATGTATTGGCTTACCTAATTAACATATTTTTATCCACATAAAACTAATATTTATCTTTAGCAGGTTAGTAATTGATAATTTAAGAAACATGTATCTTTCTAACTTCTTACTAATTGATATTTGATATACATGTACACACATGTCTCAAGATTATGTTCTATAGCTATAACACAAAAAAATACACATATACACATCTTTAGGAATAAAAACATCTATAGATCTAATATATCTCTATGTATTTGAAATGCAAACTGTAAATATCGAATAAATAAACGTATGTAGAAAAATATAAAAAGTCATATATACGTACATGTGATGGTATCTAACACTGAAATACTCAATAATCAAATAAATAGTGAAAGTACATGCATGTCATCAAGGAACTGAAATACACGTGTACATGTAAACTGGACCTCCAATATATATGTATCAAAAATTATATATAAATCTGATCTACTACTAGAAGGACCCCTCAAGAAGCATACGAACAGAATAACCCTCTGATCGAGTCTCCTGTACATCCTCTCGCCGAGGCGCATCAACCAAGCCCTACAAATATATACACATGTATACATACATGTGTTATAGTTCTATCTTTGAAACATATATATACATACGTGCATCATGTACATATACATTCAAATTAAATACTAATTTGCATATATATAGATATATATCTAGTTTTCAAAATATTTAAATAACTTTAAACAAACTATTTAAAACTCAAGTACCTGAGCACTACTAGGTGCCTCAATAGAATCATCTCTCTCATGTATATGATGCCCTAAACCAACAATATGTGTAACCATGTGCTCAGTGACCTATGCCTACATGATTTATTATGAGTTAAAGATTAAATTAAATATCTACATATATATATATATGTGTGTGTGTGTGTGTGTGTGAACTAAATTTTTCAATAAATGAACATATTTTTTAATTTCATATATATTTAAAATTAAAAATAAATTATATATGTACCTGGGTCTCCGGAGGTGGAGGATGATCAACAGACTCCATCATATCATCTACTGATACACCTGAGCCTGAAACTCCATGTCCAACTACTAGTAAATCTGAGTGAAGTGGACTATGTAACTAGTTGGGTACATTTGGTGTAGAATCAGTGCTACCAAGTCCAAATAACAGGTCCATATATGATGAAATACCTAGGGTCGAACTAGTATCAATCTCAGATAGGCCTCGCAACTATTCACCAAAATCATCAAGGCCCTCAGCTGTGATATGGACATCTCCAACTCGTATGCTCAAGTCATCTATAGAGTTTCATGAGTCTGGTGCTGAATGCTATAAGCTACGCACAGGTGTATCATCTGTCACTCGTGTGGCGGCCTGTGTTTGTGGAACTATGTCGGGGCTCTGATGCTATCTAACAACATCCATCACCGCATGTACTGGAATCCTCGGTGTATTAGAAATATAACTAATAAAGTGCAACATATCCTCCAAAAAATATAGTGCCATATCCATATGTGTCTGCTATCCTGAAAAACCACGAATATCGCCTAGCAGTGGTAGCCCACCAGCTCTATGTGCATCATCAGTGGAGGTACCTAAAGTGCTACTAGATGCCTATAAAGATGGTCGACCAAGTGGATGAGGACGTCGACTATGAAGATAATGACCAATAGAATCTGATGTGATACTAGCCGTTGCAGATGCAATGTGCCCAATAGTGTCAATTACTTCCCTCTGGAAAGCAATAACGACTCTATCTGTAATAGGCACATGTGTAGGAATCATAGGAGGCATCCTCGGTCTAACAAACTATCTAAGATCTGTAGGTGGCAGACGATCTACATTGCGGTACTGGATAGGGGGATATCAGCAATAATCAAGAATATCCAAGTAGTTGACATTGAGCCCTATATGGAACTCAGCATACAACTACTGTGCAAAATAAAGGGGTATTTGGTTGTTATTAGGATAACAACCATATGCAGCTAAAAATTGTTGATAGATCATGCTAGCAATAATAGGGTCTCTACATCGTGTGACTCTATAGCCTCTCACCCTACCCTGTGTCCCCTCATAAGCTGGAAATAGCTCTCTCTGGATGACATCTTTGGGGGCTACCCTCTTGATGTCATCGAATGTTGCATCTCCTGAAACATCAACCCTAAGCTCCCTAGATATGGAAGCTAATATGATAGGAGTAAATGAATGGTGACCTCTAAACCTAGCTGTCAAATCTTGTAAACTCCTACACATCGTAGTACATGTCTCTATAAAGACCATCATCAGAGGTCAATATAGAGTGCTGCAGTCTAGCAACCTCATGATTTGAAAATGAAAATAATGCATCGATATCGATGTGTGGAGGTGGTGCAGTAGGACCTCTAGCAAGAGCTACAAGTGCAGCCTGACTTGGAACATGAGCCACACCAGGAGCTAGAACATGAGTTGCATGATGAGCCCTACGTTGAGGTACATGAGGAGCCCCACCAAAAGTTGTAGCACGAGCCCCACCACGAGCTACACAAGGAGCCATATCAGGAACTGCATCAAGTGCTGCAACAGGAACTGCATCGACTTGTGCCGTAGTAGGAGCCATAGTAGAAACTACATCAGGTGTCGCACCAAAAGTTGCATCAAGCATATCATGTGAAACCATATTTGTAGAAATGTATGAAGAGCTAAATTGCCTATTGTACATAATTTTTTATTTTTAACATTAAAAATTATACACATGTAATTAAACATACATCACACATCATGGACCTAGATAATTTGTAACACATCCAAAACTAGATTAATTTGCATATAAGTATAAGATGACTTTAAAGTTGAGAGTTTGGTTATGGTTAGAGATAATTTGATGTTTTAAGATTTTATTATACTTTGGGGGGTATTATTAGAGAATTCAATTAAAGGGTACCTAATAAATTATTTATATTACTCTTAAATGATAATGTTTCGAAGTTTAGATTTTAAGTTGGATTACATATATATCATTTAAAACAAGGGTCATACTTCATGTATGTACATGTGTTTGAATGTATGTGCATGTATCTCAAATGTAATTTTTAACAATTTAGGATTAGGGTCAACTTGTTTTAATTTTATGTAAGTTAGGCTTCAATTAGGTTTTCAAATAGGGTTTTAGTGTAATTAGGCTCAATTTTAGGGTAAGATTTAAGACCTTATGACACTATCAGGGTTTACACAAACTTAAATAATTTCTAGCATTAAATTTAGGGGTTAATATTAAAGTCCATGGTTACGAATTTAGGATAAGGGAACTTAGTATATGAAGTTTATGATTTGGTTCAAGATTATGATTTAGGGTATTTATTATCATTTATAATATTGGGTTTAGAAATTAAATTTTAAGATCAAGGTTGGGGTTAGGGTTTGGATAATGGTTAGGGTTAGGATTTGGTTAGGTTAGGGTTAGGGTTTGGATGTACATGTATGTTATATTCATACCTAGATATGCAAATTAATCTACATTCTTATATATGCATAATTTAGGATCTCCCCTTAAGACATGTCATTGAATTATATAGTGAATTATATACTTCTAATTATTAAGACATTAAAAATAATAACAAATGTACATTTAAACATGAATATTAAAAACATATGTATGTACATCTATATCTACCACATGAACATATTTACATGTACATTTATGAAATAAAATATATATTTTAATCTACATTCTTATGGATAATTTAGGATCTCCCCTTAACATGTGTTATTAAATATAGTTAATTATAGTTAGTTATAAGATAAATTAAAATCAATAGTTAACATATACACAAATTATACATATAAAAATGTGAATTTATTAAAAATATGTACCTACATCTACTTTTAACCATGAACAAATATACATGTACATCTATGTTCAAAATAAAAAATTATACATTTTAATCTATATTTTTACATGTACAATTCAGGATCTAGACCCTTAAGATATGTCATTTAATTAAACTTCTAAGATTAAGACATTAAAGTGAATTTTACATATATACATTTAACATTAACACACACACACACACACACACACACACACACACACATATTTTAATGTTTTTTTTAATTTGTTTTCTAAAATTTTGTAATGTTTTTCTAATTAAAAAAAAAAAAAAAATTTCCTAATATTTTTCTAAATTTATTTTCTAAATTTTATATTACTATAAATTTTCTAATATTTTTCTAATATGGTTTTAAATTTTTTTTCTAAAAACATTTTTCTAATGTTTTTTCTAAATTTTTTTAAAAAAATTTATATTAAATTGTAAATTTTCTAATGTTTTTGTAATGCTTTTTCTAAATTTATTTTCTAAATTTTATATTAAATTCTAAATTTTCTAATGTTTTTGCAATTTTTTTTAAAAAAATGTTTTCTAAATTTTATATTAAATTATAAATTTTCTAATATTTTTTCTAATTTTTTTAAAATTTATTTTTTAATATTTTTTTAATTTTTTAAAAAAAATTTATATTAAATTATAAATTCTCTAATATTTTTGTAATGTTTTTTTCTAAATTTGTTTCCTAAATTTTGTAATGTTTTTGCAATATTTTTTTCTAAATTTTCTTCTTTTTTTTTAATGTTTTTTCTAAATTTTTGATTTTTTTTAAAATTTTCTAATTTTTTAAACTATTTTTAATAAATTTGTTTTCTAAATTTTATATTAAATTATAAATTTTCTAATGTTTTTGTAATGTTTTTTATAATTTTTTTCTAAATTTTATATTAAATTATAAATTCTCTAATGTTTTCGTAATGTTTTTTCTAAATTTGTTTTCTAATGTTTTTCCTTAATTTTATATTATATGTTTTTTACTATGTTTTCTAAATTAATATAAATAAACAATAAAAATATTAAATTAACATTTAGATATGTTTTCAAAACTATTAAAAACGTAAATAAAATTCAAATATGTCTTCCAAACTATTAAAAAACGTAAATAACATTCAAATATGTTTTAAAAACACAAAAAAAATGCATTCAAAACATTAAAATATACTTTGATAATATAAAAAAATACTTCAAAAACGTTGAAAACATTAAATTAATATTATTTTGACATACCTGATAATGAAGAGGAGAATGAAAATAAGAAGATGATGTTGACGAAAGTTGCTCACGCCACACGTTCACTCAAACGCTCAATCAACAGTACTCGCCGTAAAAATGAGGTTGGAAAAGTGAAAAAAATGTTTTTAAGCAGCGAAAATTGATGCACTACACGTTTGCATGAACCTGTACCTAGCGCATGTTTGCGCGAACATACCTTGACATGTTCGCGTGAACATGCGCTAGGTACATGTTCATGCAAACATGTCTAATGTGTTCTCGCGAACATGTGGCGAATAGAGATGCAAAAATTTGTCAAATTTTTCAAGTTTCTTCATCCCACTAAAGTGGAACCCATTATTGTGGGTTCACCCAAGTCAATGTATTATTTTATTATTGTTAGTGAGACACTTAGGAGTTTGCACCTCTTTTTATGCACATGGTGTCTACAACATAAGGGTAAACACTCTATTTCAGCCATTGGTGTCTACAACATCTCCATGTGAGATACACCTCATTGCACTTGTCCTCTCATCTACAATGGAGGATAATCCACTTTTAGTGGATGTGTGCTTAGTTATTGACTTTATCTCCTAGGACCTTCTAGAGACATTCTAGATGCATCTCAGAGGCCTTTATATACAAGCAATCCCAGTGTGTATGTATACATAGAACATTGAATAGAAATAAATCAATTATGGATATTGTTATTCTGATCATACTCTCTTTGGTCTACTATTGTGCTTGTGTTTGAGTTCTTTGATCTTGAGTAAATTTTCTCTAAGAAAAATTCTTACATTGTATGAGAGCTTGGAGAATTTCTCTTCATACAGTCATTTGAGACCATTGTTGCTTCATCACCTCGACCCATATCTGGAGTACCACAATCATTAGGAGCATCTAGAGTTAGAACAAACCTCGCCATTGCATCTGGAATATCAATTTGGTAAAAATTGACTATAAATTTGCCTACCCTAGGATAAAGTCAATTTTGAGGCAAAAAAATTTTGCAAACCAACACCCAAAGGCCTTATTTGCAAGTTCAGTATGATCTTTTTTTACATCTAGAATTTTAATTTTAGATTTGAATTTAATTTTCTCTGTATTTTTTAATTTTGCATTTTTCAATTTTTTTTCCCTTCAGGCAGTAGAGAAATCTTTTTTGTACAAGTACTAGGTAGTGACACCCTAGCCCTGCACTTAGCAACATCTACATCAATCTGGCCTACACCATTTATTCCATAGAGAATATTCTCATTATATTTAGAATTTGGCATACACCCCTAATCGGCTAACATATTTAACTAGTGGATGGCTTGTTATTTCCAATGTGGTGACATTTCCTTTTATACATCCCTTTACACTACATGTTGATGTGTGTGGGACTAAATTAAAAAACTTCACTGGTCATTTCAAAGTTCTTGACCACACTCTCTAGTGCCATGTGATGTTCGCAAAACACTCTTGCAGCCCACGCACCACATTCTCTAGCAACAATGTTGTTTTTTAGCATTATTCTCATTGGTCATAAAACCTTTTCGACATCTTCTATTTTTTGATGATAAGTTGCTGACAAACCAACCACGTAGCCCACCAACTATACACTCAAAGATGCTTTGTGGCTTGATACCATTGGCATGCAGTGCCAGCTAGATATCTAACTTAGCAGACCTAGTCAAAGAATCCATACATTGACATGAAGGCAGGACACATCATTATCTATACAAGGCCATACATGTTGACATCATCCTAACATCAGCACCATGTCAGCAAGGGGACATATTTTTTCTTGCTTGAGCATTTTATGAGAATAAATTTGATAGCCATTTGACTGTCATTTCTTGGCATTTTAAAACTACTGCTATAGTTATTTGACTGTCAAATTTAAGCTCATAGTTTCCTACCTATACATCTCTCTATATTTAGTTTTTACTTGATAGCCCAACTAAAGGAGGCCATAACTCAATCATCCAGACACCAAATCAAGTGTGATTTTTTTGATTTTGGCTAGAATTTCCTGAGCTTTTTAGTGGTGTGGTTCTTTTCTAGTTTTGGTGCACAAATTTGTTAGAAATTGCATCTTTTGGTGATTGTACCTATCCAATCCTACATTGTGCAACTTGAAACACTCTGTACAGGCTCATTTGGACACATTTTTCTAGTTTTCTTTTTTTTGAAAGTGCGTTACTTTTTGTCTACTTTCTAGTTCTATAATTAGATTATTGGGTTGTGTGGATAGAAATATCACTTTCATCATTAGGGCCTTTTCTACATTATATTACTTTAATTACTTTTCAAATTTGTTGTACATCTGAGCTGTAGTGCCTAGTGTTAGATTTTAGCCTTAAAAGGAAGTTATATCTAGAAAAATTAGATGACCACTTACTACATTTTGACAAGTGGTCTATTGTACATGCACTACATATAAAGCACCAAATCATTCATTGTGTGTGTGGGGGACGGGGGGTATATTCATTTGGTTATAACATATCTTAGTCATCACAATGCACTCCCATAAGCGCGAGGACTTACCTATGATGGTGACACTTTTTCCCTCTTTATTTGTACTCTCTTTCTCTTTATGGATATGGAGGTTATGGATTCATTTGAGGACATTAAGTCAACTGATCCATATGTTTTTTTTATTCATCTTTGGGAGATGTATGGAGATCCACAAATTCCTCCATTCACAAAAGATCTTTTACCTCCAGTTGCAACTACATCCTCTCCAGATGAGATCACACCTCTAGATGCTTCTGTTGTGCCTACTAATCCAGTTCCAACCATAGATGCTTTAGATTTAGTATAGTAACAACTCCCACATGTACCTAATTTACCTTCATGTGATGACTTCCTACCAAAAATTTTAGTTTTGTTCATGGATTCTCACATTAAAGATGTAGGATACATCCTTAATGATATTTTTCTTCTGTTTGTTGAGGTGAATACTTCATCCATTGACACAATGATCAATCTAGCACAATAGGGTACACCTTGTCTTCTAGTTCTAGCCTCAAGTGATGACTTCTTGGCAGACATTTCAAGTTTTTTTTTTGAGTCACACATAGTAGATTTGGGAGACTTCTTTGATGATCTGCAACTTCTCTTTGATGAGGTAGATCCTTCTTCAGTTTTTAAAAGGGCTCACTCTGACCCTCATGTCCATTCTCTACATGATCAGTCTTTATAGGTTGATGTCATTTAAGGAAATAATTGGTTCTTTGGAACATGTTCTACATAGATCCTTGTTGGATCTACACTTCTTCTCAGTAGTATTGGAGGGGGCAACCATCAACATTGACATAAGGACAGTTGACTAGGTTTCAGAGACACCATTCATCATTGAGATTCTTTCTACACATAGGCGAAGCATTTCACTAGTACCTCTACCATTGTTTCTTCCAAAGGGGAGGAGCATTATTTAGCACTCATGAATCAGCTTCTACATTGGAGCATTTCTTAGTGATCGACGCATTACATTTGGGGGGGGAGGCTACCTTGTCTCCTTCTTCTTCTCTTTTATGGGGGCACTTTTTCCTCTTATGGGTTTTTATCCTTCTCATTCTTCTCTTTTGTATATACTTGATGTTTACTTAGGTCAATGCAATATTTTATTATTTATTAGTGAGACACTTGGGAGTTCACACCTCTTTTTATGCTCATGGAATCTACAACATCTTCATGTGAGATACACCTCATCATACTTATCCTCTCATCTACAATCGATGATAATCCACTTTTACTGGATGTATGCTTAGTTGTCGACCTTATCTCCTAGCACCTTCTAGAGACATTCTAGATGCATCTTAGAGACCTTTATATACAAGCACTCCTAGTGTGTATGTATACATAGAATATTGAATAGCAATAAATCAATTTTGGATATTGTTATTCTAATCATACTCTCTTTTGTATACTATTGTGATTGTGTTTGAGTTCTTTGATCTTGGGTGAATTTTCACTAAGACAAATTCTTACACTTATTTTTGACTTTACATCTTATATAGCTAAAGAGATCTACATTAGATTAGTTGGAACTAAAAAGAGAATGATAGAGAAAACATTTGGTTATTATTCACTATTGATGCACATGTTCCTTTTTAAAGGAGTTACATATTTTGAAAAGGAAATGGTCCTGAACAAAAAATATGAAGAAAAAGATCTGCTAGTCTAGTTATGGAATATGGACATGACTTGGGATGTAGAGGATGCCAATTTTGTTAGGTTTGATAGATATTTTGCATCTATATTAGATGTCTCCTATTGAGGGACAATCTCAAAATCCCCAAGACACTAATGAATTTTATTAGACTAATGGATAATCCATCTGATTTAAAAGTGTCCCATAATTGGTTTGATATCATACCATACTCTATTTAAATAATCTTTAGGGTCTATTTTTTCGAAGGGACTGCCCATGTACTACCCTACTAGGTCCTTTTGAAGGTAGGAATTATCGAGATGTTGTGGCAAATAGGGGCATTGGGGGAAGCACAATTAGCCAAAAGAAACAGAGGGTCTATTTTCCCCAGTTGTATTGTACCCCACCATTTCATAATCACTAAAGGTGGTTGTTTATTTTTGTATAAATTACTAGTTTAGTACAAGATGGTTGTTTCTCATCCCCATTTTTGTGATACTAAAGGATTTTTGAGATATTCAAGAAAAGGGCTAAGGTTGGTGCAAAATATCACCAATTCTATTTCCCTAAGGCATAATGAGGAATGAGTTCTCTCTACAAGAGAAGGATATACAAAAGGAAAAATGGAGAGTGTATTCTAGGGTTTTCAAATTTATTCATTGTTATGATGACAACTACAAGCCTCTAGTTGGTACCAAAAAAGAGGTAGATAAGCTAAATAAACTTATGACTACCGTTTTTGAAATTATGGAAGTCATGAATGAAAATAGATTATTCTTTATTAACTAATTTCTAGAAATGGCCAAAGAGGTCAAAGGAAACTATCATTTACCCCTAAGAAAGGATTAGGGAAATTAATTTTTCAAAGGAGACCTCGCTATAGTATAATTCAAAATAAGAGGGACAATATAGATAAAGGGAAATAGATAGTAGCGTCAACCAAGTTTGTTCCTTAGGAGAGATTTGATGAGACCTCACCTAAGGGGTAGAAAATAATAAGGGAACAAGCACCTCAAATTGAGGAATACTCACCTACTCAGCCCCCACTACAGCTGGGTGATGAACAAGTGGTACACCTGGAGTAGATGGAGCAATTGGAATCTCAAGGGGGAATATTCATTACCCAAGTATAGCTAGAAGAGGGGAATCCTTAGGAACCTCCCATGCCAAGCCTTGAATTAATAGTGGTAGAATATAAAGGAAATGAGTTGGACCTTTTGATTGAACATGCCAGCCATGAATTCAAATCTGATGATAATTTTGTCAAAACTAGAGCCTTCTGCCAATTTTCTTGGAGGATAAACATGGGAAAGTTTGAAGAAAGATGCAATAAGCTGAAAATAGAGCATCCAGAGATGGAGGAGGTAGATGTGTATAATCAGATAAAAGAAGAGATGATGCAAGAATTCCAAATCTTGATCCCTGAAGAGGGGAGACAAATGGTAAGAGCATCCAATGTTTTGTTGCTATCCAATGGGGATATAGCATATGCTTTGGTTTTTAATTTTGTTATAGACAAAATGAGTATAGAGGTTCAGGGGAAGAAAGAGATAAAAGGTGATAAATTTAGGAGGACTAGGTAGCCTTGGTTATTCGGTCACTAAGGAAAGGATCTAGTACTAGCTCTTTCTAGCCTAATGATACCAGGTTGATAGGAAACCTCGTCATCAAAAGAGTTGAAGAAACTACTCTTGAGGAAACTGCAGAGCTAGGTGTTGGATCATCCAACCTCATCTATCCCATAGCTCTGAGAGACAAGAAAGAAAGGCAAGAACTACAAGAAAAATATGAGAAAGTCTTGTAGGCATATAATAAAGAAGTTCAAAAGAGAATTGAACTTGAAAATAAAGTGATGGGAAGACCCACAAGGCCAAAAATTACTTATCCTCACCAACTAGTGGAACCTTTTAATTCCACTCCTCTCATTTAGATACCATATACACTACAAAGGCCACAATTTTATACTGCAGAGGATTTTGAAGAGAAAAAAAAGTAAACTATGGACATTGCACATGGAATTGGAAATACAATATGAGGATAAGCTAAGGAAAGCCCTCATGTATTTGGCTAATAAAGTTTATTGGCCCTCATTCTATGATAAATTGGCAAAAACAATGAATGTGTGGGATGAGATAAAGGAAAATGATGAAGCCTTAAAGCCAATTGTAAATAAGTGGATTAAGAGGAGTAAAGAGGTTACCTTTTTTATGTTTTTTTGTGATCAATTCATCTAATCAGCATATAGAGAAAACTTATGATTTTGTCCATGATATCTCAAATTTTGATCATAGAAGAGTTGAGATATAAAGAATGATTGTTAATTATTTGGACAAATATAAAAGTGTCAACATTGATTTATTCTCACATGTTGTAGATAGAAAGAACAAATTGTTAACCAAAATAAAAATTATACATTCTCAAAAAGGACTCTCTCATCTAGAACATCATATAATTGTTAAATTTTTTTCATATGATTTAATATTTTTTCCTTTATGAAAATCAACATCTTTTCAAGTGTTAAAATATGTGCTTGTGGTATTTTTTAGTTATAATATACTATATATAATTAAACACTATAAAATCTATATGAGAATATTCTTGAGTTTATATCATAAAAATAGTAAGAGTTATTGAAATGCTACTTTTTTGACAAAAAAAATATTTCTTTAGTAATTAGATACAAACTAGCACTAAACATGCATTTATTGCACATTTGTAATTGAAAAATGTGAGACCATATATAACTTAGCTAGAATGAATTTATCTAGATCATATGTTAGAACAAAATTGATTTTTAGATAGAAATGCTCAAAGTTAGTTGTTCTAATAATTCAGCCTTAAAGGTGACACAACTTTGTACTTTTACCTGAAAGAAAATGTGTTGTGGGCAGCCACAATTGAAAACATCATAAAAGTACAACTATTCTTTGATTCTTTTAGAAGAGATTTTGATGAAATTGACAAAATTGCTGAATATGTAATTAAGAAACAACAAGATATTTTACAATTTAATTGGCTAGATGACACAATTTTTGACAAGTGGATGGCAGATATTGCTCATGGTGAGCAGTTGGAAAAAACTAAAAGTGATGATAATGAGATGGGACAAGATGAGGTACATATTATGAACACATCATCAAGAGATCAAAAGAAACAAGAGGGCACAAATGAGCAACTAATTATAGTTTCTAGCATAGAAGTCTAGAATGATGACTTCGCAGAAGAGGAAATAAATATAACTATTGCCTTATCAGTTCATGATGATACAAATGGAGATCTTCGATTTGAAGTAAGCTTTAAAAAATAAAAGCTAGAATTATTACCATCAATTCCATTAGCCACATCTTCTGAGGAGCCACAACAACAATAAAGCCAATCATCAACATTTTTCATCAACAAATAAAATGCAACAATAGGTGTAACAAAAAATGGACCCAAAGGAATATTATAATGTAAAGCTTTTCCTGTTGCACAATTTTTTTGTTCTGTCTAACAATTTCAAAATGTAAATATCTTTTATCTTAAGGATAGTTTTCAGTTCTCTATGCCTAAAGCTTGTTGCATCTCACCCTTTATAAGTGAGATTCCATGGCTAGAGAAAAGGTCCAAGTCATTTACAATTCTAGTGTTACTAAGTATTGTTCAGTCCAATTTTATTGATGTAGACTTTATGATATATTCTCTCTACAAATTTCTAAGAATACCTTGATATTATAGGATCTTAATGTCTTATTTTGAAGTATTTTGAAGAATACCTTGATATTCTATCCTCACATCTTTTCTTCCTAAATCTTGTCTCCATTGCTATTACCTGGATGTCCTAAGATTGTATAAGCAAAGCTTGTCCAATTCAATGCACTCAATTTCAATTGTTTATCATTTCACTATTAATTTTAATTCAATGAGTTAAGTAAATTCTTTGGTGAAGTTCATATTATTTCCATGGTAGTAGGAAGGATATCTATAAGAATTAGTTTTCAATGAGAATTGTTGATAAATTGATTGTAATGTAGTTGATTAGGTTTGGAAATTGGATAGACTCTCAGTCCATAAGGATAAGGGACTAATCTATCAATTTAGTTTATAGATAAATGAATCATGAATAAGCATCAATCATAAAATCAAATCAAATCAATTTTACTTTAATGTTGAAGAACTAAAAGGGATTCCCTCACCTAGCTTAAGGGTTCATAGATTGTGATTTGTAGCTATTTCATTCCTATGTTCATTGCATAAGTATTAGAAAATATAAGGGTTTCATCTATTATTAAAAGGTTGATATTTTATATCAATTTGTATCTTAAGGTTAACCTGCCTAGGTATTACGGAGCCTAAAGTGAAGAAGGAGTTATGCCTTATAGTTAGCCCAAGATCAGCAATCAAGCACATCCATCATAGTAATTTGCTAACCTCAGATGTATTATTTTAATTTCTTGGTTATTCTTAAAAACTATTAAATTAGGAGCCAACAAAATGGTGACTCTACTAGGGAGTTGTTCAACACACATTTGTGTGTAAGAGGTGTTGTAGTTTCTCTAGTCATTGGTCTATACATGTTTGTTAGATCTTTTCAGTACTACTCATGGTTATAATAGACCTTTTTAGTGACAAACCTTGAGAATTTAAAAAGAAAAGAACAAATACCCTAGTACCATAGGCATACACTAACGTATATTTCCCTTATGAAGTTCCTTATCTTTCAAGTAAGAATTGCAGTCCTATATGCTTTATGATTGGTTCCCTGTGCATCAATATATGTAATATTTTCTTATGTCCTTACCTTGAAGTCAAAATTTATTTTATTGTTGTATTTTCCCTAGAATAGGGTGGTAGCTCAGTCAAGGTTTTGAAGTTAGTGCTTATTTGATAAACATTCCCCATATATGGCTAACAAAAGGAAAAGTACACGAGCCTATGCAAGGGCCAATCTTGATATACCATTGTACATTGATCTACTTTAGGGTGGTAGGAAGAATCAAAACAAAAATAAAGTAGATCCAAATCATACCTAGAAACTAAGGGATAATACATCAAGAAAATCTTAATACCAACTAGTGGTAGGGAGAGATTCATTTTCACTAAGTTTTGAGTTAGAGACCACAAGGCTCTAGGGAGGGATATTTAATACTCCATTATAGGAAGACCAAGTTTATCATGACAAGAATGTTTCCTCAATGGGAGATGCACTACATAGACCAGATGCAATAGGACAAATGAATCATAGGCTAGGATATGTGAATATCATGAAATATCCTTTTAACCCTAGGGTAGTTCCATATGGAAGACTAATCTTATAGATCTTGGTGATCCTACTAATTCAGAAGAAACTTCTATAGACCCTAAAGAAGTGTACTTATAAATAGAACTCTTGAAGAAATGGGTTGCAGAAGAGGAAGCTAAACATTCTTATTTGGAAAAAGAAAGAGAACAAGCCACAATGAATGCTCTCATTGAGAGAGATAATTTTCTTAGAAGAATGGCTGCCCTAAAGGATCATAACAAGAAATTAGAGGAAAGAACTTTAGTCCTTCATGCTGATGTTTTTGGGGATATAGATAGTTTGAGATCTAACGTTATAGAACAAGAGAAGCTCTTAAGCCAAAGGCAAGAACCTTTTATTTCTCAAATCCAACCCTACAAGACTGCTCAAGAAGACCTTGTAGAACCTACTATGAAATCCATAGATAAAGGAAAGGGAAAAGTTGTAGGAATCCAAATAATTGAACCTCAAGTCATACCAAGTAAACTTGTAAATCCTCCCATGTCTAAACTAGATTTAGATCTAGAAAAGGCCATAAAAGAGAAAGAGGATCTTGTAGAAGAACTTGAGAAGGTTGAGAATGAATCTCAGGAAGAAAAAACTAGGAGAAAAAATTAGTTTATCATGTCCAACTCTAACTTAGCCTTATGGCCTAATTTGTCCACTCAAGTTGCAGCTTCTGTACTTGCTTATGGACGAGTAGTCTCTAGTTAGACTATGTATTAATTTGTCCCTACATCATCATCTACTAGTAGTATTCAGATCCCTACTATTCAAATACAAAAATCTCAAAATAGTGCTCATAATCAAGCCAATATTTCAAGCACATCCAATGTTGCTAGTTTTCAGAAAAAGCCTATATATGTGGAAAAATATAGACAAATATGATTGTAGGCATTCCTATTTTTCCTCATCCCATATCATTTGATCTAAGAGACAAAGTTGTCAAATTTTTTAGAAATAATGTTGTCACTAGTGAGGAACACTTGAGGGTCTTTATAGATATGTTAAATGATTTTGAAGTTTAACATGAAGATGTAGTGATGAAATTATTTGTGTATTCATTAATTGAAGATGCTAGGGACTAGTTTAGGAGACTACTAGATGATTGCATTAGTTCCTGGAGTGATTTGGAATTTTTTTTTGAAGAGTAGTATGGAGACAATACTAATGTTGGTTTTATGTTGAATGATTTCAATAATATCAATAAGAATCCTAATGAATCTACATTGGATTTCAATGTAAGATTCCAAAAGGGAATGTACAAATTATTCTAGGTCATGAGACTAAATGAGCATGCTTGCCTTTCAAAATATTTTAATGCTTTGATAGCAAGATGGCTTATCAGATGAGGGATAAAGAGGCCAAAATTTTAAGGGATGCTTTCAATTTTTTAGTAAATATTGAGAACAATTAAAAAGCATTAGGTAAGCTGGGAAGGAGAGATGATCCAAAGTTGTTTAATCCCAAAAATAACAAGAAAGAAAATGATAAATCTCCTATAAATAAGAAGCTTGAGGAGGCCACAATAGGTCAAGTATTGGACTTATTAAAGAAGATGAATCCACCAACTTTTAACACAAATAAACCTAGTGAAAAGGCCCTAGTAAATAACAACCATCTCAATAGACAGTTGAGAATGCAGAATTACCCTTATACCATTCAATGGAAATATGATAAACCCATTCCAAATCAGACCCAAAATGTAAAAGATAAGGGTACCCATGATCCTTTACAAAGAAATTCTATTAATATGAATGATGATGTGTCGTGGTGCATCATATGACAATCACCTCACTCTTTACATTATTGTGTGGTTGCTTAGTCATTTGTTGTAGTTCAAAATGCATAGAATGAGGGGGATGAAGAAGAGAAGGGCCATGATGATGTAAGTTGTAATATCATTAGCATGTGTGATGATTGTGTAGATTCTAACTTAGAAGAACATGAAAGTGACATTACTAGTTAGAGAGTTGCTTACTAATTACACCATCAAAAAGTATTCTCGGATGATGACAATTATGATATAGAAAAGGTATACGTTACATCCTTAGTTGTTGATTGCATAAATTTGAGAATGCCTTCCAAAGAGGAGATTGATAGAATTACTATAGAAATGATTTTCCAAGTGCATAGTCATTATAATTTGAGAAGTAGAACAATTGGTAATGAAATTGGTAAGCCTTTTGGTATATTCATAAAGGACATTAATCATAAGGTAAAGGATAACAATAAGAAAAATGATGCGGAAACAAAAAAGGTCAAATATAGCAAGGGCAAGAAATGGGAGCCTAGAAAGAAGGTTTAATTTTAGACAAGTGATATGCTAGAGTAGTGGTGCAAGAAAATAAGTCAGGATCTAATTCAGCCAAACAAATAATAGTGCCTACTATTCAAAAGATTGCAACTCCAGTTATGCTTGTAAAGTCCACTATATTTAAACCTATTGATATGATATCTATGTTGTCACAAATCACTATCAAAGTACCCCTATCTAAATTGTTTAGGATTGATGAGCATAAAAGTAAAGCCTTGTAATGGTTAGGTGAGATTGGAAATAATGGTAATATAGTTGAGAAAAGTATCATTTAAAAAACCCCAATAATAGAACATAGACATGATGGAAAGCCCATAGATGGCAGGCATTTTGCATGCACTATCCACTACTAATCAACTGAGAGCACCCCATCAATTGGCTTGGGTGAGGTTTAAATAGCCACTTGGTCTCTCCCTTGGTTTTGAGGGAGCCCTAAGCACCACTGGAAACAATATTGGAACTCAAATTATATGGTGCCCTTGACTATGAATAAATATAGAAGCTAGGTGCTCAATTGAGGAGCTAGCTAATATAGTTGTCTTTGGCAGCCTTTATTTAAAGGAAAAGGTTAGGGAAACTAGTGGAAGGAGGAGTTGAAGACAATGACATTGTTTCCCAAATTCCCTAAATGTTCTTGGATGACTCATCTATGGCCTACTTATAAGATATTGATCCATTTTTTCTTAGTTAGATTATAAAAGGTAACACCCTTAATAATTGCATGGTAGAAGGATCCTCTAACACCATTATGTCCTTCAAAGTTATGGAATCCTTAGGTCTGAAAGTGGATACCAAAAAAGGTAGGTGTAGAGGTATGGATGCTAGGGAAGTGCCCATTATAGGTACCATCAATGCACTACCTTTTAAATTGGGTCCATACCTTGAGGTAGAGTTAACAATGTTAGTCTTTGTAGTTGACATTCCTCCACATTATGGAATGTTCCTCTCTAGAAAATAGAGTGTTGCTACCTATGACTTGTCTTATGAAACTTTCCATATAGGTGATATGGTTATTAGAGTGGATAGGGAAGCAAGGGTAAACCATATTTTTGGAGAAGAAATTGACAAAGATTCTACTTGCTTTCTAGACACTGGTGTGAATGCATTCAGGGCTGAACTAATTATTCAAGAATTTGAAAAACTCCCTACTTTAATTTCATCTTAGGTTGAATGTTGTATGGATTCACCAGTTTTATGGACCATGTACTTTGGTGGGGCTAGTTCAAGAGAAGGTTCATGGGTAGGAGTGGTTTTTGTTTCTCTTGAGAAGAATACTTTTAGATATTCTTTCACATTAAATTTTTCATGCACAAATAATTTAGTAGAATATGAGGCTCTTTTATTAGGGTTGAAAGTAGCAACACATCATGGAATCAAAAAATTGCATGTCATAGGTGACTCTGAGTTAGTGGTTTCTCAAGTAAGGAAAAATTATTCTTCCAAGAACAAAAGATTGAAACAATATAGTAATGTTATGTGGGATTAAATTGAGTTATTTGATGCATTTGGAATTTCTTGGATGCAACGAAGTCAAAATAAGATGCTTGACCTATTGGAAAATGTAGCTATCAAGCCCAAGGATGTGTCATTCGTATGAATTTCATAGATTGAAGTTCATAATAGACCCTCCATACCTAATAACATAGAGCATTAGAAAGTCTTTGAAGATGATAAGGATATTTTGAATTTCATGCTAAGTGAAGATAAATACCATGCCCAAGAACTTTATTATAGTGACTTAATTCAAAACACAGATGCTAAGGAAACAATTTTTGGTCAGGAGTGTTGAAATATGATTGAAAAGATCATTGATGAAGATATTGAAGAAGGGAGATTGTTGACAAAGAATGTTTTCAATCATTTTTTTGCCACTAATGTCAAACATTCTATTTGATGGAATGACAACTACTTATATGATCCAAGTACTATCACTTAGTTGATTAATGAGGAGGAGTTAATCAATAAGATGTAACAAAAGCACCTAAGAAAAAGGTTGAGTTATGATGTTGTAATGAAGTACAAGGATCAATTAAGACAATTGTAAAGTGATGTACTGTTAACATACTTAAAGATAAAGAGGATGGTCACACTTAGAATCATTAGAAGAATAAGTTATAACAAGGTTGTCTGCAAAGCTTGACTAAATTCATTACTGGGTGTCGAGCAAGTTAGTTCATGCCAAGCATATTTTTTAGTTAGTGTTGAGAAAATGCAAAATCTAGTATGTGCTGAGTAAAAGTGTTTAGGTGTCAAGAAATTAGTTGGTGATGAGCAAATTTCAGGTGCTGAGTAGTGAAAATATAACAAGTGTCGAGCATTAGTAAAATTTAGTAGATGCCAAGTAAATCCACATAACATGTCGAGTAACATAGTATGTGTCAAGCACCAATATTTCAATAATTCCAAGCTATTACATTATTTGAAAAGTCAAATATTTGCCAGATTTGAGTTTATAAGGTTGTTACCTTGAATTTAATGAACCAAGTGGAAGATAAGAAGGTTGAGCTAGTGGCACAGAATTTAAGATTAACTATTTTTAGGCAAATACAGATGGATTCCACATGATGTTTCTAGAAGAAACAAATTGGAGGGAAAGTTACACCATATCTTTCCAAATAAATTCAAACCCAAGAGTGGGAGGAATATAGTGGGAAATGAATTCTAAGCTTCTACATAATGAGTTATAGGTCAAGAATCAAAGAGTGTGTGGTTAGAGAGAGGTTGGCTACAGTGTGAAGTGTCAAGAAGAAGACAAAGAGAAAGAAGAATAGAGCATAGAGACTTTGATTTGATAAGTAACCATAGAGAGGAGATTGCATTGGTACAACAAGCAAGAAGAATCAAGGAGACAAAGCTTGAAAGGAGGAAAAGTTTTCAAAGCTATAGAGATTGAAGGTCAGGCAATTGTGTGAGTTGAATTATGATTTGAATTCTATAAGTTCAGTTGAGAATTGTATTAGGTCAAAAGCCCTTAATTGTTAATCTCTTGAAATTGTATCAGTTGAGGAAAAATCCTATGGAATTAGGTTGGCCTAGTAGTCATTAAGAAATCCTTTAATAGGGTGACATTCCAAGTTGAATGTTCTAAAGTCCTTTAACTACACACACTCCTAACAGGGTGTTTGAAATCCCTTAACTGGGTCACATCTAATAGTTTGTTGTAGCCTTTAATAGGGTAGGCCTTTAATAAGACATCACTTTAGAAGGGTGACAAACAAGGTAGCATGTTACTAGTGGTTTTTCTAAAATTGGGTTTCCACATAAATCACTATGATATGTGTTGATTTCATGTGTTTGATTTATGCATGTTGTTTTATTAGTAACTTTCTTAGAGGAATGTTTAACTTGGATGCATGGTAGATTGAATGGGCTCACTAAACTTAGTGAAAAGTTTCATTAGGCAATTTTGGACCTTGAATAATTGATTCACACCCCCCACCCCCTGGTCAATTATTCTAAAGCATTTCTAACAATTACTATCAGAGCCATTTGTTGATTTGGTGTAAAGGTACTAGAAGTAGGAAAGATCAAGATGCCTAAGAGAGAAAGAACCAAGCTCAACAAGGATAAATTTGCAGCATGACAAAGTTTGATGAAGCTGACCCTTGGATCTATAGGTGATCATGCACAAACAATAGTCATAGTTGAACATGTTCATCTAGCTGGTATCCCTATTGTAGAAGACATGAAGAAAAAGAAGGAGCATAATCAAGCTATGTTGAAGATTTCCTTTGCTCTCAGTTATGCCAAGTTTGATGACATCAAAGAATGTAAATTTGCATTCTAGATGTGGGAAGCCTTGTCAAATATCTATGGAGGAGATCATAATGTACAAAGAGAAAAAAGAGAAAGGCTTAGAGGAATGTTTGATGAAATGAGAATGGAGGAAGGTGAGAACATTTCCCAGTATGCTTCTAGGATAAAAGTAGTAAGTACAATAAGAAGTGCTAATGGTGTTCTGGATGGTGAAACTATTAATAGAAAAGTTTTGAGAACCCTACTCCCCATTTATGTTATTTGAGTATTAGCCATACAAGTGTTAAAATGTACATACTAGGAACCAAGCTCACTCTTGAAGGTATAGTGGGTAGGCTTACTACATTTGAGTTATCTAACTTTGATAACTACAGATTTGAGAACCTTGATATCTACTTTGAAGGCCAAGCTATTATTGAAGGATACTAAAGAGGTGAAGCCAAAGAAGAAGAAAAGAGAGATAAAATATGCATCCAGTGATAGCAACACAAATGAGGAGGATGTAGAGTAGTTGGATGCATTGTTTGATAGAAGATTTCATAGAGGCAAAGGTAAATTCAAAGGTAAGCTTCCTATCATTTATTTCAATTACAATGAAGTAGGTTATATTGTTGGAAGATGTCCATGGAAGAAGAACTACAAATAAGGCAAAAAGTACAAGAATAGAAGAGAAGATGATAACAGAGACTAAAAGGACAAAAGAAAAGAGAGCTACATTATTGAAGAAGAGGACTTAGATGAAAATGATAATGAAGTAGTCTATGTAGCCATGAAAGATGAATCAGATGAAGATGAAGCAAAAAAATTTGTAACCTATGTAAACAAGAATGAAAAGTGGATCATAGATATTGGATGCTCTGATCACATGACTGGAGACAAAAGTAAGTTTGTCTCCTTTACTCAATATGATGGTAATAGTATTAGATTTGGAAATGATGTTCCATGTCTAATCAAAGGAAAAGGTAGCATTAAACTTCAAAGAAAATATCATTTGATAATGCATATTATGTTGAAGGTCTGAACTATAATCTGGTGACTGTGTCATAGCTAGGGAATGTAGGATGCAAAGTAGAATTTGGAAACAAAACTGGCAAAATCTATGACATTGATGGAAATCTGATAGGAAAGGGTGACCAGACTATGAGTAACTTGTTTTATCTAGATATGGAAGATGTTGTTTGACTTGTTCTAACATTTGATGATGTGTGGCTATGGCATAAAAGGTTGTGTCATGTCAATTTTGATAATCTAATTAGCATCAACAAAATGAAGAAAGTTTAGGGATTTCCTAAATTGAAGAAGCTTGATAACACAATGTGCAAATTGTGTCAGCTAGGGAACATGAAAAAATCTAACTTTAAGAGAAAAAATTATACTTCCAAAGAAGTACTAGAGTTAGTCCATACTAACTTATGTGGTCCAATAGAAATGCAAAGTTACAAAGCAGATAGATACATAATGTTGTTTGTGGATGACTACTCTAGAATGATGACTATCATGTTCTTAAAACAAAAGTCTAATGCATTCCAAAAGTTTAAGTGGTACTTTTCCAGGGTTGAGAAGGAAACAAGAAAAAGTCTAAAGTATCTCAAATCTGACAGAGGTGAGTTCACATCAAGAGAATTTGAGGTGTTTTGTAATGATAAAGGAATTAAAAGACAAACATCAACACCTAGAACTCCCCCATAGAATTGTATTGTAGAAAGAACAAATAGGTCAGTGATTGCCTGTGCCAAAACTCTAATGATGGAGAAGAATGTTGCACTAAAGTACTAGAGAGAAGCTATATGTACAATAGTCCACACCCTCAATCAAGTTCAAATCAAGAAAGGTACTAATGCAACATCTTTTGAACTATGGTATGGTCAATCACCTAATGTTAATCATTTAAAAGTGTTTGGTTGTAAGTGTTATATTCTTAAAGAGTGTAGGAATGGAAAATTTGATGCAAAAAGTGAAGAAGGCATATTCCTTGGATACTCCACTAGAAGTGAAGCTTATAAGTGTTTAAATGTTAACACTAATAAAGTTGTGGAGAGTGTAAATGTGAACTTTGATGAGCATGTAGAAGTTCAAGATAATTCATCAATCAAGAAACCATAAAAATACAAATCCTTTGTATACTTCTATGAAGGAATGCCTGATAAAGAAGAAGCTACCAATCAAATTGGGAATCAACAAAAAGTTTAAATATCTGCCGAGTTATAGCCAGTGAATGCCAAGTTGCATTCAAATGCAAAGTTACAAAATGAAGGTAATGCACATTCTGATTCTGAAATTAGTGCACATGGAAGAGAGGTAGAGATACTTGATAGAGATGTAGATAATGACTCTGATGTTGAAAGACCAAACATAGAAACAAGGATAGAACCTAGGTTATCAAAGTATGTGAGAAGGTATCACCCTATAGAACATATCATTGGTGACAAGGAGGCTAGACTAGTGACAAGGAATAGACTAAGGAGTGAAACATGTTTTCTTAGCAAGATTGAACCCAAAATAGTGAAAGATGCACTACAAGATGATGATTGGTGCAAAGAAATGGAAGAAGAGATAGAGAAGATTGAGAAAAATAAGACTTGGACTTTAGTTCCAAGACTAATAGATACGAATGTGATTGGAACCAAATGGGTGTTCAAAAATAAGTTAGATGGAAATGGTGGGATGACAAAAAATAAGGCTAGATTAGTTTTCAATGGTTATATGCAAGAAGAAGGACTAGATTATGGGGAAACATTTGCCCCTGCTGCAAGAATGGAAGGAGTGAGGAAACTACTTGCATATGAAGTCTACCAAATGGATGTAAAGTCTACCTTTCTTAATGGTATACTAGAAGAGGGAGTTTACATAGAACAACTAAAGGGTTTTGTTGATAAGAACAACAAGGATATGGTCTGCAAACTACATAAAGCTCTCTATGGTTTGAAACAAGCTCCTAGAGCTTGGTATGAGAGACTTCATAAATATATAGTGAAGATTGGATTTGAAAGAATAGATGACAACAACACTTGTACATCAAGTTAGAAGAAGGTAAGGATATTTTGATATCAGAAATCTTTGTGGATGATATAATATTTGGAGGAAAAGATGCACTATGCAAAGATTTTGCTAACCAAATGAAACGTGTTTGAAATGTCAATGTTGGAGAAATTAAATTCTTTGTTGGATTACAAGTACATCAATTAAAACATGGAATATTTGTGACCCAATCAAAGTATATCAAGGACATACTCAAGACATTTGGCTTAAAGGATTCTAAACCTATTAGTACACCAATGATAATAGGACATAAGTTATCTAAGAATGATGAGTATACTGGAGTAAATCAAACAATGTATAGGTCTATGATTGAAAAATTGTAGTATGTTGTCCATAGTAGACTAGACATTGCATTAGCTTTTGGGATGGTAGCAATATTTTTTTCAAATCCAATAGAAAATCACCTTATGGCATTGAAAATCATAGTCCATAGCTGAAGCTGAGTATGTTGCATCTACCATTAATTGTATGAACATTGTATGCATCAAGCACCTATTGAAAGGAATGAAGGAGGAAATAACTAAGCCAATGACACTCTATTGTGATAACGCAAGTGTCATCAATATATCTAAGAATCTTGTGATGTATACAAAAACTAAGCACATTGCAATTAAGTATCACTATGTAAGAGAACTGGTGGAAGACAAACAAGTGAAGATGGAATATATCAACTCAAAGGAACAAATTGATGATATCTTTACAAAACCATTACCTAAAGATGCATTTGATTATCTTAGAGGTAAGCTAGGGGTAAAGCCCCTATCCCAAGCTATTTGAGGAACAAAAAAATCTCCTTGCATCAAAAATGTTGATTGTTGAAATGATATAAGTTGATGTAGAGGATACTAAAGTGCTAAAATTCCAAAATGAATCACAAGCATGGTAACAAAGGGAGAAGTTAGAAGATGAAAAGTCTACATCTTCATAATCAAAGATGTTATGCCTTTGGCATTTTTGTCAAAGAGGGAGAAATAATAGAAACTAATCAACTATACTGATCAAGTGTTGAAGATCAAAGGGAGATATAAAACTAATCAAATAGTAGAAACTAATCAGTCAGAGGGAGAAATAGAAAATCCACATGATAAGATGTATAGAGAGAGATATAGTAGAAAAGTAAATAGCAGCTAAGAGGGAGAAGTAGAAGCAAATAAATCAGGATGATAGATCTAAGAAGGAGCAGAATAGAGAAATTATTATGTACTAGCAAAGAGGGAGATATGAAAGACAACAAGTTTTCTTTTTTGGCATATTAGCATTATGGTAACTTGGTTGATCAGCTTGGTTCGTTGATTAGTTTGGTTTCACATCAATACCAAAGAGGGAGATTGTTGAAATATGATTGAAAAGATCATTGATGAAGATATTGAAGAAGGGATATTATTGACAAAGAATGTTTTCAATCAATTTTTTGTCATTGATGTCAAACTTGCAATTTGTTGGAATGGCAACTGCTTATATCATCCAAGTACAATCACTTAGTTGATTAATGAAGACTTAATCAATAAGATGTAACAAAAGCACCTAAGGGAAAGACTGAGTTATGATGTTGTAATTAATTACAAGGATTAGTTAAGACAATGGTAAAGTCATGTATTGTTAACATACTTGAAGATACAGATGATGGCCACACTTAGAATCATTAGAAGAATAAGTTATAACAAGATTGTCTACAAATATTGACTAAATTCATTAATGGATGTCGAGCAAGTTAGTTCATGCCGAGAAAATATTTTAGCTAGTGTGGAGCAAATCCAAAATCTAGTGTGTGCTGAGCAAAAGTGTTTAGGTGCCGAGCAAAGTTTAGGTGCCAAACATTAGTAAAATTTAGTAGATTCTGAGTAACACAATATGTGTCGAGCACTAGTATTTCAATAATACCAAGCTATTGCATTATTTGAAAAGTCAAACATTCACCAGATCTGAGCTAATAAGGATGTTACTTTGAATTTTGTGAACCAAGTGGAAGATAAGAAGGTTGAGCCAGTGGCATAAAATTTTAGGTTAACTATTTTTAGGTGAATAGAGATGGATTCCACATGATGTTTCTAGAAGAAACAAATTGGATGGAAAGTTACATCATATCTTTCCAAATCAATTCAAACCCAAGAGTAGGAAGAATATAGAGTAAAATGATTCTAAACTTCTACATAAGGAGTTGCAGGTCAAGAATCAAAGACTGCATGGTCAGAGAGAGGTTGGCTACTACTGTGAAGTGTTAAGAAGAAGTCATAGAGAAGGAAGAATAGAGCATAGAGACTCTAATTCAATAACTGACCATAAAGAGGAGATTGCATTGGCACAATGAGAAAAAGGACTCAAGGAGACGAAGCTTGAAAGGAGGACAAGCTATTAGAGCTATAGAGATTGAAGGCCAAGCAAGTGTGTGAGCTGAATTATGATTTGAATTCTACAAGTTAAGTTATGAATTGTATAAAGCCAAAACCTAAATTGTTACTCTCTTGCAATTGTATTAGTTGAGAAAAAATCCTATAGATTTAGATTGGCCTAACAGCCATTAAGAAATCCTTTAACAGGGTGACATTCCAAGTTGAATGTTCTAAAGTCCTTTAACTAGGCACACTCCTAATAGGGTGTTTGAAATCTCTTAACTGGGTCAAATCTAATAGTTTGTTGTAGCCTTTAATGGGGCACGCCTTTAATTGGGAATCACTATAGAAGGGTGAGAAACAAGGTAGCATTTTACTAGTGGTTTTTCCCAAATTGGGTTTCCACAAAAATCACTATGTTATGTGTTGATTTCATGTGTTTTATTTCTACATGTTGTTTTATCAGTAACTTGCTTAGAATAATGTTTAGCTTGGCTGCTTGATAGATTTAATGGGCTCACTAAATTTAGTGAAAAGGTTTGATTAGGCAATTATGGACCTTGAATAATTGATTCACACCCCCCCCTCACCCTCTCTTAGTTATTCTAAAGCATTTCCAATCAGGAGATTATACAATTGAAAACCAACAAGGTACCCAAGGAGTTATTGGTTCGAGAAAATATGTTTGACAACCAAGATTGGGTAAAACCTAGAATTAGGGATCATAAGTGTCAAGAACTAGAAGAGGTAAATCTTGCTACTACCAGAGCCCCCAATAAAGTTTACATTGGTCAAAATTTGTCTACTAAAATTAGAAATCCTCTAGTTGACTTGATGAGAAAATACAAACATGTTTTTGCATGGTCATATGAAGACCTTAAGTCCTATAGAGAAGACTTGTTTTAGCATTCTATACCTCTTAAAGAGAGTGTCAAAACTTTTAGGCAAAAAAAAAGACTAGTAAATCCTACCTTGGCACCAAAAATGTAGGAAGAGTTAATAAAGGTAAGGAATGGAGGAATAATCAACCCAATTAGAAATTCCAATTGGGTTTCAAACTTGGTGCCTATTGGAAGGAAGAATGGAGACATAAGGCTAAGTGTGGATTTTAGGAACCAAAATATTGCATCTTTGAAAGACAACTATAGATTACCAAACATGCAAGCTATGCTGCAATAAGTGACTGCATCTAAATTAATGTCCATGATGGATGGATTCTCATGATATAATAAAGTCCTTGTAAAAGAAAATGAACAATTTAAGATAGCTTTTAGAACTCCATGGGGAACCTATGTATATGTGAGGATGCCATTTGGGTTGATTAATGTAGGTGAAAATTTGTAAAGAGCTATGGATCTAGCATTCCATGAATATATTAACAAGTTTATGGTTGTGTACCAAGATGACCTCACAACATACTCCAAGAAGGATGAGGACCATTTCATACATTTAGAAAATATTTTTATCAAGGCCTTGGAATATGGGGTATCTTTGAACCCAAGGAAGTGTACATTTGGGGTGATAAAAGGAAGATTGTTAGGACATATAGTGTCAAAATATGGTGTGAAAATAGATCCTAAAAGCATAGCTACCATTGACAAGGTCTATAAGCCAAAGAATGTGAAAGGAATATAATCATTCTTTGGACATGTCAATTTTCTAAGAAGGTTTGTTACAATTTTTTTTTGAAATTAGTAGACCTATTTCCAAGATGCTCAAGAAGGGAGCTACTATTAATTAGGATGGTGAAACCTTAGAAGCTTTTCAAGATATTGAGATAGCCATAAAAAATACTCCACTCCTTAGAACACCTAATTACACCAAACCAATGCATATATTTTCTTTTGCATCCTTCCATACTATAGCTATAGCTTTATTACAGAAAAATGAGGAGGGATATGAACAACCAATTGCATTCTTTAGCAAATCTTTGCATCCTGTTGAATTGAAGTATGAAATAAATGAGAAACAAGCTTATGGTGTAGTAAAATTTGTAAAAGCCTTTAGATGTTATTTGGGAGGTTCCATTGTCATTGCATTTTTACCCAGTGCAACTATTAAGGACATTTTTTCTTAGCAGGAGGTGTTAGATAGAAGGTGTAGATGGATCAAAAGGATCTAGGAATTTAATATTGATATCTAGATAACAAAATTGGTGAGAGTTCAAGGGCTAGAAAAGCTTATGGCTCAATCAAATTTGGATGCTAATCAAATAAATTTGAGAGTGGATGACCTAAGATCAGATTCATGTGATATGGATCACTGTGAATGGTATTGTGATATTATACATTATTTGCAACACTTGGATGCTTCTCTCCATTTGTTAGAAAAAAAAAAGAGAAGTAAAAAGTTACATGCCATTAGATATATCATTGTTAGGAATGTTTTGTGGTGGAGAAATTTTGAGGGAGTGCTACTAGAGTGTGTTGATCAAGACAAATCAAAAGAAATACTAAGATAAATGCATGCTAGAGTTTGTGGAGGACATTACATGGCTAAAACCACTACCCACAAAGTGATGAGGGTTGGATTTTGGTGGCCCTATCTTTTCAAAGATGCTTAGGTACTTGTTAGAAAGTGTGTTGCTTGCCAAAGGTTTGCAAGAAAGTTGAATTTTTTTGGGAATACTCCATTAAAACCAGTTGAGGTCCAAGCACCATTTCAACAATGGGGGATGGATTTTATAGGTGAAATCTCCCCTAAATGTAGCATTGGTCACTCATGGATTTTGGTTGCTACTAACTATTTTACAAAGTGAGTAGAGGCTATTCCAACAAGGAATGCAACTAGCAAGGTTGTGAATAATTTCTTTCTCAATAATATTATTTCAAGACTTGGATGCCCTTAGAAGATGACAGATAATGCAATGTGTTTTAGATCTAAGGAGTTTATAAAGTTTTACAAAAAATATGGTATAACAAGATCAACATCTTTCCCTTATCATCCACAAGGAAATGGATGAGCTGAATCCATAAATAAAATATTGTTAAAGATAATAAAAAGAACGTTGGATGATAACAAGAAGGCCTGAGATTCCAAATTATAGTTAGCAATATGGGCTGACAAGGTGACTGTGAAGAAAGCCATAGGTGTAGCACATTTTGACATTGTATATGGAATCCAGGCAAGGATGTTGTAGAAAAATTTAGTGGAATATATAATTACATTAAAATGTATGATGAAGATATTATTAATGACATGCAAGAGAAGTTGGACAAATTGGTAGGACTAACTAAGACTAGGAAAGAAGCATCTCTTAGAAATCAAAAATTATAGTTGCAAGTCAAGACACTTTCTGATAGAAGAATAGTAAAGAAGAAGTTTGAAGTTGAAGATCTAGTCCTAATGTGGAATGCCAAGATTGAAGATAAGGGAAAACATGGTAAATTTGATCCTACATGGTTAGGTCCTTATCTAATTGAAGCCACATGGGGTGAGGACTCTTATATTCTAAAGGATTTATCAAGAAATATTCTTGAACTACCAGCTCATGGATAGTTCTTGAAGAGGTACTTTTTCTAAAATACTTAGTGTATTCCATTAAAAGTAGTCTAGGGTTTCTCTATATATTTTATAAATCCTTGGTGTCTTTTTTTTAGTTCCTGTGCATTTATTTTCTAGTTTTGTTGACCTCTAAAAAGTTTTCAAGGGAAATTTTGTGTCAAGTTTGTGGTATGCTTCTCCCAAAATGCTAAGCCCTCATATGAATCTTACATATTCATCATCCCCAAAAAAAGCCACTGTTGGTCATGTTTTCATATCATGCTTTATGGTTTTTTCATTCAATGAATTTTCCTAGTTTTTATGAGCTAATTAGGGTTGGGTTCCTTTCAAATGTTTAGCCCTAATTGAAACCCTAATTAAACCAAATTTATACCCTAAGTAAGCCCTTTAGGTTATTTTCTTGTATTTTAAGGTCAAGCGAGAAAATTGTTTCAAAATGTTATATATTATTTTGGGTCCCTTTTAAAAGGTTTTCAACTTGTTTCATTATTTCCCCACAAGATTTTCTTTTCCATCAAATGTTTTTAAGATCTATGGTGGTCATCATGTCACTATAGAAACCTATAGTCACTTTAATCATATGACATTGTGACAAAGCACTTATTGAACCTAGGACCCACTTGACTTATGAATAGTTTTAATGAGGTACTTTTTCTCAAATACTTATTGTCTTCCATGAAAAGTAGTCTAGGGTTTCTCTATATATTTTATAAATCCTTGGTGTCTTTTTTTTAGTTCCTGTGCATTTATTTTCTAGTGTTGTTGACCTCTAAAAAGTTTTCAAGGGAAATTTTGTGTCAAGTTTGTGGTATGCTTCTCCCAAAATGCTAAGCCCTCATATGAATCTTACATATTCATCATCCCCAAAAAAAGCCACTGTTGGTCATGTTTTCATATCATGCTTTATGGTTTTTTCATTCAATGAATTTTCCCATTTTTTATGAGCTAATTAGGGTTGGGTTCCTTTCAAATGTTTAGCCCTAATTGAAACCCTAATTAAACCAAATTTATACCCTAAGTAAGCCCTTTAGGTTATTTTCTTGTATTTTAAGGTCAAGCGAGAAAATTGTTTCAAAATGTTATATATTATTTTGGGTCCCTTTTAAAAGGTTTTCAACTTGTTTCATTATTTCCCCCCAAGATTTTCTTTTCCATCAAATGTTTTTAAGATCTATGGTGGTCATCATGTCACTATAGAAACCTATAGTCACTTTAATCATATGACATTGTGACAAAGCACTTATTGAACCTAGGACCCACTTGACTTATGAATAGTTTTAATGAGGATATTCCATGTCGTCTAATCTTTTCTTGATCAATAGTGGTCACTATGTTGCCTCTAGAAGTTGCAAGCCTTTTGATGATAGTGACATGGCGACCTCCTAGAAAATAAAACCATGGCGGGCCAAAAGTGTTTTATAGAATTACAGGTTATGCTTGTCATTAATGAACCATGTCATTATGATAGATTGTTAGATGTGTAAGAAGTGTAGTAAATTAAATATCATATTGAGAACATGTGATATTTCATAGTACTAAGGTTTTTCAAAAATACTGGTGGTCGCTATGTCACCACCAAAATTTATAGGCTCTTTACCAGTAATGACATAGAAACATCCCAGAAAAGGAATACACAATAAGACCTTATTTTAAAAAGTAGCACCAATAAGGTTTGTTTTATTAAATAATTGTGCTAGCATGTAAAGGTAATCTGATGTCACATGTTGCATGGATTCATACTTGGAAATGAAATGAGGTTATTTGACATCGTTAGATCATTTTAAGATCTACGGTGGTTGTCATGTCGTTATAGGGACTTGTTTGATGTTTACTACATGCGACATGGAAACCAAAGGGAAATGGAAAGTACCCACCATAGTTGCATTAAAAAACTTGTCGAATATGCACTATCAGATCAAAGAAACATGAACAGTTGTCACTATGTCACATACAGGAGATGCTCGATGTTTATGCATAGTGACATAGTGAGAAAGTGACACATTTCCTTGAGTGTTAGTGGTTCTAGAATGATTTTTCAATAGTGGAAGGAGAAGCTTATGTGGAGACATCTAATTGGATTGACTACCAACCAAGTAGATATAAAGTGAATCATGCACAATTTTATTCATGGATCATCACATTTTTTAGAATCAACGGTGTGCTTTCAAAATTAGAAGGTGGTGCCACTCTATTTCTCCTTACAATTCATTTATGAAAATTGAAAGCTCCCCCCATGTGAACCAAAACCAAAGATATATTATAAAAAATTTCCATTTTATCTCTATGAAAATGAATTTCAGAGTTACAGAGAGCTAAGAGATAGCTAAAGAATTGTTTTCAATGTGATTAAGGTATGAAAGAGCCTCCACTATTCACAATGTATGTAGAATTGTGGTGAAAGAGTAACTAGGATCCAAGTAAGTTTCTCAATTCATCATATACATAGAAGTATTGTAGTACATTGCAAATTTTATCCAATATGCCTCCAAAGAAAGTTTTCTCGGGAATACTAGATTATGCAAGCATAAATATACATGATGATTTTCTTGAACTATTGCCCAAATCTACAAATGAGTCTGCCCAAATGAAAAAGTTAATTTTTGTAAACCCTAGGGTTAAGATTTTTGATGGCTTGTATGATAGGAGAAATTTGGTTAGGGATGCAATTACAACCAAAATAGGGCTCCATCTTTTTAAGAATTGGTTCTTAGAGAGAAAACTATTTTCTCCTAATGGAAATATTTGGAATTTTGATCTGGAAAAACTAGTGGTCCCTAATGTTTTTATCGATTCTAATTTACTCATGGCCATTGCCTAAAATTATGACCCATCAGCTAGGATAGTAAGAAGAGTAGATGTGGAATGCCTAGTACAAATTAATGCTAAAGAAATTTGGGAGGTTTTTTTTTAGAACTTTTTAAAGATTATCATGTACCCATTAACTTGCCTAGGCAAGAGAAGGAATACTCATCTAAGAGGGATAGGATTGGGTAGGGTGCACTGAAGGCACACTTGGGTTCAATTGGAAAATTTCAATTGGTTATAGCATCTACAAAGGAACCTTTCAAGAAGGAATTTTTCACTTCTAGGACCATGGAAATATATGACTCTGTATAGGGTTTTTAGTGAGGATGAAAAAAATTTCATACCTATAAAATTTATTTATATTGTTGGAAATATTATGAAAGTCTAAGTTATTAAGAGGGGAGGGGTGAATCAGCAATAGATAAAGTTTGATCTTCCATTAAAAATTAATCCTTCATATATTTTGATCTAACTGCATGGATGAGAAACTAAAAACATGAAAGCATACACAAAACTTTAACTCACAAGATTTGGCAACCCAGAAAACTTCCAATGAGAAAGTAAAACTGGGGTGCAGATGATACACATAAGCTTTAGTATTGTAGTATAAAGTTGGCCAATTAAAGGTATTTAATGATCACTTCTGATGATCTACCTTGATAGGAGCAATAAGGTTTGGTAGGTCCACCTTGTTAAAGGGTTTATAAACATAAAATGAAGTATTCACTTAGCAAAGAGATTTACACAAGCCTGTTAGGTCTACCTTGTCAAAGGATTTCATTGATCCACATGTTATGATGAAGCTGTAGCAAATCTTTGATCTGCAACTAGATTTGCTGAATGAGATTCCACTAAGTGTTCAAATTACATTATTATGATAGATGAATCTTTGCTACTCTTTATAATGTTGTAGCTTTTGTAATTTGCTCTTCTATTTTTTTTTGATTGTGCATTCCTTCCATTCGATTATAATTTAACACACACTTTGGATGTGATACAATATATTAGATATATACCAATCTAATTACAAAATTACAATGTCAACCACAATACAAGTTTACACAAATATTACAAAGCTAGCTCAAACTATAAGAACTCGAGTTCTAAAGACTAACTCAGTGAGGTTTTGATACTTAACATTCATTGTCAATGCTTGACATCGTCATGCACTTAGTAGACATAGAACCTTGGTCTAGATTGATCACTTCCAAGTAGTCTTGAACTCGATTTGCACTAGTCACTCAGCGAATATTATGAATATTATGAAACTTATCATATAAACTAAATCACTTGACTCCCACTACATAGCTCAGTCAATGCACTCACTATGAGCATGGTATAAAGTGAATCATTTGGTTAAACTTGAGTACCTTAGTTAACACTAGATTTGCATCACATCAATTGTGAACTTGATAACCACTATACAACTTAGTTTGAACTGGTAAACTTGGCATACACAAAGATGCTCAATTTACACTACTAATCTTTATCATAGCAGTAATTGCTTGGCACAAACTAGAATCTATTCAAAGCACTTAGTAGCAACTATAGAACTCAGTAACAACTGAAATGCTTGATTAACATTGTTAACTATATAATAAGCTCGGTAGATACTTACAATCTAAATAAGTGTATGTCACTAATAAAAATTTTTATTGTAATGTCAACAATCTCCCCCTTTGACATTAGTGACAAAAGCACTTATCAGTCAAAGCTGAATTCAAAAAGAAGTTCTTGAATACATTTATCCATCACCTTTTGATTTCAACTTGGTATTGTATATTGTTTTTGAGATTTTTCAAAATTGGTTTTGTAAGAGATATATTTCTATACATGATAATTCTCCTTTATAGTATAATATATAGTATACTATACATCTGATATGTGCATCTAAATACATCTTCTCTCCTTTGTACAATATACATTTTCTTTATAATCTTCCAATCTTCTCCCCCTTCCTCATTATTCAATCTTCTGCCCCTTTCTTCTTACATCTTTCTCCTCCTTTTTGACATTAATGGTAAAGATTTATACTATATATTTACACAGTAATGCCAAAATGTGATAAGAAATCTGAATGTACCTTTAGGATAAGTTCCAAAGTCTTGTCCAAATTCTCTTACAAGATCTTGGATGTGTTTAATGCAACTTGCACTTTTGTTGACAATTCAATCACATAGTCTGCACTGGAGAAGTTATTATCATGGATGAGTGTTTTAGAATGTGCAATGTGCTTTTGAAGTACATCCATGTTTGGGAGAGTCATGTTTTGAATATCTATCAATGTAGATTTGATTCTTGCCTCTTCTTTGAGAAATTCTACCTACATATCTATCAGAAATTTGATCTTATTGAAATGGTAAGGCTTGAACTCTGGTCAAGCTGCAATTGCTATGCATTCACCTTAAGATCCTCATCAATTTTAGAAATTTTTTTTTTCCTTTATAAGAATTTAAATATTACATAATTTACCAAAAAGTAAAGATACCCTTGTGCATGAGGTTTCTAGAGATCCCAAAATAGTAGTAGTTCTACTTGGTGAACAATAATTTGTTGAGCAATAAGTTCCAAAACTTTATTCTTAAAATTTTTCTTGAATTTTTGTAATAATTTGTCCTATCCATCTAAATCTTCATTGTATTTATGGACTACCTCTACCAAATGATACAAAATTGATCGAGAAGTATCAGCCTCTAGGCCTAGAGCCTCTATTAGAATATTCTTGGCATCCTCAATGATTTTAAATTCCTTATTTTTTTCCTCTCTAAGCCTTTTGTACTTGGATTTCTTTTGGAGTAATTCTCCAAAGGTTTACATTTGATCAGGGGTTAGATTTGAGATGTCCCATTTAGGAATGATAATCTCCTCATCAAGATCTATATCCTCCTCTTTTTCTTTACCTTTACCCAAAAAATGTGTACTCGGTTGAGGCTTGGTCTCAACTATCCTAGCACTTATTACTTGCATAATTTAGGAATGGAAACAATTATAGAAATTGTAGGACTCACTACAAAAGTGGATACTACACTCTTGAAATACTAGTAGTACAAATACCTGATGTATCCAAAATTTATGTAGAGGGAAGAGTCTGTAGCTTAGTAGATGAAGTGTTTGATACTTCAGTCAATGTAGTGCTAAGTTGGACTAGTGCAAAGATTGATTGAGTGTTTGTGCTTTCAGTGCTAGTCACAATCAATCCTATTGAAGCTATCTCCATACTTGATGTTATCAATATTTTTCTAGGGGAATGAGGAAATGAGGCTATGACCACTACAAAAATCCTTACTGGGTTGATCTCTTATGTATCTTGTACATCTTCCTTGATAGCTTCCTACCCTTGATCCTCTTCATCATCTTCATTATCAAAATGAGTTACCTCTTCATCATCTTTCTCTTCATATTTCTCCTCCTTATCATCATCATCTTTATCAGTTATATTGACAACAAAATTGCCTATTTTGTGAAGAAGATGTGCATTCTTCCATGTGTTTGTAGCATTCTTCACAACATGCTTAATGTCATTCAACAATACAAGACAAGTGTTGAATCTCAAGGTTAATTTATCTTCATTTTTATTCAAAGATTCCTTGACGTCCTTGTTAGTTAAGCTCAACATAAGTTGCCTCAGGGTCTACTCATATATCTTTTATAGTTTGCTAAGAAAATTCCTATCTTGGATTAATCTTATCCATCAAAACACTAGGAAACTAATGTTCAAGCTAATCAGGTGAGTATTTCCACTTACCCATCTTGGATATGACCAAGTCTTTAATCTACTTTTTCTCTTCTTCATCCCTAATTTCATATTCTAGTGCCTTGAAGTTTGTAATGCTAGAACCTAATTCCAAATCTTTTAATCTGTCTTGGAAGGTGGGTGGAGGTTTTATGAAAATTATGTCTCCTCCTTCCTTATCTGATTTCTTCCTTGATGCCCTTCTTGTTAATACAATAGTGGATGTCTTAGAAAGTTTGGTAATGATTACCTTACCCCTCTTCTTCAATGGCTCTTCTTCCTCAGAATTTTCTTCATCCTCTACTTCTTCATCTTCACCTTTTCCCTTGGTCAATAGGAGAGGGGTGTTGGTTTTCAACTTGGCAATCCTCCTTTTGGCTTTCTTAACCATGTGAGGGAGATTAATCTCCAGTTCTATCCTAGCCTTAGCCTCATCATATGTACCAAAATAGGTTACTTTAGGATCAACTAACTCATTTATTAATGCTTCAATTATAGCTTTTGTTTCATCAATATTGACCTCATATCATAGAGGTTTTATCAATGCAATTCTTGGCCTAACTGCATAAATGTACACTTTGTCACTACCAACCATGAAACAAATATCTTCATTGTAATCCTCAACTAGTTTTCTTGGAATACTGAACCTATTATTCATTTTCTCCTTAAATGCATCAAAATAATTGTCCATAATACTTGAGTAATTATCTCCCATTTCAAAAATGTACTCATTAATTTGATAAAGGGCTAGCACATCTTTTCTCCAAAAAATAATACTTTTTGATGGGAAAATTTTCAAAACATAGAAAAATAAAAACATCAAGAGTGAACTGAACTTACATGCATTTTTCTCTAAGGTACTAATGCTCTCCATGTTTTTGTTGAATTGGTTCAACAGTAACTAGACAAGGTCAAGAGAAAGGTTATTCTTGACCACGTTATAAGCAAAGTCTATAGCTTCACATGACACACTATTCAACATGCTAGAGCTCTATATTTTTATGCTATGATGTGAATACCAAACTTTAGCTCCATGTTGGTCACACTACTTATTTTCATTCCCCTTCCATCCCACTTGGCAAGGTTTTTATTCTCCAATTCAACCCAACTTAGGATTTTAGTCATTTCGGCTTTGGCTAGCATGGGGGGACTAGTGATCCTATGGATCATCTTCTTCATGATCAAAATTGATTGCTCTAACCACAACTAACTGCTATGCACATTACTAAGGATGTATCTTATCCATTTAATTTGGAAATCTTGTGTCATGTAAGGAATATGTGTTAAACCTTTTTCTTCCAAATGTTTGTATTCCAATTTCAACATGCAACTAACACATATCTTTTCTAGGGTTTCATCCATTTCTAGAGTGTACCAAAATGTTGAATTGTACATTTAAAATGAGAGTAGATGTTGTTGATCAAGAGTACCTTTGGTGGAATCTGAGATTGTGCTCTGCTCAGATCTCAGGTTGTTGGAAATTTGTTCAGCACTCCCCTTGAGATTTGTGACAAGGGCTTAACCACCTCCTATGTATTATAAGTTGAGTGGTTGTATCAGGCATTGATAGATCAGTCTTTTGATGCAATGGCAACCCCACTCTAACATTGAGGGGGAGATTGTTGGAAATTTTTTTAGCACTCCTGTCAAGATTCGTGACAAGGGCTTAACTACCTCCTTTGTACTATAAGTTGAGTGGTTTTATCAAGCACTGATAGATCAATCTTTTGGTGCAACAAAAACTGCACTCTAACAAAGGTTTCCACAATGGTAGGAGTAAGCTTGAAATCTAGTGCCTTCCATTCCACACTTGAATCAACATATCTGAACCTTTCTTCACTTTTCTTCTGGTGGCTTCCATACTTGCTCACTAGGGTTTGAAAGTATTTCAACAAAAAATCAAAGAAATCGCTTAAATTCTCAAAAATTACTCTGTAGAAATAGCTCTTGAAAATTCATGGTGAGAACTGACTTTGATTTCACCCTTTTATCAAAATTTTCCATAAATTCTTGGTATGAATGTATGTTCAAGTTGATAGACTATCATCCACTTCCTTTTCATTAAATTCTTGGTGAAGTCTTTGTGACTTGGTAACCACACATACTTCTATTAGTCTTGAACTTGCTTGATAGAGTCTGTAACCCAACCTTTCTTGATAAGATAGTAACCTAACCTTATGATAAATTCCATCTTTTATTCGGTGATCCCTTTTGCATCTTGAATGCTAATCTAGATCTTTCATCTTGCAAACTAGAATTGATATATGATGTCTCCTTTAGTATCCTAATTCTAGTTCTCCTTTGAGAGATCAAGTAGAAAAGGTGAAGTCACTCAATTCTTGAGTGACTTGTCCATCACAACTCGGACTTGCATTCTTAGAAGATTTTGGAACCCATTGTTGTCTCATCTATTTTCAAATGCTATTAGCTTTTTCCTTCTTTTCATCTTCAATTCTTCTAGTATTCATGTAGTTCTTGGCAAGATTACTATGTTTAGTACAACTAAAGCATCTTTTAGTAGTATCTCTTGTCCTCATATAATGCTTTATACAATTCATTCCAATGTGTCCAAATTCTCCACAGTAATGACATCTAAACCAAGTGCTATAGTCCCAACCAAATATAGCTTTCACAATCTGTTCTATTGGATTCAATATCTTAGATTTGCATTCTGATGACTTGTGCCCATGTTTGTTACATTTGTGTCATTTTCCTTCAAACTTAGGTTTCTCTTTGCATTCATTAGTCTTATGACCATGTTGATTGCAATTGTAGCACTTTCCATTGAATTTTTCTTTCCCATTACTCCAAAATTTGTTTGATGTATGACCTATCTTACTACAGTGATTACAAGTAGGTCTTTGATTGTTTTGAGCTCCTTATTTGGACAATTCACCTTCTTCTATATATCCAATTCCTGCTTTTCCATTTTGTCTATAAAGACTTTGCTCATTCAACTGATTCATGTCTACTTGGGATTTCATCATTCTTTCATTGGTTTCCCTTTTAGTGTTTAGGTCATTTTAAAATCTTTCATTTTCTAATCTTACATTCATGATTTCTTCATTTGCATTGGTGAGTTGATTAATGAAGTCAGCCTATTGAAGGGATAAATGTTGAATCTCATTACCTTTACCTTCTATTTCTTCTTTTATCTTGTTTTTCTCTTCCATAACTTCACATAGCCTTAATGGCTAAACTTCTTGCTCTCTTCTTAGTTTTCTTACATCTTCTTGTAGTGAACCATTCTTTTCTAATAGTTCTTTGATTGCTTCATTGGATTCATTTGGGTTGCTTGTTGAATGAAGGTCTTCAATTATTTCTTCAGTTTAGAGATGATCATTCATTTGAATTGCAAGATCTTTTCCATTTTTTAGGGATTGAGAGAGTTGCTCCTTTTATTTCTTAATTTGGGTAGTAGCCATTTCTAAATCTAGCTTCTCATTGTTAATAGCCTTGTCAAGTCTGAATATCTCCATGGCCTTTGATCTTTGCTCAAGCTATTAAACTTTTCTTTGAGAACCACAAAAGCTCTGATACCAATTGTTGGAAATATTATGAAAAGCTAAGTTATTGAGAGGGGAGGGTTGAATTAGTAATAGATAAGAATTGATCTTTAATTACCAATTAATCCTTCATATATATTCTAATCTAGCTGCATCCATGAAAAATTGAAAACATGAAAGCATACACAACACTTTAACACACAAGATTTGGTGACCCAAAAACCTTCCAAATAGAAAATAAAACTAGGATGGGGATGATACCCACAAGATTTAGTACTACAATATAAAGTTGGTTGGTTAAGACTCACAATGATCAACTCTGATGATTTGGCCTATTAGGAGCAATACAGACTACAAGGTCCACCTTGTTAAAGGATTTACAAACATACAATGAAGTATGCACTCGGTAAAGAGATTTACACAAGACTATTAGGTCTACCATGTTAAAGGATTTGACTAATCCACCTGTTAGGATAAAGCAATAGTTGATCTTTGATCTACAACTAGGTTTGCTGAATGAGATTCCACTAAGTGTACAAATCACCTTACTATGATAGATGAATCTTTGTTGCTCCTTATACTATTATAGCCTTTGCAATTTGCTCTTCTAATTTTTCTGATTACATTCCTTCTATTCAATTACAATTTCACACACACTTTGGATGTGATACAATATATGATATATATACCAATCCAATTACAAAATTATAAAGTTAGCCACAATAAAAGTTTACAAAAATATTACAAAGTTGGCTCAAACTACAAGAACTTAGGTTTTGAAGACTAACTCAATGAAGTTCTGATACTTAGCATCCATTGTCAATGCTTGACATCATCATGGACTTGATAGATGTAGAAGCTTAGTCCATATTGATCAATTCCAAGTAGTCTTGAACTCAACCTATACTAGTGACTTGCCGAATAATGTGAAACTCAACATTTAAACTGATTCACTTGATTCACACTACATAGCTTGGTCAATGCACTCACTACAAGCCCAATATAGATGGAATCACTTGGTTAACACTAAGTAGTTTATTTAACATAGGATTTACATCACATTAATTGCAAACTTGGTAAGCACTACCCAACTTGGTTTGCACTGATAAACTCAACATACACTAAGATGCTTAATTTACACTGATGATATTTATCATAGTAGTAATTTCTTAGCGCAAACTAAAATCTATCCAAAGGACTCGGTAGCAACTATAGAACTCAGTAACAACTAAAATGCTTGATTAACATTATAATGTGTATAATATGATTGATAGATACTTACAATTTGAATAAGTGTACGTCACTAATAAGAAACTCGACTATAATGTTAGCAATATGATGGATCAAATCTCTTCTTTTGGTGTGGATATTATTTTTGACTTTGTATCTTATATAGCTAAAGAGATCCACATAGGATTAGTTGGAATTCCAAAGAGAAAGGTAGAGGATACTTTTAGTCATTATTCACTATTGATGCACATGTTCCTTTTTAAAGGAGTTACATATTTTGAAAAGAAAATGGTCCTAAACTAGAAGTATGAAGAAGAAGATCTAACATTCTAGTTGTGGAGTGCATACATGACCTAAGATGTAGAGGATGCCAGTTTTGTTAGGTTTGATAGATATTTTGCATCTAAATTAAGATGCCTCCTATTGAGGGACAATCCTAGAATCCCCAAGGCACTAATGAATTTTATCCAACTAATAGATAATCAATCTAATTTAAAAGTGTCCAGATGTACTACCCTACTAGGTGCATTTGAAAGTAGGAATTATAGAGATGTTGTGGTAGATAGGGGGATTGGAGGAAGCACTATTAGCAAGAAGAAACAAAGACTCTATTTTCCCCACATGTATTGTGTCCCACCATTTCAAAATCACCAAAGGTGGTTGGCTATTTTTGTATAGATCCATAGATTAGTACAAGATGGCTGTTTCTCATCCCCATTTTTGTGATACTAGGGGATTTTTTGAGATATTCAACAAAAGGGCTAAGGTTGGTGCAAATGATCACCGGTTCTATTTCCTTGAGGACATAATAAGGAATGAGTTCTCTTTGCAAGAGTAGGAGATAAAAAAGGAAAAGTGGAGAGTGCATTCTAGGTTTTGAAATTTATTCATTGTTTTGATGACAACTACAAGCATCTAGTTGGTGCCAAAATAGAGGTAGATAAGCTAAATAAATTCATGACTACCTTTTCTAAAGTCATGACTATCTTTTCTAAAATGAATTGTTCAAAGAAATTATTCTTTATTAAAAGAAAAAGAAATTATTCTTTATTAATTCATTTCTAGAAAAAGTCAAAGAGGTCATGAGGAAACTATTATTTACCCCTATAGAAGGATCAATGAAATTAATTGTTCAAAGGAGACCTAGCTATAATATAATTCAAAATAAAAGGGCCACTACAGATAAAGGGAAATAGATAGTAGGGTCAACTAGGGTTGTTCTTAAGGAGAGACCTGATGAGCCTTCACCTAAGAGGCAAAAAATAATAAGCAAACAAGTACCAAAAATTGAGGAATTTTTACCTACTCAGTCCCCACTATAACTGGGAGATGAGCAAGTGATACACCTAGAGAAGATGGAGCAGTTGGAATCCAAAGATGGAGTATTCATAACCTAGGTAGAGTTAGAAGAATGGAAACCTTAGGAACCTCCCATTTCAAGCATTGAATCAATAGTGGAAAACTTCAAAGGAAAGGAGATGGACCCTGTGATTGAATAGGTTAGTCATGAATTCATATCTAATGATGATTTTATCAAAACTAGAGCCTTCTACCAATTTTCTTGGGGGATAAACATGGGAAAGTTTGAAGAAAGATGCAATAAGCTGAAAATAGAGCATCTAGAAATGGAGGAGGTAGATTTGCATAATCAAATAAAAGAAGAGATGGTGCAAGAATTCCAAAGCTTGACCACTAAAGAGGGGAGACAAATGGTAAGAGCATCTGGTGTTTTGTTGATATCCAATTGGCATATAGCAGATGCTTTGGTTCTTAATTCTATTGCAGACATAATGAGTATAGAGGATCAGGGGAAGAAAGAGACAAAAGGTGTTAAATTTAGTGAGGAGTAGGTAACCTTGGTTATCTAGTTAGTAAGGGAAGGATCTAGGACTAGTTCTTCCTAGCCTGATAATATTAGGTTGATAGGAAACATCATCATCAAAAGAGTTGAAGAAACTAATAATGAGGAAGCTGCAAAGCTAGGTGTTGGATCATCCAACCTCATCTATGCCACAGCTCACAGAGACAAAAAAGAAAGGTAAGAACTATAAGAAAAATATGAGAAAGTCTTGTAGGCATATAATAAAGAAGCTCAAAAGACAATTAAACTTGAAAAAAAAGTGATGGGAACACCCACAAGGCCAAGAATCTCTTATCTGTGCCCACTAGTGGAGTCTTTTAAATCCATTCCTCTCATTGAGATACTAGATACACCACAGAGGCCACAATATTATACTATAAAGAATTTTGAAGAGGAAGAAAATAAACTATTGGCATTGCACATGGAACTGGAAATAAATATGAGGATAAGCTAAGGAAATCCCCCATGTATTTGATTAATAAAGTTGACTAGCCCTCATTCTATGAGCAATTAGAAAAAATAATTAATGTGTGGAATGAGATAAAGGCAAATGACCAAGCCTTAAAGCCAATTGTAAATAAGTTGATTAAGAGGAGTAAAGAGCTAATCTTTTTTTTATGATCAATCCATCTAATTAGCATATAGAGAAAACTTATGATATTGTCCATGATCTCTCCAATTTTGATGATAGAAGAGTTGAGATATATAAAGGAGTATTGTTAATTATTTGGACAAATATAAAATTGTCAAATTTGATTTATTCCCACATGCTGTAGATAGAAAGAACAGATTGAAAAATACAGAGGAATGGACCCAATAATTGAATGACCTATTCTATTTTAGAATGAATAGAGTCATTAATGAGAAAGGAAATGCATGGTGGGAAGCCACAAATAAAGAAATTGTAAAAGTACAATTATTCTTTGATTATTTAAGAAGATATTTTGCTGAAATTGAAAAAATTGCTGAATATGTAATTAAGAAACATCAAGATATTTTACAATTTAATTGGCCAGATGACATAGTTTTTGACAAGTGGATGAAAAATATCGCTCATTAGGAGTAGTTGGAAGAAGCTAAAATTGATGATGATGAGATGGAACAAGATGAGGTATGGGTTATTGATATATCATCAAGAGATCAAAATGAAGAAGAGGAACAAAATGAGAAACCAATTGCAATTGCTAGAACAAAAGTCTAGACTAATGACTTAGCAAAAGAGAAAATAAATATAACTATTGCTTATTAGTTCACAATGATATAAATGGGGATCCACGAGTTTAAGTGAGATTAGAAAAATCAAAGCCGAAAACATCACCATCAATTCCATTAGCCATATCTTTCGAGGAGCCACAACAACAATAAAGACAATCATCAACCTTTTTAATCAACAAATAAAATGCAACAATAGGTGTAACAAAAAATGGCCCCACAAAAGAAATGTTTTGATATAAAGCTTTTCCTATTGCACAAATTTCTATCTTGTTTGATAGTTTCAAAATGTACATATCTTTTGTCTTTAGGATAGTTGTCAATTCTCTATGCCTAAAGCTTGTTGCATCTCACCCTTTATAAGTAAAATTCCAAGGCTAGACAAAAGGTTTGAGTCAGTTACAATTTTAGTGTTACTAAGTATTATTCAGTCCATTTTTATTGATGTATACTTTATGATATATTCTCTCTACAAATGTTTAAGAATACCTTGATATTCTAGGATCTTAATGTCTAATTTTGAAATGTTTTTGAGTTCTATTACAATTTTTACACAATTTTGAAATGAAATGAATACAAATATAAACTATCCTCATATCTTTTCTTCTTGAATCTTGCCTCCATTGCTATTACTTGGATGTCTTGAGATTGTATAGGCAAAGCTTGTCCAATTGAGTGCACTCAAATTGAATTGTATGTTGTTTCACTATTACTTTTAACTCAATGAGTTAAGTAAATTCTTTAGTGAAGTTGATAGGATTTCCATGGCAGTAGGAACGATATCTATAAGAATAAGTTTTCAGTGAGAATTGTTGATTAATTGATTGTAATGCAGTGGATTAGGTATAGAAATTGGATAGACTCTAAGTCCCTTAGGATAAGGCATTGATCTATCCATTCATTTTATAGATGAAGGAATCATGAATGAGCATTAAGCTTGAAATAAAATAAAATCAATTTTAATTTAATGTTGAAAAACTAAAAAGGATGCCCTAACTTAGCTTATTTTGGTTCATAGGCTATGATTTGTATTTGTTTCATTCCTATGTTCATTGCATAAGTATTAGAAGATATAAGGGTTTCATCTTCTGTTAATAGGTTTAGATTTTATATCAATTTGTATCTTAAGGTTATCTTGCCTAGGTATTGTAGAGCCTGAAGTGGAGGAGGAGTTATGCCTTACATTTGGCCCGAGATCAGCAATCAAGTGCATCCATCGTAGAAATTTGCTAGCCTTAGATGTACTAGTTTGGTTTCTTACTTATTCTTTAAAAAAATTAAATTAGGGGTCAACAAAATGGCTAATGTACTAGGGAGTTGTTCAATACATGTTTGTGTGTAAGAGGTGCTACAATTTCTTTGGTCATTGGTGTATACGTGTTTGTCATATCTTTTTAGTACTACTCATGGTTATAGTGGACCTTTTTAGTGACAAACCTTGAGAATTTAAAAAGAAAAGAACAAAGACCCTAGTACCATAGGTGTACATTAATGTACACACCCGTTATGAAGTGCCTTATTTGTCAAGCAATAGTTGTAGTCTTATAGGGGTAAAAGTACAAAGTTGTGTCACCTTTTAGGCTAAGTTATTAGAATAACTGAATTTGAGAGATTCTATATAAAACTCAATTTTTTTCAAACATATGATCTTGATAAATTTATTCCAGATAAGTTATGTATGGTCTCACACTTTTGCATTTGGAAATTTCTATTAAATGCATGTTTTATGCTAGTTAGTATCCAGTTACTAAAGAAATACAATTATTTCAAAAAATTGACGTTTCAATAACTCTTACTATTTTTTATAATGTTTTTTTAATAACATATAAATAACATTTAATAGATCTAAAAGACAATAATATTCACATACAATGTTCATAGCATTTTAATTAGATATAGTACTTTGTCGTTAAAAAGTTATACAAGTACATATTTTAACACTCATGAAGATGTAGATTTTGAGAAAGAAAAAAATATTAAATCAAATCAATAAAAGTTAAAAAATATATGTATTCTAGAGGAGAGAGTTCTCTTTCAAAATCTATAAGTTTTCTTTTGGTTGGAATAGAATTATTTTAAAAAATTTGACAGGAGATGAAAACTATTGATTTGAATAAGTTGAAGGTTGAATCATTATAAAAGAGAAAATATAGGTCAAAAGCCAATTTCTATTTTTGTTTTTTCTAGCTACATATGTTATCTATAACATCATATGAGATCAAAGGGAAATAAGTTAATTTCCATGTAGTTTTTTGGTGGGAACTAGACCCCTAATTTCTAGTGTTTTTCAGAAACTAAAAAGTTATCATTAAAAAATAGGAAAATAAATCATTTCTTATTCCAAATAATTATTAAAATTTATAATCCTAAACTTCATCCATTTCTACAAATTTCATTAGTTAATTTCATTTTCAAATTCTAAATAAATAACACCAATTTTACATCACTAAAGGTGAATAATTATACTTTTGTTAGCCTTTTCCTTTGTAAAAGGGGGGCACAAGTTTGTGCTTTTACCCATATCCTTTATGATTGGTTCCCTGTACATCAATATATGTCATATTTTCTTGTGTCCTTACCTTGAAGTCAAAAGTTATTTTATTGTTGTATTTTCCCTAGAATAGGGTGGTGACTTAGTCAAGGTTTTGAAGCTAGTGCATATTTGATAAGTAATCCCACGTAATGCTGAAAAAAGGAAAAGTACATGAGCCTATGCAACGGCTAATCCTAATATACCTCTAATTTTATTTTGTCATGGCATCATTTTGGGGTCATCTCATGCATCTTGATTTGTACATCAATACCGTGTTGCAATATTTTTAGAGGGATTCCTAGTGAGCATTTCTTCCTCTCATGCTTTCATGGATGTCTATATACTGTGGGTGAAAGTTGTGTCTCACTACAACATCTGCAATGATGACATTTGAAAAATAATGTTCCAGCATTACCTCCAAACATCCAAAGAATATCATCTAACACTTTATCATTCCATTCTTAGGGAACTATCTCTGTATATATCTGAGTGAATCTTTTACATTACAATGCAAATGGATTTTTGTATCATACTTCTATCATGGTGAGCTATACTAGAAATTTATATGTTTTTTTTTTGAAATTCATATATATTGTGAAATATATTCAAGATCTTTGCTAAAAGAAAGAAGAAAATGTTTCAAAAATAAAATAGAGAAAAAATAAAGATTTAGAAAAACTAATTAGTTTATACTATTCATTGATTGATTTTCTCAATATACATTATGCATAAATACCAAATTTTACTCCATTGAATAAGAGAAAGTTAGGATAATGACCCTTGCAAGAAGAAAAAGTAACTAAACTAAAATATATGAATAAAGGATCTCTAATCATGCATATGGCTTAGTTAGTTGAATTAACAACCTTAGTTTTAACAAAAATACTTGGGAAACCTAAATCATAAGCAACAATACATGAAATAATCTGAGTGATTAATAGTAGCATTGGAGTTTGAATTAATCACCAACACCCTCCATAATTCTAAGTAAGGAGAAAATAAAACTAATAAAAAATGAGGAAAGATGGAAAACCTCCTAAGAATAATTCCCCCTTAAAATTTATAGAGAGAATTATTTGTGAGAAGAAAAACCATTGACATCTTTCAAATCATAACCACCAAGGTGATAAATGAATAACCTTCTTTGAAATTGTGATGATGATCAAGATCAACTTGTATGACCTCTGATAAAAATGTTCAAACAATGAATAGATGTCAATTATTAGAGGGAAAACATCTATCAATTGAATCGATGATACAATAGACAATAATCTACATAGTTCCTTCAAATAAACTAAAGATAGAAAGTAGAGGTAAAACATTTATCATTCAAGGATGCAACTGACACACGATTGTACATGAGTGACCCTAACAAATCTACTCAACCTTGGAAGAATTGATTGAAATTACATGTGTCATTGAAATTGTGATGATGATCAAGATCGGTTTGCATGAGTACCTCTAATAAAACTACTCAAATAATGAATACATGACAATTAGAGGTGAAACATCTATCAATCAAATCAAATATAAAATAGACAATAATCTACATAGTTACCTCAAACAAACTATAAATGGAGAATTGAGGTAAAACATCTATAATTCAAGGATTCAATTGACATAGGATTCTACATGAGTGACCCTAACAACAATACTCAACCATGCAAGAATTAAATGAAAGTACATGTGTCAATTTTTAATAAATTTGATCAACATTGGAAACAAAGAAAACATCTGCACAAAGAGGTGTGATAGATCTACACAAAAAGCAATCACTAAAGAGAAAAAGAATGCAAGGGAAATGTAAAGAGAGCATGACCTTGATCTATCTATGATGTAGAATCAGGCTCAACCTCTCGTGTCTTGAGTTTTTGGCACAAGCCTCTTCTTTTGGGTGTAAGCAAATTTGGTGGCTTTCATTCCAAATAATTTCATAAGTATATGTAGAGTGCTCCTACTAAAAGAAAAGTATTTAGAGTGTTCATGTTGAAAGAAAAGCATTTTTAGTGTTCTTGCCCCCTCAAGATTGAATTCAAAATGAGATAGAGGAGATGTAGAAATGAGCAAGAGTTGATCAAATCCAATTAAACAAACTTCCATGAGGAGAATTAAAAGATGGGATGCCCCAATTTGACCAAAAAGGATGAAGAGTGAGAAATAGGCCAAACCAAGAAGAAAGAGGAAATGAAGTGAAATTAAAGAAAGAGAGATATGGAGAAAGATGGAAAGTGAAAAAGGTGAAGAAAAGGTGGTTGCCCCAGCATGAAGAATAGACCTCAAATAGCCAGCCAATTGAAAAAATGAGTTTTTGACCCACAAATTTAGACTTTGAGTCTGGAAATGAATGTAGGATGTGAAAATTAAGTAAACATGTAAGTAGGTCAAAATAAGAATATTGAAGTGAGATAGTGAGATGACAAGACTAAGAAATAAATGAAGACATGATCAAGAAGAAGCAAGAGAAGTGAATACATTTGACTAACACATCCCATAAAGATAGAGGAAACTCTTACAACACAAAGATGCAAAAGCTAAATGAACCTAAGATGCAAGATAGTATGAAAATGCAAGGTGTACCTATGAGATGCATACATGTTGGTCCTTCATATTAGTTTTTATCACTGAGCATTTACAATAAGGCCAAACAATGTTAGACAACCCTTACCAATATTGGTATCATGAGAGTATGAATATGAAATTAGTTAGTGTCTTGTTGGAATTAGCTGTAAGAATTAAGGCCCAAGAAGCTAGAAAGACCAAAACATACTTTCCTATTTATTTTAATAAGAAAATATAAGCATCAAATCATAAATGCTAGGATGACCAGAATATTTCTTGCATATAAGTACACTAGACACATGAGAGATACTTCTCATCCTAAGTAATTAGGAAGTATTCTATCTACAATGATCCTTGCATTCATAACTTGAGACATAAGTTTTCTAAGTATACTCGCAGTGACTCATACATTCACCTTAAAGGAAGACTACCAATATCTACCATATCATAGAGAATTTACTCAAATAGACAAGGAGAATTACAAACCTCACTAAAGTATCCATATAAAATTAGTTGAGGTACACATGACTATCCAATACAAGATAGAGTCTTTTACAGTAGACACCCATTTTATAAGGATGCTTGAGATTATTGGAGTTAAACCATCAAGCAGAAAACAAAGAAAATAGCATGCCCCCTAGTCCTCACTTCTCTAGTTAGATTAGACATCCATAAGTTTCTCAAAGGGGAATGATAAAGAAAAAGAAAAACACATAAAGAAAAGCTCAACATTGCTCAAATCATTTCATTATTTTTAATCTAGCTTTAGTTTTGATGGATTGATGTGAGAGAGAAAGCTTGATTGAGAGGAATCTCAATAGGATACTAAGAAATAGTAGACAGACATAGCTAGAACAACTAGTGAATGATGTAAAAGAAATCTTCTAGAAACATTAGGGTTTTTCCCCTATACTTATGATTAGATTCAATCAATACAAACATTGGGCAGAGTCTTGGAGGTAACTGAGACTGTATGTATGAGAGAAAGTAGTAAACTAAAACTAGAAAACAATTATACAAGAGCAAAAATATACACTATAGGATGTAGTATTTGAAACAAGAGGAAGATGTTCACCAAGTTTTTATCATATGGAAAGTGTCTTTTGGAAGGAACCACATTGCATTTCAGTTGTAAAAAGGACAATGTGTTTGATGTGTTTATTACAATGTGTCAGTTTCATATGGATGACAAGCATGAATGCATATTGGAAGTAGCTTTAGGAAGACAATATTGTGAGACAACTATCAAATGGTATTTTGTGTGATGTACTTACAAGATAGAATTGGTTGTTGTGGAATGTGGTTTATCGCACCTATGTGAAACCTAAGTCAAGTTGCATGATCATGTATTATTGTGGAAAGATATTGATTATCTCATAGGATCCCACTATATCAATAGAGTGTAGTAGAATTCATCAAATAAAAGGCATTGAGATTTTCGAATAAATAGGAAAGAGAAATCACTATAATGCTTAGTGTGTTCATGTTATTAATAAGCATAAGAGATGCTTATTCATAAAGAAATTGTCTATGCAAAAAGTATTCATGGCTCATTTACAAGAGAAATCACAACAAGAGCATGAGATGGGAGAAGTAGAGCTTGAAGGATGGGAGGAATATCATGGTGAAATCCTTGCAAATAGAAAGTGGATAAGGAGACATAAAAGGAGAGTGAATTAGAGTAGAAAGTAAGCAAGTGTACACATAGCATCCTTTCAATGAAGGGTGTGTTGGTGTGAGCAAGAAGTTGCAAAGGCAAGCCAAGGTGATCAGACCTAGGAGCTAGAAGAAGAAAAAGAGGAGGATCCTACCCTACTATAGATGCTATCTAAAAGTGTAATGCAACATGTAGAGAAAGAGTAACTAGAAGAGGAAAAAGGATCACCAACCATGGTGATGCTTAGTGAGACTGTGAATCTACATATTAGTTTCATAGATAGCCACATAGAGAAGAAAATACCTATAGAGGAGCCTTCCCAAGATGTGGAGAAAGGACTAGTGATAAATCCAATTTCATCACCATGGAGATGGGGAAAGAGCATCCTAGGGGGTATAATCAACATACCCAAGGAGAAGGCAAGTGGTCCTATCTAGCCTAAATTTTGTCCATTCAAAGGAGTGTAGCCTAATGTTGTTCTACAATTGACTCATGATGAAGCAATGTTCATGGAATTTGATATGAATAAAGTGTTAGTGAATGAGGCAAGGTGGGCCAATAATGCAATGAAAGATGTTGAGTTCTTTCAAGGTTTAATTGAGAGAGCTCAAGAAGATGGGGTGTACAAGGAGGCTAAGTGTTTGGAACCAGAGCAAGCACAAGCAAAGACTATAGAGGAATCTCTAGCTATAGAATGAGCATTAGTGGAGAGAATCCATAATGAACTAGTCTTGTTACGAACACAAGTGGAAACATTTAGTGAAACAATGACTAAGACCAATGCCATAGCATATTGGTCACAAGAGAAACAAAACATTGTGAATGCAATGATTACACACTTCATGAATTAGATACATGAGGTGAAGCATGAGAGGGAGTCATCAAAAATGATTGTGAACACCTATAAGATAGAGAAAGACATTGCACAACAAGAAATGACTTTACTTCGGGTAGAAAAGCTACAAGCAGACATGAAAGAGGTCATGGAGAAGTGATAGAATCTTGTGTGAGAGGTAGCATACTACATGGGACTTTACCATTAGCCAGTCCTTCTAGAGAATAGGTTATGAGTATTCTTGTTAGATAGGGTATTTATGACACAGATGAAAACTCTGCTGAGACGTGAGCATATCCCAATTCTTTGGGGTACATTTTTGGAATGTCTAAGACTGACATCAGGTGCCTCATCATCTAGGACTATGAAAGTGGGAATGAACCCTGCTGGAAACCCAAATGCTCCATCTCCATGAGGAGGTCATCCATGAACACTTTATCTGTATTTTGGCTTAGTGTATTTATAACCAATGCAATTTGTTAAGTAAATAAAATTGTAGTTTGTTTTATTCCCAAAAAATTTGTTTTGTATGGCATATGATGTATTAAAAATAAGGGTTTGTTGTAATGAAGTATTTCAAGAATATGAGCTAAGGACCTCGCTAATGTTTTCATAGGAACCTAGTCGAGGTATAGATGGCCTTCCAATCTAGAGGATGCACTTATAAATGGACACTAGATGGATATGAAAACATTGGATCATTGGAAAGAAAAACACTCTTGAATACTTTGGAAAGAAAAACACTCTCAAAAAACAATGTTTGGATTTCTCCGAAATATATGGATGGTTTTTGGTTTTTGAAGTTTTTATGTTTTTTTGGTTTGAAATTTTTTATCTTTTTGACTTTCAAAGGCTATTTCGATTTTTTACTCTTTTTGAGGCTATTTACAAACAAGTTAAGGCTAGAATAGCACAAGCGTGTGGGCCACAAAAGCACTTGAAGACCCAAAAAAGTGCTTGGGAGCCCGAAAAGGGTGATTTGACCTAGGAAAAGGCGTAATAGGCCTAGAAAGGTGATTGGGAGCCCAAAAAGAGCAATTGGGCTTAAAAAGGTGCTACATGGTCTAAAAGACGTTGGATATATGATGCATTCTCTCAAATGCTTAGTTATTCTTAAGCACAAGTGGCTCCAAGAGTAAGGGGTTCATCTTCATTTTTTATCTACCTCTTGCTCATGATATTATGACCTAGAATTAGTGCATCCTTGTTTTCAACATCTCATTATTCATTCATGTTGTTGCTTGCTATTAGATTTTCTCCTCTCCTTTGCACTATTGGGATCATTTAAAGAAGAAATTCTTCATTTCCATTATTCAAAAATTTCAACAAATTACTACATGTTATCTATAGGAGGCATAAGGAATACTGCTTCACCTAGGTTGATTGTTTTTGTGAATGCAAAGCTACAATCTATTTGGATAAGAATTCTATGTTTCTCATTTATAATCTAAGTGGTGCTTGATTTTCCAAAGCCTAGAATTATGTGTGAGGCATAGGAATTGAGTTTGAGAGAATGCAACTATTCATGATCACTACAACATAAATAAGTCTCAAAATCCATCCTATTTAGCTCCTTCCTATCTGCTATCTGTATTGTGCTAGATTTTCCCAAACGTGGAATTATGTTTCAAGTCATAACGATGCTTCTTGATCCCTTAGTCTATAGGGCACTATTGACATATTTTTTAAGAGATATTAGGACAAGGCTTTGTGAGATGTGACAAATGGAGCAAGAAAAATTTTTAGGATAGGAAACTAAACTAGGAAATTTGTAGAAAGAAAAACACACAAAGAAGGAAAGCAATAGATAACTGTATAGGGATTTCTAGTTTTCAATTGTACGGTGGGCACCAAAAATGGTTTTTATAAAAGTGATTCACACTTCTATAGATGATTATATCCAAGGTACTCTATGAATTAGAGAACTTGAATGGTGGCCTATAGCTTCCTATTCATGATGTGTGAGGTATGCAAATATGGCTCTCAAATGATCCAAACATGCAAAGACATCACAAGGTATACCATGAAATGAAAGATTCAAAGATGGGAGAAAGAGTCCTAGCATCCAAGAATCAAGAAAGATGCAATGCAAGTAAACTATAAATGATGTGTAAGATGCAAGAAATAATGAGAGATTACAAAAACCACTATTTAGAATAGGTGTATTAAGCTATATGTATAAAGAAAATATAGAATGAAGCTAAGCTCAAAGAATGAGACAAGATGATAGAAGTTCTCCACAAAAAATAAGGTCTTCAATCCTGTAGCATAACAATAGCAAAAGAGTGGATGTAAGAATGATACAAGAAGATAGAAATTCTCAACAAAAAAGAAGGTCTCCAAATCCTATAACATGACAATAACAAAATAACATGCAATTAAGACAGGAAGAACCTCCATTTTTAAAGGAAACTGAGGAGTTGAGATCAAATTCAGGGGATGCATGATCAAGGGTGGAGATTCATTAAAACATGAGTGGATGGGCTCCATTTATGATCATTTTATTCAAAATGGAGGATTCATTTTGAATATAAAATTGAGCACTTTGAATATTAAAATGTTCCCCCATTATGAATAAAATATGAATTTCCTCGAATCCACTTTGAATAAAAAATGAATATGCTTCAACCCATTATGAATAGAATATTCATAATGGAATTAAGGTACCATTTTGAATATACAATTAATTTTTGGAGATAAACGTCAATTTTAAATTTATTTGAAATTTATATTCATGTTTATTTTTCAAATGGGTTGTAATAGTTTATTCAAATTAATTCATTTTAATTTGCATCATGATGTAAAATTCTACATTTACGATTCTGACCAATTTTTAGTGATTGCTATAATCACCTTCCAAGTTGAGGAGAATCTAGAAAGTTGGAACAACTCAATGTTATTGGGTTCAAGAGAAAGGATATCCAAGTACATAAGTGATCAAGGTCTAAAGTTACAGAGCTAAGAGAAGGAAGAGCACGAGTCTGGGAAGATCAATAGAGATGGAGAAGGATATATTCCAAGCTAAGTATAGTAGCTATCCATTAGATCATTTCCCATTTTTAAATCACCTTCACAATAGTAAATCATGCCAAGGGTGGACCCTAATAGGTAAAGACATTAATATGTTTCATCAAAATCCCTTAATTGGGTGGCAGCTAACAGTGTCTTTATGATATTCTAACATAGATAATCTCTTGATTAGGTGTACTCCAAAAGATTGCAAGCTTTGTGAGGATCAACTCACAAACCATTGTTTTTACCATAGCTAGGTTTACATGAGATAAATAGTGCATTATGTGTTTCTATTTTTCATGTTCTATTTTTTTTTGCTTAATTCTAACCACTTAAGTTATAGCAAGCACTAACCTATAGATAAGTGTGAAGTGTGATCTAGAGTAAAAAATTGAAATTAATGAGTATACTACTTCACCTCCCTCTCTCAATATATTGACATCTGGTAGGAGTAACAATATAATATCTCAATCCAATAATCTACCCCTTTTGATTGATGACAAAATACTTGCTATAACTGAGCTTGAACTCCCCTTGAGTTCATACTAAGCATAATGTTGTCTCCATCTCATCTTCTTTTATCTTCTCCCAAATTTATTAATGTCAATATTTTATCTAAATCTTTGACTCAATTTCTTCTTCTTCTTCTTTATTATAATGTTATGAACTTGTCTTGTCTAATCTGAAATCTATCTTTCACAATAATACCAATTGTGTAATCTCTAATAGGTAGATATTGATTTATAAGCAATCTAAGAAAACCTTTTAGTTTATCTTTTCTTACTCCACTAATGCTTCCCATATCCTTAATGTGTGACTTAATGAAATAACCTATTCTTACATCTTTTTGTCATTTCATCCAAAATTTCATATGAATAACTTTTATCAATGCCAATGTGTCCTCTACTATCCTCAAATTGTTCTGCATAACCTCCAAGATAGGGGATAAATGGGCTTAAAGTTCAAGCATACTAATTATTCTACTCTCCTATTCTTGTTCTACTAGTCTCATTTTGTGCAAGGTTTTCTTTACTTCTTTATTGATGGGAACAAGTAAAAAATTGTGTCACCTTTGAGGCTTACTTATCAAAACAACTATATTTGAGTATTTTTATCTAAAAAACAATTTTGTTCAAACATATGATCTTGATAATTTAGTCTAGCTCAGTTATATATGGTCCCACATTTTTTCCTATTGGAAATGTCTATCAAATGCATGATTTGTACTAGTTTGTATCCAATTACTAAAGAAATAAAATTATTTTAGAAAATTTACATTTTAATAACTATTACTATTTTTATAATATTTTTTAATAGAATATAAAGATCATGTTAAAGAGACCAAATTCAAGAATATTCTCATATAGAGTTTATAGTATTTTAATTAGATATAGTATATTGTAATTAAAAAATTCTACAAATGTCCAAGGGGTTTAGCTTAGTTAGATGAAGCATTGAGTTCTTATTGTGGAGACCTTGGTTCAAATCCCGAGGACATCTTTATGGAATTCTAATTTGTCACTCTTGGTATTCCAATTATTGTTTCTAGTGTGGTTTCTTGTAAGGAGCTTAAATAATATTGTAAGTCTCATGATGTTTCTTGAATAAGCACAAGATTTGTAAATGATTTCAATATATATAAAAAAATATACAAGTATGTATATTAACTCTCAAGAAGATGTCAATTTTAAGAAAGAAAGAAAATATTAAATCATATGATAAAAATTTAAAAATCATATGATGTTCTAAAGGAGAAAGTCCTCTTCTAGAATATATAATTTTTCTTTTGATTAGAGTTGATTTATTTTTTAAAATATGGTGGGAGATGGAAACTATTGATTTTAGTCGAGCTGAAATTTGAATCATTATACAAGATAAGATATAGGTCTAAAGATATTTTTTATTTTTGGTTGTTCTAAATATATATGTTTTCTATAACATATTCCTAGATCAGAGGCAAAGGAAATTATTTCCATATAGTTTTATGGTGGGAACTGGACCCCCATATTTTAACATTTTTCAGCAACTAAAAAGTTTATTTTAAAAATTAGGAAAATATATCAATTCTGATTCCAAATAATTATTAAAAGTTATAATCCTAAACTTCATCCATTTCTATAGATTTCTCATGTTGTTTCTTGAATAAGCATAAGATTATTAAATGATTTCAATATATAAACAAAAATATACAAGTATATATTTTAACACTCAAGAAGATGTCAATTTTAGGAAAGAAAAAAATTATTAAATCATATGACGTTCTAAAGGAGAAATTCCTCTTCTAGACATTATAATTTTTTCTTTTGGTTACAATAGATTTATTTTTAAAAATGTGGTGGGAGATGGAAACCATTGATTTCAATTGAGATGAAATTTGAATCATTATACAAGAGAAGATATAGGTCTATAGATAATTATTATTTTTGATTGTTCTAGATATATATGTTATCTATAACATAATCTGAGATTAAAGGTAAATGAGATTACTTCCATATAGTTTTGTGATGGGAACTAGACCCCTAATTTTCAATATTTTTCAGCAACTTAAAGGTTTACTTTAAAATTTAGGAAAATATATCAATTTTGATTCAAAATAATTATTAAAAATTATAATCCTAAACTTAATCCATTTCCACACATTCCATTAGTTTACTTCATTTTCATATTCTAAATAATAATACCAATTTTATGTCGTTGAAGGTGAAAAATTATACTTTTGTTAGCCTTTTCCTTTATAAAAGGGTGACATAGGTTTGTACTTTTACCCAAATGTTAGCAATGAAACTTAATATTGCATCAAGTTAACTATTGATACTCTCTCATTCAGTGGACACCTCGCCATTTTGTTCTTCCAAACCTTTGATAAACTACAAATAATTTGTCATTTTGGTGAATAGTTTTCCTACTTATGTCAGTGATTTATGATTTCCTTCACCAAATATTTTAATTTTTCTCTTATCTCAGTAACTCCTTCAACCAATTTTCTTGTCATCTTCTTCTTTATAATTTAATCAACAATATTCATTACTATGGTCTATAAGTGCACCTCTTGATCATCGACAACTTTACTTAATGTATCTGTAAGATCCCTCCTCATATGTACTTGTTAAATATGAATTCATCTGTTGAATCTGTTGTAGGAGATTAGAATAGATATGAAGTAATGTTTTGTGTTGTAAATGTCCTAAATGAAATTCAGAGCAGTTGATATATCTATGTTTTAATACCTAGTGATTCGAGAGCTACTACATTATCTCGACTATTGAAAACTTTAAAATTTCACTAACGATCATATGAGGTGTTTTCACCCAATGATGATGATGTTGATTATGATACCTCGATGTTCAAAGTTTTATGCTTTCAGATAGTTCAGTATTTCTTAACCAGTGATGTTTATGATGTTAGTTATATGCATGCCTAACAATGATTATTCTAGTATTTTAATCTGAATTAATGAATAATTTTTGTTATATTGATTAAATGTGAGTAGGAATGAATTAAATAGTTAATTATATGAAAGATTCATCTTTTGATTTACATAACTATCTAGATAAGTTTTGAATATATGTATGCAATTTTCTTGAGCTACTGATGTGTACAATGAGTGTGCAGGATATTTTAGCTAGAAAATCTAATGGAGAAATGAAACTAAGCCCTTTGTAACATTTGTGGAAACTCTATTGTTCATATTTTATTTGTATTGTGAAATGTATGAATGTATCATTCTGTAATCAGTAAATTTTAATGTTTCATAACAGTGTTTTTATAGTGTCACTTGACACTCGTGAATTGTATATGCATTCTTGCATGCTAGTTAGGGTTAACCAAGTAGCCCTTAAATCTAAGTTAGACCAAGTTAGTGACCTTTTTGCTAATCAATTTTTAATCAAAACTATTTACCCCTAATTTAGATTAGTACTTAATTTTCATTTTGGAGTTGTTAGATAGTCCTAAAAATTCCTAGCATTTGTTTGGTCCCAAATCATTTCCTAAGGCCTTAAATCATGAAATATTAATATCCAAGGGGTATGGGTATGGTTTGGGGGCATTTTGCACCCCCCCTAGCCCCTTTTGTTGACTTTTGAGGTCACTCAAAAAGTCCATTTTTTCTTTAGTGGGAAAATAGAATGATTTCACCATGGGCTGAATGACCCTAACCCCACCTTGAGGTTAGCCTTAGGTTTATTTGAGTGAGAAACTTTTAGTTTTTCAGCCAAGTGGGAGAAGTTATTGCCCTTTTTAGCTGGTTGAGTTTGGATCTTATTTAGAGTCATTTTTGAGAAGTTTTGGTGGTTACCCAATCTCTAGTTTTAGAGTGAAGTTTTGGAAGATTGAAGGCAAAGAAGGAAAAACTCTTCTCAACTTGTTCATTTTACCATAACCTTTTTGTGAAGGTAGGAGATCTTCATCCCCTTTTTTCATGTTGCTCATGTTATTTCGTACTTCGTTCATGCTTATGTTATTGTGTTATTCATTGGTATGCTTGTCTATACGTTGGGTATGCTTGGGAAGGATTGAAACATGTTTTCTTGACTGCTTTTCCTTCATGTTTTTCTTAAATTTTAAAGCTTTCTTATATGGGTGTTTTTGCATTACTTACCCTCGGATAGGGTAGAAGTGGTCATTTTTGGGGAAAGGTCTTCAATTGGACTCCAACAGTGTAGAGTCTCTTCTCATGACAAGAAGAGGGAGAGAGGGTAGGGTGTTATGGGCCCCTACCTATTAGCACACACCACATTTTGAGTTTTGGTATGTAAGAATGGAAGTTCTTGTTATATTAGCCTCGAAAGGGCATCTGTGGAAGAATGGAAGTTCTTAAGAATTTAGCCCCGACTAGGCATATGTTATGGTGTTGTGTCTGACATCTCCTATTGGAAAAATCCACCTTCTCCCTAGTTTGGGTCAATGTCAAACCTGTTGTGTAAACCTGGGATGGGAGTGAATGTCTGATTTTGTCTTCATGTTATGATTGGTTGACTCCTGGTCAATTTTCCTTCTCTCCATGATCACGGTGATGTTTTGCTAAAATTTGAAATGGATCCCTTGTTAAGGGCCAAGAAGAAAATTTAAATTGTTATTGAAAGTCAATTATGTTCAGGATTGAAATCTTATGTAAAAATGTATTTTAAAGTTATTGTTGAAGTGGCAAGGATGTCGGGTTTTCTTACTAGTTGTTTTTCGACAAAGCCTTGAATCAGGTGGTTTAATATAATTTTAAAAAAATGATTGAGTAATATCCTTTCTTATGAGATTTTCATATTTTCAATTATATGTATGTGTATTGAAAATTAGATAAAATGGTGACGGGTAAAATCACAAACCTGTGTCACCTTTTATAAAGAAACGTGATATCAAAATGTGACAGTTCAACATTAGTGACAAAAAAAATGGTATTTGTGTTTAAAATATGAAGATGATGTAAATAGATGAAATGTGTAGAATTGGATGGGTTTTATGCCTATTAATTTTAGAATTTTTTTGAGTAGGAATTTATTCATTTTGTTTTATTTTGAAGTCACTTTTTTAACTATAAAAAATATAGGGTGTAGTTCCCATCAAACAAATATATGCAAATCATCTTTTTTTGTTCTAATTTGAAAATATCTTATAGATGACATGTATAGCTAGTGCACAAAAAAAGAAATAATTATTTTTTATGTATATTTTCTTTGTTATAAGTACTCAAGTTTGACCTTATCAGAATCCAATAGTTTTTTCCTCCCGTCAAAACTTTCCTATCAAATCTATACCTTCTTGAAAAAAAATTACATATTCGTGAAGAGGATTCTCTCTTCTAGAGATAAATATAATTTTTTAATTTTTTTGATATGATTTACTTTTTTTTTTTCATTTTTTGAGGGAGCATCTTCTCAAATTTTGAAATATCAACTTATAATACTTTGAGATTATAACATATTATAACTAATCAAAATACTCAAAAATTTATATAATGATGATATTGAATCCGAGATCTATAAAAGGGTATTTTTAGTTTTTGAAAAAAGTTGAGTTTTGATAGAGAAATGAGATTTGGCCAAAATAGGTTTTGGTATCAACATGCATTTTATGCAATTTTTTGAGTTCAATTATGTTAAGAAAAAAATGGATATGGTTGGAATCTTCAATTCAAATTCATTCTTATTAGGAAATAAAATAAATCTTACATCATTGTTAAAAGAATTATTCAATGCCCTGGTTAACCATGCATTATGGTAGATCCAATTAGATAAGCAAAATATGCACCTCTTGTTATGAAATTTGTTTGCATTAAAAAGAGAGGACACTTAGAAAAGAAAATGGCCTTAAAAAAAAATACCCGCTTGTCTAATAAATAAATTTAAAAATTCACACTTAGAAGAAAAAAAAAGGCCTTCAAATATATATATAACTCTTGAAAAAATTTGCATCAGAAAAATAAATCTACACTTAGATAAAAAAAGACCTTTAAAAAGAAAAAAAACTCCAAGAGCATAATACTCTTTGGATTTTACATGAGAGGCAAAAAAAAAAAAAAAACTTCCTTTTGATAACAGGAAATATTTCCTTTAAAATGCTCTTTGAAATTCATTGATTTTAAATTTATTCAATTAAATAATAAAAAATATATAAATATTAAAACAAAACCAAATATAGCCATGTCAAAAAAAAATCTAAACCAACCACTAAACTTTTAACTTATTAACCCCCTTTTTGTGGTGACGTCAACCATTTTGGGTAGTAGTATGCATTTAAGGAAAGTGAGGGGGTGGAAAGTAAAAAGTTAAATGTCTTATTTATTATGGGTGGGTGGCATGGTTATTTTATTAATGTAGGTTAGTTTTAGGAGTTAGTGTTTAGGATTTGTTAAGATAGTTTCTTTTTAATTAGTATTTAATTTAAGTTTTGTTTTGTTTTTTAGTTAGTATTTAATTTAAGTTAAGTTTTGTTTCAGTAAGTTTTTAATTTAAGTTAGTTGTATTAAGTTAGTTTTAAGTTTAATTTAGTTCTTTTTAGTTTTAATTAAATTTGTTTTAGTATTTTTTAAAAATTAATTAAGATTTAGTTTAGTTAATAGAAGTTAGAAATGATTATTATTTTTTAGTTTAGTTATAAATTATTTGTAATTAGTAATATGTATTTTAGAATTTAGTTTTAATTGAAGTGTAGTTAGTATGACTAGTAATAAAGTTTATTTTTATTAATATGTAATTAAATGTTAGTTTGAGTAGCATCGGTTAGTAAGTTAATGATTAGGTTAGTTGACATTTTAAATTAAAGTTTTAATATTTAGATATTATTGTTAGGTGGTTTAATTTAAATGTTCAAAAAAATATTGGTAATTTATTGTTGTAAATTGTTTTATAAGTTAAGAGTGTTATTATTTTATTTTATTATTTAGTGGTATCTAAATTTAGTATTGTACTTATTAGGATTATAATTCCTTTAGATTATTATCAAAATAGTAAGATTAATAGACCACTGTCTAAGCAATAGATAGTTCATTGATTTTTATATTTTGAAATAATTAGACTTATAATCATTCGAATGAACCAATCATATTGATACTTAATAATTTTCTTAATTGATGTTCTACTAACTAATGTTATCCAAATGATTTAAATATATTGTTCATTAATATTTTCAAAAAAGTATATAAAAGTAACAATGTAATAAATCTTTTAATATTCAAATTGGATTGGTTAAATTAATTAATCAATTTAACAATGAAAGTTTAAATTTTTGACAATCTATTCATACTCTTTGTTTATAAACGTAAATGGAAATGTCATGACATTGTTAGGGGAAATGTGTTATTACTATTATTAAAAAAAAAATTGGTGTGTTTTTGCCCCAAATTTTGGGCATGATAGTATCCAACTAATAAATTATAGTATCTTTTAAGTTGTATTCAACCCCAGTTTAAAACTCCACTAAGATGTATATTTTTAGTCTCAACACTTGCTTATCCTTCTTTTTATTGCTTATTTCTTTTCTTTTACCCTTTTAGAGTATTTTAGCAGGTCTTTTGGTTTCATCTTGTTGACATCTACTTGTTTAGGAGTAAATTATTCCTCTCCTAAATCTTCTTATTCATATTCAATTAGAACTCTCAATGGTTTGTACTTCATGAGAACACTTGGATCAAGACTTATCTTTCTCTTTATTCGATACTCTTCTTCAGTTTATTCTTGTCTTTCTTCAAGTAGCTCATCCTTTTTTTCAAGCACTCTTGCTTCTTCCTACTTCTTGGAAAATTCTTATATTCCTCATAGGGGTTATCTTGTACAATACTTAACATTATCTCCTCAATTTTATAAGAATCATCAACTTGAGTAAGTGATGAGTTTCCACATGTTTCCTCGTCAAGTTTCAAAATTTTCTTCTACATCTCAAATTTTTTGAGCATCATGAAGACTTTTCATATCTTCATTGAAAATTCTTATTTCTCTATCTTTTACTACAAATTCCCTTTTTTGAGCTTCAGAGATGATTTTTTCATCCTATAACCTTAGATCAACTTGAGCCTCCATTAGGGTTTCCACTATGTCCTCTTTATCTATTTGTAAATAAGATGACCATCTTCCATCTAATATATTCTATGGAAAGTCATCTGGAATTATGGAGCACAAATCTAGATGTTTATCTTGAATTTAGGAAGACGTTGGATCACTGCATCTTTAATTTTCTTCTCGTCATCCTTACTCCCTATGATGCACCTTCTCTTTTCCACTATTAAGCCACTAACATAAAAAATATATTTGAAAACTTCATCAATTATAGAGGCTTTGGTCTTTGTTCATTTCGTCCTTATTTGAACAACTTCCTTGTTAGATTATATAGCCTCAACTTCTTTATCTTGATCTCTATCTTTTCTTTTTTCCTTGAGACTTCTTTTAGCACTCAAATCTTTCTCTTTAATAGTCCCATCCTTGTTTCTTTAGTAACTTAATCAAATAGGTTTTATCTTTAATATCCTATAGGTGGATGTAATACTTTATGACAGATCTCTATCATAACTATCACTATCCCTAATGTTCCAGTCACTTCACTTTTCATATTTTTTACTTGACATGTTGATCTCCTCTTGGTTCTCATCAATGTCTTCATTTCTTTTAGTGCACCTATGATAATTTCTTCCAAACATCCAAATATATTTTCACTTTTTTCTACTAGCTGGAATAATAACTTGTCAACATGAGTATTAACTTCTTCTATTTCAAATTCGTAGCCCATAGGTGGAAGCCAATGGGTTATGGGTTAACCTTCTTAAAATACACACTAGTTTGTCTCCACTAGGGAAAAATATCGTGTTTATACTTCTTCCCTACATTATGATGAATTACAATACATGTATGCATGTTTGATTGAAAATTTTCTAAAGTATTCTCATATTACATCATTCAAATCCTCACCTTATTTTCTTATGAGATCACTTTTGCATGACTTCTAGTTTGTTCTTAGGCCATACGACATTGCATTTTTGTGGAAAATATTTTTGGGTATAAAATTAAATAGACACTAGTAGGGCTCTATTTTTTAGCAATTTCTTAATGTTCCTATATTGGAAATATAACGTAGGCAAGGTTACAGAGAGTGAAGGGGTGAATCACAAACCAATAAAACTTTATTTCATATCACCAATTAATTCTTCATATAATATTATATGAATGAAAGAATGAAAGTAGTAAAATATTCATAACACTTTGACAAAAGATATGGTACTATACCCACAAGCTTTAGTACTATAGAATAAAGTTGGCCTCTTAACGCTTACAATTGATCACTTCTAGTGATCTGCCCTGTTAGGAGCAATAAGGACTACTAGGTCCACCTTGTGGAAGGATTTACAAAACATGCAATGAATTATGCACTTGGCAAAGAGATTTCGCAAAATTCTATTAAGTATACCATATGAAAAGATTTAACTAATACAATGATTAGGATGAACTAGTGGTTGATCTTTGATCTACAACTCTCATTTGTTGGTTGAGATTCCCTATGATGATTACCTTACTATGATAAATGGGCCTCTATTGTACCATATATTTCTTGTATCCCTTAATTAAAACTTCTTGTCATTATGTATTCTTCTTATTACACTTTTGGATATGATACAATACATTATATTTATACCAATCCAAACCATAACTTACTGGATTTGGCTACAATACTAGTTTCATCATAATCCACAAAGTTGGCCCAATTGTTGTAACTCGGGTTCCAAAAATAAACTTGGTGAAGTTCTAACACTTGACAACCATTGTCAACACTTGACATCTTCTGGCACTTGGTTAAAGTAGAGGCTCATTCCATACTGATCTCTTCCAAGTAATAAGAATTCATACAACTTTGGCGACACGATGAACACTGGGCAACTTGACATATAATGAATCACTCGGTTGACATCCCATGGGTCGATCAATAGTAGATTCACATCCATTAATTCTAAGATCTTGGTAGATGTTGTAGAAAATGATTAACAGTAGAGAACTTGGTTAAAATTTGAGAACTTGGTTAACACTACAGAGCTTGGTTAACACTACAGTTTACATCACTTCCACTAAGTAGCTTGGTAGATGTTGCTATGCTCACCATGAACTGTACATAGAATCTAAAGCTCTGTAGAAACTATAAAACTTAGTAGTAATTGTATATTTATAGCTTGATTCGAGAGAAACTAGAGAACATTGTTAACACTTTTAAATGAAAGATAAGCTTAGTAGCAACTAAAGAGCTAGGTAGCAAAGTAACCAATTGACTAAGTGTAAGTCACTAATAGACAAATTGACCTTAATGTAAACAATCTGCCCCTTTGGTATTAGTGACAAAAACACTTATCAACCCAAAAATTGTATACTCAAAATTACAAGTCAAAACATTCTTTATCATCATTCTATGTCCTCAACTCGATAACATACTGTTATTTTTTTATTTTTCAAAAATTGCTTTTGTAAAGATATTTTTGAAATATATTTTTTGCTTATTTGTACATGTATCTGTATAATACTATACTGCTCTCCCATACATATATCTCTTTTGTACATGTACTTTTCTTCAATAGTGTTCTCCCCTTTATAGATATACATATATATTCATTTCATACTATACTTCTCCTCCTTCTGACATAAATGCCAAAGGTGTATACAATCTATATGATAATATGAAAATGTGATAAGAATTCAATATGTACCTTCAAAATAAGTACCATTGTCTTGTCCCAATTCTCTTGTAACACATTACTTGCATGTAATGCAATATGAACTTCTATCAATAATTCCATCATGTGATTAGAAATGGAGAAGTTTTTATCATGGATGAGTGTCTTAGCATGTGCAATGTGTTTCTTTAATGCATCCATGTTTGGAAGAATGTGACCTAGATTTCTACAAGTGTGGCCCTAACCCTAGCTTCTTCCCTTAATAATTATGCCTACAGATTTGTGAGATATATGATCTTTGAGTAATGTCACAAACTATAACTTTAGTCAAGTGACAATTGGGGTGCACTTTCCTTCATATCTTCATCCATCTTAGATATTTTTTCCTTGATTCCTTGGGTGAAGATAGATGTGTTATTCAATTTTAAAAATAATGAAATAAAATTATTAACAGAGGTTTCTAGCGAACCAAGAATAGTAGTTAACTCTAGTTCATCTATTGTAATTCTCTGTGTAACTTGTTCTAACACCATGTTCTCAAATTCTCTTTCATCTCTTTGAAGTAGCTTCTCTTGTCCATTCAACTCTTCATTAATTTTGTGGAAACCATCTACTAATTGATCAAGAATAGGTTGAGTATAATCAACCTCAATACTTAGAGCATCAACAAATATGCTCTTTATGTCTTCAAAAACTTGGTTTTATTTCTTCTTCTCTTCTCTAAGATTTTTTTTCTTAGCTCCCTTCTTTAGTAGTTCACCTATGGTATTAATTTGATTAGTGGTGAGGGTAGAGAAATCAACATTTGGAATAAATATATTCTCATCCATATCAATAACTTCTTCTTCTTTTCCCTTATCTAGACATTAGTACTTAGTTGAGACTTGTTCTCAATTGTCATTATACTAGCTATAGATTCATTTGGAATAGAAACAATTGTAGAAATTGATGGGCTAGTAGCAAATATAGAAATGGTATTACTAATAGGAGTACCTTGTTCCTTCATGGTCAAGCTTGATGATGGAGGAATTTGTAGCTTGATAAATAAAATGCTGGACTTCTATCAATGTAACACTCAATTGAATATGCCCAAAGCTTGGTTGGATGCTTGGTGCAGTAGTGGCATCCACAACCAAATTGGTAGAAGCTTTCTTGGAGCCAGATTGCACTAAGGTATTTCTTGGAGAATGAGGAAATGAAGCCATTATTGCTGCTGTAATTTTCTCTACATTGGTTTCCTCAATGCTTTGAATCTCTATAAGGCTTCCTCTAGTAGCTTATTGTTCTTCCTCCTCATCATTCTTATTTGCATCATCTAATTCATCATCTTTAGTTTCTACATATTCTTTACTATCTTCACCTACTTTTTCATCAAAATGAACAACAAAATCACTAGGTTGATGCAACTGGTAGATGTTCTTCCATGTAATTATAGCTATCTTCACTATATATTTAATATCCTTGAGTAATATGATACAAGTGTTTAACTTGAGAGTGAACTTCTTCTCATTTTTCTTCAAGGATTCCTTTACTTCCTTCGTACTAAGATTTGGCATGAATTCCCTCAAAGTCTTCTCAAAGATATCTTTTGCAGTTTCCTTTGCATTTTCACATTTTGGTTTTACTACCTCCATGAGCTCTTTTGGAATTTGTTGTGAGATCTCATTTGGTGAATACTACCATTTTCCCAATTTTTTCATAATTGTATCTTTAGTTTTATTTTTCTCTTCTTTATTCCTTGTATCATACTTGATAAATTTGAAACATGTCATGCTACTTGCTTCTTCCATATTGTTCAATCTTTCGTGAAGTGTAGGTGTAGATCTTTTGTAAATAATTTGCTTGGATTCATCTTCACCTAACTTCAATTTCTTCCTAGACTTACTTGCCCTTCTTGTGAATAAAGCAAGGGATGATTTGGCGAGTCTAGTTATGATAGCCTTACCTTTCTTCATAAAAGGTTCTTCTTCCTCATATTCTTCTTCTTCTTCTTCATTCTTTGGATCATTATCTTCTATATCATCACATTTTTCCTCGATAAGTATTAGATGAGAACTTGTTTGTTTTCTGCCTTTCAGTAGCTTTTGTACTCTTTTACTTCCTTTGTTCACTACTTGAGGTAGCTTCATTTGAAGCTAAATTCTTTCCTTTTACCCATCATATGTTCTGAAGTATGTCACTTTAGGATCCACAAGCTCATTTAGTAGAGAATCTATGATATCCTTGGTGTCATTGATGTTAACCTCATACTCTAGAGGCTTAACCCATGCCACTCTAGGTCTGATTGTTGGACTAACCACCAACATTCCCCTTTGAGATTTTTGATATAGCTTAACCACCTCTTGTGTTCTATAAGTCTAGTGGTTGTATCAAGAATTAATAGGTCAATCTTTTGGTGCAATGGAAACTCTAGCTTGTAACAAAAGGTATAAGAGCTTGGTCATAGGTTTGAATCTCCTTGGGTAACACTAAAGAGGGGATTTTTGGACTAACCACCAATGTTCCCCTTCAAGATCTATGACATAGCTTAATCACCTCGTATGTTCTATAAGTCTAGTGGTCATATCGAGTATTAATAGGTTGATCTTTTTGTGCAATGACAACCCTAGCTTGTAACACTAACTTCCTAAATATATACTTTATCACAATCCACAATGAAACAAATATCATCCTTGTAATCTTATACAAGTCTCTTAGGGATCCTAAATCTATTATTCATCTTCTCTTTCAATCTTTCAAAATAGATATCCATGATGGTATCAAAATGTTTATCCATCTCTTCTATATACTCAATGATTTGATATAGAATAGGAATATCCTTCCTCCATACTACTAAACCTTTAGAAGGGAAAACAATTTGTGCAAAGAAAAATAAACATGTCAAAAGAAATCCGAACTTGCATGGATTATTCTTTGATCCTCTAATTCTCTCCATGTCTTTTGTTGAATTGGTTCAATAGTAAATCGAAAAGGTTAAAGACCATTTTTTTCTTCACCACCTTCAGAGCTAGGTCAACTACCTCACATGACACATTATTAAGTATACTAGAGCTATACATCTTGTGTGTAATTACATGAATGTCAAACTTTAGTTCCATGTAACTAATTTCACTTATCTTCATTCCTCTTTTGTCCCACTTGGTAAGAGTCCTCTTGGCTAGTTCAACCCAAACCAGGGTTTTGGTTTCTTTAGCTTTGTTCGACATTGATAGTCTCATGATTCTGTGAATCATTGTCTTTGTGATCTAAATGGGTTGGTCTTACCATAATTTCCCATTGTGAACATGCATTAAGATAAGTCTAATCCATTTTTTTTGAAAGTCCCTTGGAAAATGTGAGATATGCATTAATCCTTTGGCTTCCAAATGTTGATGCTTAAGTTTTAACACACCATTCACACAAAATTCATTCAACACTTCATTCACTTCAAGGTTCCTAGTTATTGAATGGAATAGTGGGAAAATGAACAAATATTGTGCATGAGTAATATCATAGGTGGAACTTGCAATTGTTCACCTATTGGGTCAAGGGCTTCTGCAATTGCTAGACTCAACTTGAATGTGGGAAACTTGTAATCCTCTCCATAGACTAACATTTTTTATCCTTTTTTGGTTTTGTTTCTCAAAGATGCCATGCTCAGTAGGGTTTCTAAAAACTTGAAAATTCTTCAACAACAAACACTTTAATCATTTAGAGGCTTTGATTTCTCTCTTCACAAATAACACTTGAAATTTGTAGTGAAACAATGCATTCTATTTATTCCTTTTAATGAATTTCCTCTTTACAATCACCATTAATGCTTGGTAGATATACTTGCTCAGTGATAGACTATCCTCCACTTAGTTAAACCTTTAACGCTTGGGAGAATTTATAGCTTTTTAGACCCACCATCACTTGGTAGACTCACCAACAACTTAGTGTCTACATTCAATTCTCTAGCTTATCCCAAAATTGCTCAGCAAGGTCTTGCGACCCAACCTATCTTGGTAAGGTCTTGAACTTTTGTAATCACTCAGTGATCCTTATGCATCTTGAATGTTGATTTGGATCTTTTCTTCTTTTTGGCTTGAATTGATGAGGGATGTCTTCTTCAAAATCTTAATTTTTGTTATTCCCATAGGGACTTAAGTCAAAATTCTTGAGTGACCAAATTCACTGACTTGAGTGTCATTCACTTTATAACTTGGAATTTCATTCTTAGAAGATTTTTTTATCCATTTCTACCTCATTTATTTTCTAATATTGTCAACTTTGGCTTTCTTTTCATTTTCAATTCTTTTTATGTTCATGCAATTCTTAGAAAGATGACCAAGTTCTATACAAATAAAACATTTGCTCGTGGTATCTCTTTTCCCCATGTGATGTTTCACACATTTTTCTCCAATGTGCCCAAATTCACCACAATAGTGACATCTACACCATGTGTTGTATTCTCATCCAAATATTGCTTTCACAATCTATTCTGCTAGATTCAATTTCATGGTCTTGCATTCAAAATATTTTTTTCCTTTCTTATTGCAACTATAGAACTTTCCTTCAAACTTAGACTTCTCCTTGCATTCACTTTCTCTATGTCCATGCTTATTGCAATTGTAACACTTTCCATTAAATTTTGGTTACTATTTTTCCAACATTTATTTGATGTATGACCATTTATTGGGATAAGGTGAGTCATCCTTACCATGATTTATTGTTTTATTTGTGCTTTCACTAAAAGTTCATAAATAAAAGTGGATTCTTCCACAAGAAAAGACTTGGAGTAGAAAAACATAAAGCTTCTATTTTTTGTTGATTTCTTGTCTTATAGTTTGGTTTTATGGAAGGGTTATTCATAAGGAAGTTTCTAAAATAAATTATAGATGTGTTGAATGTAGACACTTTAGAAACTACTTCTTCTTGTATGAAAGCTCTATATGTACAAGGCATTGTTATTATTATGTGACACACACACACACACACACACACACACACACACACACACACACAGAGAGAGAGAGAGAGAGAGAGAGAGAGAGAGAGAGAGAGAGAGAGAGAGAGAATTGTTTGAAGAGCATTCTTATGCTACCAAAATTGTTCTAGCTTTGATATCATAGATAAATACTGTTGGAGAGTTGTGGCTCTATAGATTGTATTGTAACTATTTATTCTGATAATAGAGTTGAGTTTGGTTTTGGAGTGGTACATTTTTTCTTGAGAAGGGTTTCCCACATATATCTTGTGTTTTTTTTTTGATGAGTTGAATCTTAATGTATGTATTTACTTAGCTTTCAATAGTTTAAGGTTTTGTAAGATATATTTTAGCATCATCTCTCCTGATAGATTTAGCATTTGGAAGCATTTATGCACATAGGCTTCCTTTCAATTGGTATAAGAGCTTGGTTAGGTTTATTATTATTGTTGGTTAGATAGGTTTTTTGTGCTGATCTAATTTTAGTGGGAGTTTTATAGAGGTTTTTTCATAATATTATTATAGGTTAGATATGGCAAGCACATCCAGTAGAGTAGAGATGTATAAGTTCAATGGCAGCAATTTTGAGTTGTGGAAACTTAAAATGGATGAAATACTTGTAGATAGAGATCTATGGGATGTGGTTTCTTCAAAAAAACCTCCAACTACATCTCAAGAAGACTAGGATAAGGTGGATCAAAAAGCGAAGGGTTTGATAAGACTTTGTTTGGCTGATTGTGTGCTCATGAATATTGATGATGAGAATACTACAATTAGCCCTTGGAAAAATCTTGGTAATATTTATCAAGTAAAATCCTTAGTAAATAAGTTATTTTTGAGAAACAAGTTGTATTCTTCAATAACGGATGAAGTAATTTTTGTTGCTGATCACTTGAATACATTTAATATTTTGATTTCTTGGTTTAATTTTGTTTGTGATAAGATTAATGATCAAGAAAAATGCATGCTTATGTTATGTTCTTTGTCAAATTCATGGGATCACCTGGTCATGGCTATGGGGAGCACAACAACAACTTTAAAATTAGAAGATTTGGTTGGTTCACTATTATCTAGAGAGGTGTGAAGAAAGTCTTCTAAGATGGCTAAGGAAGCCCTTGTTTCTTATGGTAGAATAATAGAGAAAATAAAGAAAAATGACAAGTAATTTTTGTATTCTGATCACTTGAATACATTTAATATATTGATTTCTTAGTTTAATTATGTTTGTGATAAGATTAATGACCAAGAAAAATGCATGCTTATGTTATGTTCTTTGTCAGATTCATGGGATCACCTGGTCATGGCTATTGGAAGCACAACAACAACTTTCAAATTGGAGGATGTGGTTGGGTCACTATTATCTAGAGAGGTGTGAAGAAAGTCTTCTAAGATGGCTAAGGACGCCCTTGTTTCTTATGGTAGAATAATAGAGAAAATAAAGAAAAAGGACAAGAAGCAAAAATCCATGTCTCCTTGTAAAAAATTTGAGAAAATTTTTTGGAACTATGGCAAACTTGGTCATTTTTGAAAAGACTACAAAGAGGAGAAGAAAAAGAAAGGTAAAATGAATTTCTTTGATTCAGATACTTGTAAATATTCTCAAGATTACATAGATTTTTTTTTTGTATCCTTATAATACATACATAAGAAGATGTCTAGTTGATAGATTCAGGTGCTTTTTCCTGCATGACATCTCATAGAGATTAGTTCTCAAAGTATGAAGAGTTTGATGGTTGAAAATTGTATATGGGTGATAAATCTCATCTAGATATTGTTGGTGGTGGTAGATCCAATATCAAATTCCCTGATGGTAGAGTGAAGGGATTGATGGTGTACTACATATCCTTGGTTTAGCAAGAAACCTACTTTTAGTTAGCAAGCTTGGTGATGTGGGTGTGCAGATTATTTTCTCAAGTGATGGATGCAAGATGACAAGAGGTTCTATGGTGCTTGCTAAGGGTGTTAGGATGAGAACCTTGTATACTCTAGATGCATGCATGATTTAGTGCAATAGCACTTATGTGAAGTCCAAGAAAAGGGCTTTAGATTTTGCATCCTCACTAACAAACCAAGAAAAGAAGAAAATCATTGTTTCTACATCCGGTGGTTATGTTTTAAGGGTACCTAATACTTTGGAGATGAAGCTCCTTTCTGAGAAGACAATGTTATGGTACCAAAGACTTGGTCACATTGGTGAGAAGGGTCTTAGATCCCTAAAAAATAAGAGCCTTCCTGAAGGCCTTGATGATTGTAATATGGAGTTCAACTTCTATGAACATTGTATTTATGGTAAACAACATTGTTTCTTTTTATTCCAATTCTCATAAGTCTTTTGAGGTTTTCGATTATATTAATTTAGATGTGTTTAGTCCAGTTAATATTCCTTTGATATCAAGATCTTTTTATTTTGTCTCATTCATTGATGATTATAGTAGAAGGACATTTGTGTATTTCCTCATAAGCAAATCTGAACTTCTTAGTAAGTTCAAGAAATTTAAATCCTTGGTTGAAAATCAAATTGGTAGAAAAATTAAGTGTTTGAGGATAGATAACGGTGGTGATTTTTGTTTAGTGGAATTTTACTAAGGATCATGGAATTGAGATAAATAATACAACTCCCTACACTCCACAACAAAATAGAGTTGTAGAGTGGATGAATAGACTATTAATGGAGAGGGCTAGGAGTATATTGTGTGGTTGTGGTCTTGAACTTTTTTTTTGCACTGAAGTAATATCCACTACATATTATTTAATTAACAGGTCTCCTACTTCAAAACTTTTTGAGAAGACACCCATGGAAGAATGGTCTCACAAGAATCCCTCTTTTAGACATCTTAGTGTCTTTGGTTCTGAGGCATATGCTCATGTACCAAGTGTAAACAAATTAGAGTTGGAGAACAAGGTAGTTAAGTGTATCCTTCATTGGCTATGGTGTTAGTGTGAAAGGTATTGTGGTTACATAATACATGCCCCATTTTTGTTAGAGATGGGGACCCCTTACTTTATTTTTTTCTCTCTTTGAGGCCCTAGTCTAGGGTCTCTAACATTTTGAGGTCTTTACTAGTCCCCCATTGTCACATCCCATGTCCTAATTGGGAAATCCAATTATCAAAGGAGATAGTTTCAGAAAAGGTGCAAAATATAAAAATAGGTGCACCAGTACACCTAGTCCGATGCACCAGTACACCTAGTCCGGTGCACTCGTGTACCATATGCATTTGTGATGCACTAATGTGTAGCTATGCAAAAATGCATTGGCACACCACCAAAGGTGGAGTGAGGCTATATAAGCCCCCACCCAGTACTCCTTTCTCTCTTGTTTTGTCTCTCCTCCACATTTCCTAAGCTCCCATGTCATAGTTCTTGAACACTCTAACCTTGCTCCACAGACACCACACTTTTGCACCCAAACACGTGCACCAAAACTTGATTTCCATCACTGCACCCGGTGCACCAATCCACCATCTCCCTGGATAAGGAAACACACATGAAAGGTGGTGTGTACTAGTGCACCTAACTTGATGTGCTAGTGCACACCCATCCATAGAAAGCTTAAACACAAGAGGGTTAAAACAAAACATAAAAAACCTAATGGTGTGCACTAGTGCACCTAGTTTGGTGCACTAGTGCACACACATATAAACAAACTCAAAGAAAAAACACTCAAAATGGGTGTGCATCAGTGCACCTACCTAGGTGTGCCGATGCACACCCATTCTCTTTGAAAAACAAGTCACCCTTTGAAGGGTGTGCTAGTAGATCCATAATTTAACTAAAAAACATTTGAGAAAACCTAAAAAATAATTGATGAGCACTAGTTCACCTAACTATGTGCGCTTGTGCACACTTGATATTTTCAAAAAGATTTCAAGGAAAATTAAACAAATGCACTAGATGTACCTTCCTAGTGTGCTTGGTACATTTAATTTTGCATTTAAGAGTTTTAAAAATGAGTGTTTTTGTGTTTTTGAACAAATTTTGCTTTGTGAAATTTTGGTTTGATATGGACTAATGGATTTTTCCTCTTTTGTGTAGATGTAATGGCATCGTCATTAGGAAATAAAATGGTACCAAAACACATTGTGTTCAAATTCCAAGGTGTACCATCGAAATCAAGGTTCCAAGATGATTATTCAAATATTAAGGACTTAGATTTCAGACACATTGATTTGGGGGGGTTCCTAAAGATATGAAATAAGTCCATTGAGAGGTCAACAATGATTTTTGCATTAATCCAATCAAGGCTGGTAAACGTAGCTCCGCACCCGATGTAATTGCAATCCTCAGAGCTCATAATGAAACTTGCACAATACTTTGTTCTAGAGGAAAGGGTGGTTAAGAGTGTGATGGGAGAAATTGTCCTTGATCTTTAACCCAATAACATTGAAAGGGTACTCCATCTTCCAAGGGAAGATCAATTCATCAGACTAACCAATGAGGCAACAAAAAGGTGGTATAGAGAACACCTAAAAGAAGCTACTGATATCATCTAGTCCTCTTATCTTATTGAGAAGACTCCTCTAGGGAAATTAACCGGTAAGGTGGATATGAAAAGGGGATATATGAAAGAAGATATTGGATACTCAATCATACATTTGAGTAGAGTGATGGGTCTACTGATAGCTGGACATCTAAATGTCTTCATGATAAAATTTATTGAGACTATCAATATGATAAACAAACCACTTGACTAGGCCACTACATTGAGTGAGATTCTATGTGAATAGTTGGAACTAGTGAAGGATAACAAGAAATTCTACATGACATTGTATTTGGTGTACTTGTTAGCCACAAGGGCAATAGACTACCCAAGGCTATACAATAAAGGTAGCATGCAAGATCCCTATACTTGGCTATATATTATTTATCCATGATTAGTAAAGAAGAGACTCTCATGATAGAGCAAGGAATACAAAATCATAAATGATGCTTTCATATTCACTATAATCAAATTCATAGAAGGAGATTATGCAAAGACGCTATCATATGAGGTAGTGGCATAGGTAATAGCACTTGGGGGATATTATGTTCAATTCAAAACATTCACATATCTAAGTATAGCTGGTGCCACTATCAATCCAAGGAAGCTCCCAAGATATCCTAGTGATAGACTTGTTCTTTTGGAGATTGCATGACAAATTGAATCTACATATGACAGAGTTAGAAAACAATGTAGACCATGTTGGACATGGCCTCTAATCATAAGACCATATCAAGTAAAGTAGAAGTAGGAAATTCCTTCTTTTGAATGGGAATGGGATCAATATCCCCTAGAAGAGTACAATTCTTTGAGGTCATACTTTGATTATATCAAGAGAGTCCAAAGTCTAGCAAGCAAGGAATTTAAGCATGAAGAAGCCATTAAAGATCATTGGATGAACACAAAAAATGACTACGATGTCTGTATCAGGGATTATTTTAGGATGACTTTGTATTCGGCATAATTGCTCTAAATATAAAGATTCCATTGAAGATATTGCAATAAGACTCAAGACAGCTGCTTGACCCTTTGTTCAATGAAGTTAAAATTAGGGAACAACCCATCATGAATGGAGAAGTTGATAGGGAAGAGAATGATGATATTAATCATCGGGCAACACATGCCACCAAAATGACACAAGATTGGATCAAGAAACCATTTAAACTTGATCCAATACCTAAGACAATGGTCTTCCATGCATAGGCCTGTTAGGTGATGTGATGCTCTCCCCTACCCACAGGTGGTTAATTATGTGGTGTTCCATGATCACTAACAGTCATGGCTTTTGGTGCAACGGTAAATGGGCCCAACAATTGGTATCAGAGCCTGGTTTTGGCTTGGTCATGGGTTCAAATCTCCCTGGTGCCTTCCCGACCCGCATAAGCACCTGGTATGCACGTCGAGGGGGAGATTGTTGGGTGATGCGACGCGCTTCCCTGCCCACAGGTGGTTAATTATGTGGTGTTCCATGTTCACTAACAGTCATGGCTTTTGGTGCAACGGTAAATGGGCCCAACAAGGCCCGCCTAGCCAAAGGTAGAGGGAAGAAGGTCACTATTCCTACCTTTGCAGCTCAGTCACCCATAAGGCTTGAAATGGTATACCAACTAGACAAACTAGTTAGATACTATCATCCTTTGAAGAAAAAAGGAAAGGACAAAAGAAAGAGGATTTCTCCTCAAAGAGCTCAACCAGAGGAGGGTGAAATTTTGGTGCCTCTACATCAACAAGAAAATGTGAAAGGTCTAGAGGATACTGGGGCATAATAGGTTTAGGAAGACTCACTATTGCCACTAGTTGTGCTCAACCAAGCAAAAGTAGAGGTTGGAACCTAGGAAGTCTCTCCTCCTTTGTAGGCTAAACAAGCATCCCCTTCTACCCCTAAAAGATGAAGAAAGATTAAAACTCCTGTCAAGAAAAGGAAAAGTGTGATTAGAAGAAAGGTTCCTTTTCCATTTTTCCTAGAACCCATTCGTGAAGAGGAAGAAGAAGAAGAGGATGATGATGAGGAAGATGTGCCATTGCAAAGAAGAACCTAGCTAGTAAGAGCCATAGAGTAGGAAAGGAGGAGAAGTTCCACTGTGACAATACCATTAGTCCCAGAAGAACCTCTAAAAATAACTACTTCAGGGGATGAATTACAAAAATGGGTTGATGAGAAAGATGTAGAGGGTGCTGACATATTCAAATTGTCAACTTTTGACTTCATGCTTGTAGAGATAGAATTGGTGGAATGCCAAATCAGGGACACCCCAAAAAGTGAGCTCTAATTGGAAGACTGGACACAAATGTAGCCAAAATCATAGGGTCCTAATTTTACTCCACCATCCTGAATACAGGTCACAATGGTGGAAAAAGGCTCAGCTAAGCTATTACCTCTAGATATAGAAGAAAAATAGGTTCAAAAAGAACAAGAGGAAGAGCTGCAACAAATAGCAATCGATGAAGTGTCTAAAGAGGGAAAAAGGGCTGAATATTAGCAGGAAACCTCCAAAGAAATTGACATACAAACTGTGGGCTCCACTGAGATAGAGACCATAAAAGGAGAACCTTCACAAAGGGAAAGAACCTTAGAGAGGAGTGATAAGGGGAAGTCAATGGCAGAACAAAGTCTTGCATCCTCAAGAGTCTGGCCCTTAGTGGAATGAGTCCTAAGGCAGTTGTGAAAGGAAATGATAAGAAGTAAAAAGCCATAGCTCACCACTAATAAAGAGGACATGATTGAGTTGGTAGAATTTCTGACCAAATCTAATTCCCCTTCAAGAGAAGCAAGAGTGTTGGCTTTTATCAATAGTGACCAGAATAAAGATTTATTCACAAAAGTGTCTATCCCTCCTACTGGTGTAGATGTAGAAGAGTTAGGTCCACAAGACTATTAGATCAAAGAGGTTATACTTAGGAAGCCCATATTGGATACTACTAGGTCGATGGTCACAATGGGGATAAAAGAGGTTTTCAAAAACTTAGAGGAAGAAGGGGCAGAACTCAGAACACTCTGTAGGAAGAATGAACTGCTAAAAGGATATTTAGCCAAATTTGTTGGTCCCTTGGATCTAGAACACCTCGAGGAGACTCTAAATACTACACTTAGAGATGGGGGAGGTGTACAATTGGATCCATTTTTGAAAGCCTATCAGTAGTGGCAGGAAAGTTTTGAGGAAAAAGGCATCCTAATCATTTGATAAAATTTGAAGCTACTACATGCTATGCAGGAAAATGTGGACAAAATGGTAGCAATTTTGAAACAAGATTTTAGTATCATGGATGAAGTACGTGCTTGGAGTAAAGATTTATAGGTATTACAGGCTATAAAAGGGTAGAGGTACAGGATTTTGGTAGATGTATATACAATAAAAGAGTTAGATTTAATTGATGATTGGATTGAGAAAATAACAAATAGCAATAAATTAATGGAAACATTACATGCAGAGATCCATCAGCTCAAGGACCAAGCTCGAGAGCAAATTTTGGAAGCAGAAAATTATTATATTGGTGCATGTCTAAATATTTTTGATGATGATGAACAAGATAAATTAATTCTGATATAGGTATTAGTAAAGAAGTTCAAGAAGATGTTTGAAGAAGCTTCTAGTGAGGATGACATTAGGCAAGCATTCAGAACAGAGGAAGCCTTGCTAAAGTTGGATACTTAGGGATTTTGCTAATAGCCATATTGAAGTAGACAACTATAGACAAAAGGTCAAAGACAATTATGATGCTTTAGATCTACTGGATGCAGCTGAAATTATTGAGATTATTGAGAAATTCAAGGGCAAACATCCAAACATAGCTCTAGTATGATGAGCAACAAATCCCAGAAGCTAGAATTTTAGTATTGGCACTCAATAAAATTTTGAGATTTTGGACCCTTTGAGGTGCATAGGTGCATAGTTCCATAGGTGAGCTGGTGTGCTTTTCCAAAGGTGCACCTATAGTTAACTACTATTTCCAAAAATAGAGCTTTCCAAGTATTAGAAACACATTTTGATAGTAATTTCACTATGACAAACACCTAGTGAAGGATCATCTTCTATTTTTGACACTTCCAGGAACCTCTACTTTGATTGAAGGCTTTCTTATTATTTTTTCGCTCATAAATTATTTTTTCTGTGACATTTAAAGGCTCATGCATCCAATTAATGAAAATAAAAAGGATGGAGTCCTACTAAGCACTAGTCAGATTGCTAGTTTGAATATAATTAGTTTGTTTTATTAATTTAAAAAGCATATTATTGCATAAGATATCTCTCACTCTGAACACAAATGGAGGAGCAAATTTCTTATAAATACTCCATTGTAATATGTAATTGGGGCTACCGTTATTTTACAATAAAATTATGCTTTTGGTGCTTGCATTTGGAGTGTAGTCATTCTTGCCAAAGTGTGTCATTATTTTGTGAATTTTTTTCCATGGAATTGTGATTGAGCCAAAAGTTTTTGCATTATTTCTAGTTGTACAATCTTTTAATTCTGGTGTTTGCTATGGTTTTATAAATTTTGCTAACATATCTAGCTCAAGAACAAATCAACAAATTGTACCTACATAACTCTTTGTTTTGCATGAGCACACTTTTTGTGGCCTTGCAATTTGATGAAGAGTGAAACATCATATGTTTATTAAGTTTCCCATTGAAAATTCAATTAGTAGAATCTAGGAAGTGTTACTCCTATTTTCTTTGGTTACCCACTGATTTCTTTGAAAGCTTAACTTGCAGACGTGTTGTTTTCTATAGCTTATGTACATTAGGCTTTTTACTTTCACATTATTATTTTTAAAGTTCTTGTTATTTGGTATACTAACCTTGTGTTAAATTAGGAATTCATATTAGTTGCATCATTAGATTGCATTCATTCAAAAACATAAAAAATAAAAAAAAATAGTTATTTTTTGCATGTTTTATTTTGAAGCAACAAACAGATTTTAAATCTCATCTGAAATTGCAACGAACTAGCAAAGGTATCCTCATGAACAAAAACATGTATCTTCAATTGAGTGGATTCCAATAGGTCACAAGATCACCTTGAACCTTGGAGTTGGTCCTCATATCAACTTTTCAAGAGAGGAGTTTGAAAGGATTCATGCCATTAAGCATCATGCAAAATGATTGCTCAATAGAAGTGGTACTAGAAGGAGGGAAAATACCTTGATTTTCAGAATAGAAGAAAAACTTGCCAAAGTTTCAAAATTCTCCATTTTTCGCAAGTTTAGAAAATTTTCTGAGTTTTTTACAAATTTAGGTGTGCAAGTGCATAGGTGTGTAGGTGCACTATTGCGTAGGTATGTGAGTGCACTAAATTCTTTGGTGTGCCTCATTTTTTGAGAAAGTGTACCTCTACAAAGGTGCACTTTTTCTAGAGTTAATGCAAACTGGAGGGTTTTGATCTAGAATCTCCATTTCAATGAGTGTTAATATCTTTACCAAGTGCACATGAGTTTCTTGAGCTTACCCACTTTCACAAAGCATGTACTGACAAAGGAACATCTCGAATTCAAACCTTTCCATTCAACATTTTCTCATCTTCTTCAACTCCGCCTTCACTCTAACCACTTGGTGGACCACTACATATTCCAATAGTTCCACCTCTACAACCACCACCCTTAGGTTTGCCAAACCCTCCAATGGCCTTTTTTGTAAATGTTTTAGATTCACTAATCAACTTGAGAGGTGCACTCTATGACCTCCCCAAGAATCCAAAGAAGTTTTTCCCAAGGTTCATTAATGGAGAAACACAAACTACCAAAGATCACTTCAAGGTATTCAAAGAAATTTGCAACCAAAAAAAAATTGCTAATGAGGATGTGGTTCTTTGTTTATTCCCCTACTCTTTGGGGGAAATCACCTTTAACTGGTATGTAAATTTTCCACCTAGATGTATTGGAGATTGGGATACTTTCAAAAAATTGTTCCTGGAACAATTCAAAACTTTCATCAATCTAGCTATGATACATCAACAATTCATATCAATTAAATGGGACTTGGCTAAAATGGTCTCATGCTTCAACCATCATTTTCATATGGTATATCACAAACTAGAGATGCCATACACTATACCAGTTGAAGCTACTCTTCAAATTTATCTGAATGCTATGGACCATCTTACTACTATTTTTCTAAGAATACTTCCTATAGCAAATATCAACAAATTAGATAAAGTCTTCGCAGAAGCAATCGCCTTCACTAAGCAAGCCAATCCTAATGGAGGAGGATTAATGCTTCCAGCTCAAGCTATCATGATGATGCCAACATACCCTATCAGAGTACCTATGATGCCTAGTAAGTTCATACCTATGAATCCAATAGCATTACAATAGGGACCTACTCTACAAAATTCTCCTATAACATATCCAAGGTATAAACCTCCAAAAGCTGCCTTCTTTGAGAAAAAGGCAACAGTGCCTGCTGAAGTAGAAAATAGGTTTTTTCCAAATTTGATCAGATGAAAAACACTATGTCCCAAATGAACAACGAATTGACTCATCTAAGATTTTCATGAAGATAGAATAAAAACTTCCAAATAAATAATTTTGGTCCCTACAACAATAATTATGGCCAAAATTATAACATAAACTTTAGTAGAAACAACAACAATGGGAACAACAATGCAGGAAACAATAATGGAGGAAACAACTTCAATCCTTCTAATCATAGTAATGGCTTCCAAAGGTAGAACCATAATGGAACACCTATCCAAATAATGGAAGTATTCCTATAAACAATAACAATAAAAATAACATGCATTTAGTATTTATATATTAATCAGTATGACAATGCTCAAAATGCACCTAACAATGATGGTTCATACTATAATAGAAATCAACAGATGGCTCAAAGTTCACAAGTAAATAAAAATGCTCCCCCTATACAATTTAATTTTATGCTATTAGAATCCTACAATTATACACATAATTCATAGGTAGAATAGACAATCAATGAAGAGTTATCATTCCCATTTAGCCAAGAACTAGACCTTCAGCATGAAGAGATGTTTACTTTTCACATAACAATGAAGTACATACAATTTGAGGAGTAGAAAAGAACCTATAATAGATAGAATTCCTCTAGCTTTACAACCAACTCCTCCCAATCTAAGAGTGAGTAACAATTTGACACCAATTAGACCACCATATGGAGGACAAAAAAATTAGAATCAAGTGAATGTACCAATAATATTGAAAAATCCTACTTGGTCTACTGAAAAGTACAATGTGGTAGAGGACTTGAAAAGAACAAAGGCTAGCATGTCCATGTTTGACATATTGCAAAACTATCCACAACACAGAGAAGCACTCATAAAGACTTTGGATCATACAAAGGTTTCGCATAACATGAACTTTGTCCTTCAAAAGACAATATCTCAATAGGTTAATTCTTTGGAGGCAATGTTGACTATGTTTAAATACAAGGTTCAGGTGTCCCCATTTTTGCTTAGCATTAGGATATATGGGAAGAATCTTCACAACTACTTGGTTGATTCAAGAGCCTCATGTAATGTCATGCCACTATCAATAGCTCAAAGGTTAGGGGCTATTCCTCAACCTTTCAATTAGATAGTAATATAGTTAGATAAAATAGAGGTGAAAGTCATTGGTGTGTTGAAAGATGTTTAGATATAGTTAACAGTCAACCCTCAAATTTAGGATGTCATTGATATACATGGGGTTAATATTTTGGAGTTATATGGACTACTTCTAAGTAGAGAATGGACAAAATTCCTAAGAGGATGGTTCTCTATAGACTTCACTCAGTTGTGGTTATCATGGAAGGGATTGAATAATCAAATCATGATAGATGTAGAGACAAAATTGAAGATGATGATTACAGAATAAAATGCTCCAAATGAGGTGGCATTTTTACAATCAGATTTGGGCTCTTACAAAGTAATGACATTTGATAGAATTTTGACCAAAATAGTAGATGATCAAGATGAAAAATCCAAGATTCGAACCCTAAAAGATGAAATTGTGACACAATTCATAGACAATATGCTGGTTAATTTATAATGTTTAGGAGATGAGGTTGACCCCAATATCCTACTTCTTCTAAGTTTTTGTTGATTGCATAAAGTTAGTCACTCTAAATTTGAATGCTCCTCATGTCAAGAAGTAGTTGTACAGGTATTAACAAACATGATGGGAGACAAGTATAATAAAATTCAAAAAGATGAACCTATGAAAAATCAAAGTCCTATAAACTCATCTAAATTTGTGGAAAAGGTTGAAGAGGAAATTAAAGATCTAAGTTTGTCATATAGTTATACCTCTTTAGATGGTGGAGGCTTGTCTTCTCCTCCCCCAAGAATGATCAAAGTTTAGAGAAGAAGGTGTCACATAAAAGGCCAAGGGTGGATTTTAGTCATTGTTCATCCTGAACCCAAAGTTGATGAAATCAAAGAATTGATAGGGGAAATTCATGAAAAACAAGAAAAACATACACTCCCTCTATCAATAAGTTACAAAGAGGAATTTTCAAGTCCACCCCACAAGAAGTTGCAATGGGTTCCCAAGAAACAATCATTCTAGGCTCAAGTAAAAGAGAAATTAAGGTCAAATAAGCACAAAGTTAGAAAACCCAAAGAGGATCCAATTTGGACACTTTGCTTTGATGGCTCAAAATGTAAATTAGGGGCCAGCACAGGTACTAAATTGGTCAACCCAAAAGGAAAGTCTTTCTACATAGCATATCGATTACAGTTTAGATATACTAACAATGTTGTAGAATACAAAGCGTTGATCTAAGGACTTCTCTTTACACTCAAGAATTTTATTACTGCTCTTATAATCAAGGGAGATTCTCAATTGGTTATTCGACAAGTGAAATCATTCTACTCTTACAATGAAAAAAGGTTACTTGCTTATAGGAAGAGAGTATGCTATTTACTCAATAATTTTGAAGCTTTAAACATAAGGTCCATTCCAAGAAGGAGAAACATGGTAGTAGATGCTCTTACTATTTCAACAAGTGCATTACAACTAGTTGAAAGAATGAAATTGAAAATATTTTTGATAGAGTTGGTTGTTGCTCCATCTATTCTAGGAAATATTACGAACTTTCAAGTATTTTAGTTTATCATGTGCAATGGCCACTTTAAAGGGAAAGAAATTGATGACACTCCAGATGAAAAACTTGATGATGATGAACTTGAAGATGAAGATGGGATCCTAAATTTAAAGACCAACACTATTCATAAGGGCATGGTCTAATTAGAACACATTTTTTATCATGATAAATCCACACTTAATAGTAGAATGACCCAAGAAAAGGGGATTGAAGAATGTGACTCATACAACTTGGGTACTAATGAATATCCTAGGATGGTAAGGATAGGGAAGGTGTGCAATGCATAAGAAAGGGAAGATATGCTCAAGTTTCTTAATGAGTATAAAGATGTTATTTCTTGGAGTTACAAGGAGATAAATACATATGGTCCTAAAATTATTACCCATTATATCCCATTGAAACTAGATGCCAAACCTTTTTGGCAAAGACAAAGACTGGTTAATCCTATCTTTGAACCTTCGATAATTAAGGAAGTTAAGAAGTTACCAGATGCCAAGTTCATTTTCTCTATTTTTCATTCCACATGGGTGGCCAATTTGGTTATTGCACAGAAGAAGATTGGAGAAATTTCCTTTGTGTTAATTTTCATAATTTAAACCTAGCATCTGAAAAGGAAAATTACCCTTTACCCTCACTGGAAGAGGTGTTGCAAATCATGAATGCTTCAAAGATGATGTATTTCTTGCATGGATATTTAGGATATAATCAAGTGTTTGTTGATGAAGAAGATAGTCTAAAAATAACTTTTACAACTAAATGGGGAACTTTTTCCTATAGGAGAATGCCTTTTGGGCTGATTAATGTACGGGCTACATTTCAAGGAGCCATGGATGAAGCTTTCAAAGGATTAATAAACAAGTGTATAGTTATCTATGTGGATGATTTAACTATCTTTTCAAAGGATAGAGGCACTCACATCGCGGATCTAAGACAAGTATTCAATAGATGTTGAAAGTACAACATATTTTTCAATCCAAAGAAATGTTCATTTGGGGTCACCAAGGAAAGCTCCTAGATTATATTATCTCTAAAGAAGGAATCTCCATTAATCCTAATAGAATCAAATCTATTCTAAAGTTTTCACCTCTCCATAGTTGAAAAGAACTGAATTATTTCTTTGGGAAGATAAATTTTGTGTGAAAATTCATAAGTGGTTTTGTAGAAATAGTTCATCCCCTTAATAATTTACTCAAAAAAGGGGTTAAGACAGAATGGGTTTGAGAGATTAAGAAATCCTTTGAGGATATCAAAGTGGCCATTTCTACAGCCTTAGTACTAGTAAGTTCTGATTATGAGATACCTTTTAAGATATATTCTTTTGCTTCATAACATTCTTGTGCTAGGATCTTGATGCAAAAAAGGGAAAAGGGGGATGGAAGACCAATTGCTTATATGAGTTGCCCTCTAAAGAATTTCAAGTTGAATTATTACAACCTCAATAAATAGTCTTTTTTATTCATTAAGGTAATGAAGAAGTTTCATCATTACATACTAAGATGTAAGGTGTATGCAATTATACCTAAGCCAATAGTAAATACATTATTGATGCAAAATGAACTTGGTGAAAGACGAGGGAAATGGATTGTGATACTTCAAGAATGTGATCTAGAAATCCAGCCCATTAGGTTAGTCAAAGGTCAAGGATTATAAAAAATGATTGCTAATAACAAAGTTGAGGATGAAAAGAAATTTAGGTTTGATAGTGAAATGAATGAGAATGATCAAAAGAAAATGATTGTATCTCAAGTTAATATTGGTCAAGGTGTAGTGATAGATGTTTGGTACCAAGATATTGTTTATTACCTTCTACAAAATTAGTGCCCCAGTTCGATGAATACTTCATACCGTAAGGAACTTAAAATGAAGTGTGAGTCCTATATGTTGCATGATAGGAAATTGTACAATAGGAATCACAAAAGAATTTACTTAAAATGTTTAGGACATGAGGAAGTAAAGGAAGTCTTCGAATAGTTTCATGATAAGTATGGTACAAGGCATGGTTTGGCAGAAGAAACTGCTCATATGATTTAAAGATCAAGTTATTTTTGGCCCACTATATTCAAAGGTACTTTTGAGCATGTACATTCTTGTCATATTTATCATACTAGTGCTAATAGAGAAAGACACCTGGCAATGCCATTATAGCTAGTGTAGAAGGTACGTCCCTTTGCAAAGTGGGGGCTAGATTTCATTGGAGTCAATCCACCATCCTCAAGTGGACACACTTTTATTCTCATAGCCACAAATTATTGTACAAGATGGACAAAAGAAGAAACTTTCAAAAATTGTACTACTAAGGTGGTAAGAAACTTCCTAGAAGAACATATTGTCACTAGATTTGGAATGCCATTTGCCTTTGTGTGTGATAATGGGTCTACTTTCACATTAGTTTTCTTGAGTCAATGGGCATTTGAAAATTAGGTTATCATCAAGATTTCTTTGAATTATTATCCATAAGGAAATGAGGTAGTTGAATCTACAAACAAGAACTTGATCATAGTGATCAGATGGTTATTGAAGGAGAATCCTAAAGATTGGCATACACATCTCAAACATGCTCTATGCACAAATTGAGTAAGGGTCAAGAATGCTTTGGGGACATCTCCATACTTGCTTGTTTATGGACAAGAGCAAGTATTCCTGCTTAACCTTACGATTCATATTTTGAAATTTATGAGTGGGTACATTGAAGATGATAACAAAGTACAAATCAGATTGATAAATCTTTAAAGATAGACAAGAAATAGATAGTTGCACTAAAGCACATGGCTAAACATCAAGTTTTCATCAAGAGATGGTTCAACAAGAGGGCCATGATAAAATCCTTCAGAAGTTCTGACCTTGTTTTACTTTGGGATAAGGGAAATGAAAAGTCAGCCAGCCACACCAAGTTTCAATGCTTGTGGATTGGTCCTTATCTGATTGCGGAGATTCTTGAAGAAAATACTTTTAGACTTAGTTCTTTACAAGGGGAATTAGTTCCATGGGCAGTCAATGGGAAATTTTTCAAGCATTATTTTGAAGCCTAAAAGAACCTATATATATATATATATGTATATGTATATATATATATATATATACATATATATATATATATATGTATATGTATATGTATATGTATATGTATATATATATATATATATGTATATGTATATGTATATGTATATATATATATATACATATAGATATATATATATATATATATACATATACATATACATATACATATACATATACATATACATATATATATATATATATATATATATATATATATTTATTTATTTAAAATAGCTAAATTTTATTTCTGCAAGTGTGTTTGCTTGCAGTCGCATGTTTTCTTTCAAAGTTGTGTCAATCCTCAGGGGTAAGGTGCACTTGAGATTTTATCTTGAGATATTTTAACAACTACTCTTTTGGTTCCAATTTTAGGAAGACGCATTTCTTTGTCAAAACATTTGGATGGTTATGTGTCTCATACCAATTGAGGAATGGATGTCGCTTGTAGTATTAGGGATTTTTCAGTCTTGAATTTAGGATTGTAGATCAACAAGTTCTCAAAACTTTGTAAACTTAAAAATTGATTTCTTAGGTGTTGTTGAATTAAGGTTGAAGGCAACAAGGGATGATCCAAACCCTAATTATTTCAAACAGAAGGGTTCTTCTCAAAGGATCGCTAAGATCATTGTTTGGTGTGAGAGTTTCTAAAAAGTTCTAAAAGAGGAACGCAAGGGATGTTCACATAGGATTGAATCAAAGAAATGAAATCACTGTTTGGGAAACACACTCTAAGCATAGTTAGGATACAAAAGAAAAGAAAATAATAATAATAATAATAATAAGAGAATAATTTTAAGACCAAAGGATTCTAAAAGATCTGAAATGGAAAAAGGATACATTTTCAAAATGAATTATCTAACACCAAAACATCACTTCATTTAAAGATCAAATGGTGACACTATGAACTACATGGAGCAATTATTCAATAATTTGCCAAAAAATTTAAAATAAAGTGACATCCTACTAAGAGCCCTCAAACTAATTCTCTCATCTAGTCAGGGAAAAAAATTGATACATAACTTTTGTGGAGATTCCTAATGAATAAGCCAGGAGGGGTGGGAAATTGTTCCCAAGTTTTTGGAAAACTTTGATAGACTACATCCTAAGATGATGAAGGAAATGAATACATGAAGATCACACTAAAATTGAAGGATTTGGACCCTAAAATTTTAGACTATGAAGTCATTCAAACTATGCTTAGAACATCTAGAATTTAGTTGGTGTTTGACACATGTTGAAAGAATGTTTTCTGATGAAGAAATGCCTTTATCATTTCCTTCTTTTTTTGGGGCTATTTTTTGTGGTTACACAACACACGCCCCATTTTAGTCAGAAATGGGGACCCCCTACTTTATTTTTGGCTCTCTTTGAGGCACTAGTCCAAGGTCTCTATCATTTTGATGTCTTGCCTAGTCCCCCATTTTCACATCCCATGTACTAACAAGGAAATCCAAATATCATGGGAGAAGGTTTTAGAGAAAGTGCAAAATAAAATAAAAAGCCACACTAGCACACCTAGTTTGTTGTGCTAGTGCCCAATATGTATTAGTGATGTGCTGATGCATAGCTGCACAACTGTACAAAAATGCATTGGCGCACCACCAAAGGTGGGGTGAGGCTATATAAGCCCTCACCCCCTCCTCCTTTCTTACTTTTTTTTATCTCTCCTTTACATTTCTCAAGATCCCACACCATAGTTCTTGCACACTCGACCCTTGCTCCACAAACTTTGCACTTTCACACTCACATAGGTGTGCCAAAACTTGATTTTCATCGCTCCACCTAGTATGCCACCCTACCATCTCCCCGCACAAAGAAACAAACACAAAAGATGGTTAACACTAGTGTATCTAACTTGGTGCACTAGCGCACACAAGTCCACATAAAACTTAAACACCAGAGGGTTAAAGGGTAAGTGCACCAAGTTGTGGTGCCAAAAGGGGGGTATAAGTGGACACCTTTTTCCTGAAATCAGCAAATTCTAGACTTCAACAAGAGTTTGAAGATAGTTATGCTTAAAATTTTAAGATATGACAAAAACAAAAGTCGTAGTCCTTTGAATCTAGTTTCTAAACTACTAATTTTTTTTCAAAATGGTTTAGTTTTAGGTCCACAAAAAAGGGGGCCACAGAAAGTGGTACTGTTTATTCCAAAAAAACATAACATAGTACAAAGTGTGGCCCCCCTAAAATTTGAACTTTTTTTTTGAAATTCTTTAATCGCTCTAGTCAAAAGTTACCTAACACTATGTAGTTTATCCCAGATTTTTTGGGTAATTTTATAATGTGTATTTTTTTTTTAATGAATTTTTAAATTAGACCCATCCCAAAAATGTGAAATATCTGTGTGCTCCCCCTAGAAATGATTGAAAACTAATCTAAAATCAAAACTTTTTTTTGAAAAAGTGTGTAGAATGGAGTCTAGTTTCTAAAAAACTAAGTTCTTACAAAATTAGATGAATGAGCTAAAATCTACAGCCCAATTAGTACATGGTGGTTTCTGACAAAAAATTAACATACATTCAAAAGAAATTATAGATGAAAGACTTAAAATAGTTCAAATTAAAAATAAATTATATGGTTAGATAGCTAACACAGAGACCTATAATGTTATGTAAGCTGATCTTATCGATACCCAACCATGAGGAATCTTGAAGGGGAGCACACAAGAAAAATCAATCATTTTTTGTATGTTTGCTGGAAAACACGTCTCAGACCTGTTTATAAACTCCAAACCTTTGGTTTGGATCTCCAAGGCAAAACCAAGCCTTAGGCTTGGTTTTAATGCAAAGCTTTGAATAGCGTGTGAGCCCTATAGCACGTACACGCTATTAAAATGCTAGTGAATTCAAGGTAGTGCGCACACGCTATAGTGTGTATGCACTATTGAGACCTAAATTGAAAACCAAAACCAAGAGAGAGCTAGGAGGGGTGGGACGAGGGAATGGCTATTTGTGTGTGTGAGAGAGATAGAGAGAAAGTAGGGGATGGGAGAGGGGAGAGAGGAAGTGAGAAAGAGTAGGGGTGGCAAAGAGAGTATAGGATGGGAGATAAAGGAAATGTGAGAGAGTAGGGGTGGCAAAGAGAGTAAAAGATGCAAGAGAGAGGAAGTGTGAGAGAGAGAGTAGAGGTGGCAAAGAGAGAGTACGGGATGGGGGAGAGAGATTGAAGGTAGGGGATGGGAGAGAGAGGAAGTGTGAGAGAGAGTACAAGTTGGGAGAGAGAGATTGAGAGTAGGGGATGGGGGAGAGAGAGAGTAGGTGGTGGGAGACGGAGTGGGAGAGTAAGAGCGAGAGAGAGGAGGATGGGAGTGCATTTGTGTGAAAGAGAGAGAGTAGGGAATGGGAGAGGGGGAAGATAGAGTAGCTTGAGAGAGAGTAGGGGATGGAAGAGAGAGTAGGGGATGGAAGAGAGAGTAGGAAATGGGAGAGGGAGTGGGAGAGGGAGAGAGAGAGGGGGGATAGAAATGTGTGTAGGAGAGAAAGAGAGAGAGTGTGAAAATGTGAGAGAGGGTAGGGGGTAGTAGAGAGAGAGTAGAGAGGGAGAGAGAGAGAGAGAGAGAGAGAGAGAGAGAGTAGGAAGTGGGAGAGGGAGAGTGAGTGAGAGAAAAAGTAGAGGATGGGAGAGGAGAGAGGGGGGATGGGTGTGTGTCAAAGAGAGAGAGTAGGGAATGAGAGAGGGGAGAGAGATATTGAGAGAGTAGAGGATGGGATAGAAAGAGAGTAGGCAATGGTAGAGGGAGTGCGAGAGGGAGAGAGAGGGTGGATGGAAGAGAAAGAGATTAGGCAATGGCAGAGGGAGTGGGAGAGGGAGAGACAGGGGGGATGGAAGTGTGTGTAAGAGAGAAAGTAGGGGATGGGAGAGAGTGTGAGAGTGTGAGAGAGAGTAGGGGTGGCAAAGAGAGAGAGTGAGAGTAGGGGATGGAGAGAGAGAGAGAGAGAGAGAGAGAGAGAGAGAGAGAGAGAGAGAGAGAGATAGTAGGCGATGGGAGAGGGAGTGGGAGGGAGAGAGAGAGGGGGAATGGAAGTGTGTAAGAGAGATAGAGTTGGGGATGGGAGAGAGTAGGCAATGGGAGAGGGAGTGTGTGTGTGAGAGAGAGGGGGGGAATGGGAATGTGTATAAGAGAGATAGAGTAGGGGATGGGAGAGAGTGTGAGAGTTTGAGAGAGAGTAGGGGGTGGTAGAGAGAGCTTGTACAGGATGGGGGTGAGAGAGAGAGAGAGAGAGAGAGAGAGAGAGAGTATGGGATGAGAGAGAGTGTGAGAGAGAGTAGGGGATGGAAGAGAGAGAGTGAGAGTAGGAGATGTGAGAGAGAAATTAAAGAGGGAAAGAGAGTACTTGAGAGAGAGAGAGATAGTAGGTGGTGCAAGAGGGAGTGGGAGAGGGAGAGAGAGGGGGGATGGGAGTGTGTGTGGCAAATCTAGAGAGTAGGGGATGGGAGAGGAGAGAGAGAGGGGGGGATGGGAGTGTGTGTCTATGAAAGAGAGAGAGTAGGGGATGGGAGAGGGGAGAGAGAGAGTAGGGGATGGGGGAGAGAAAGTAGGCAGTGGGAGAGGGAGTGGGAGAGGGAGAGAGAGAGGGGAGGAATGGGAATGTGTGTAAGAGAGACAGAGTAGGGGATGGGAGAGAGTGTGAGAGTGTGAGAGAGACTAGGTGGTGGCGGAGAGAGCTCATATGGGATGGGAGAGAGAGAGTGACATTAGGGTATGGGAGTGTGAGAGAGAGTAGGGGATGGGAGAGAGAGAGTGAGTGAGAGTAAGGGATGGGATGGGAGAGAGAGAGAGAGTAGAGAGGGAGAGAGAGAACTTGAGAGAGAGAGATCTAGTAGGCGGTAGGAGAGGGAGAGGGAGAGAGATAGGGGGGACGGGAGTGTGCGTGATAGATGTAGAGAGTGGGGGGATAAGAGAGTGTGTGTATGTGAAAGAGAGAGAGTAGGGGATGGGAGAGAGTGTGAGTGTGAGAGAGAGTAGGGGGTGGCAGAGAGAGAGTACGGGATGGGAGAGACAGAGTGAAAGGATGGGAGAGATAGAGTGAAAGGATGGGAGAGAGTGAGAGAGAGAGTAGGGGGCAGCAGAGAGAGAGAGAGTACGGGATGGGAGAGACAGAGTGAAAGGATGGGAGAGAGTGTGAGAGAGAGTAGGGGATGGGAGAGAGTGTGAGAGAGATTTGGGAATGGGAGAGAGAGAGAGAGTAAGAGTAGGGGATGGGAGAGACAGAGAGTAGAGAGGGAGAGAGAGAACTTGAGAGAGACAAATAGTAGGTGACCTGGGAGAGGGAGTGGGAGAGGAGGAGAGAGAGAGGGATGGGAGTGCGTGTGACAAATCTAGAGAGTAGGGGATGGGAGAGAACAGAGAGGGGGGATGGGAGTGTGAGTGTGTGTGTGTGTGTGTGTGTGTGTGTGTGTGTGTGTGTGTGTGTGTGTGTGTGTGTCTATGAAAGAGAGAGAGTAAGGGATAAGAGAGAGTGTGAGAGTGTGAGAGAGAGTAGGGGGTGGCAAAGAGAGAGTACGAGATGGGAGAGACAGAGTGAAAGGATGGGAAAGAGTGTGAGAGAGAGTAGGAGGTGGCAAAGAGAGAGAGATAGAGTGAAAGGATGAGAGAGAGTGTCAGAGAGAGTAGGGGATGGGAGAGAGTGTGAGAGAGAGTTGGGGATTGGAGAGAGAGAGAGAGTAAGAGTAGGGGATGGGGGAGAGAGAGAGAGAGAGTAGAGAGGGAGAGAGAGAACTTGAGAGAGAGAGATAGTAGGTGGTGGGAGAGGGAGTGGGAGAGGAGGAGAGAGAGGGATGGGAGTGCGTGTGAGTGATCTAGAGAGTAAGGGATGGGAGAGGGGAGAGAGAGAGGGGGATGGGAGTGTGTATCTGCAAAAGAGAGAGTTTAGGGGATTTGAGAGGGGAGAGAGAGAGTAGCCCAAGAGAGAGAGAGAGAGAGTAGCAGATGGGAGAGAGGGGTAGATGGGAGTGTGTGTAAGAGAGAGTAGGGGATGGGAGAGAGTGTGAGAGAGAGTAGGAGGTGGTAGAGAGAGAGAGAGAGTAAGAAGTGGGAGAGGGAGGATGGGAGTGTGTGTGAGAGATCTAAAGAGTAGGGGATGGGAGAGGAGCGAGGGTGAGAGAGATAGAGAGAGTAGGTGGTGGGAGAGCGAGAGAGAGTAAAGGATGGGAGAGGGGAGAGAGAGAGTGTAGGGGATGGGAGAGGGGAGAGAGAGTAGGAAGAGAGAGAGAGTAGGGAGAGAGAGAGAGAGTAGGGAGGGTGGAGAGTGATGTGTTCTCATATAGTGCGTACACGCTATAGCACGTACGCACTATGTGAAATCATCTAAAAATGGTCAAAAAGCAACTTTGGGGCCCGTTTCATTCATTCTCTGCTTTTGTTCTATTCTACACTCTGTTATCCCAACAAAAATCGCGGGTTTCAACACAAAAAACACTCTTTCAAGGTGGCAAACACTATTTCAAGCTAACAAACACTATTTCAAGGTGGCAAACACTTTTGGAAGCTAGCAAACACCAAATTCAATCATTGGATACACGATTTGAAGACTTTTTGAATATTCCTTGTATAGAAAAGGTTAGTGTAATCTATTTTAAATATTGTTTGTTGATATATAGATACAAATTTGATTATAATTTGACATGTTGTTTAATATATAGTGACTTCATTGAAATTTGTATGTTTCAATGAAATGTTATTTCGAAATGGTTAGAAATTTGACAAGTCATTTTATATATATATATTGTATATTCATTCAAATAATTATAATTTTTATATGTATTTGAATAATTTGTAATTTACACATTTTAAGTAATTCAAATGTTTGAATAATTTGACATGTAGAAATCATCATCATGCCAAGGAAGAAACCAAAAAATCAAACAAATGAAGATAGGGAGAGAGATTTGGCAATTAAAAGAGATAAAATGAAATTACTACGTGAGCAAAGAAAATTGCAAAGCAATAATGAAGAATTGACTTTTGAAGAGGATCAAGAACCACCGGTACCAAGAAACAAAGAGGAAGAATTGGAAAGACAAAGAGAACGAATGAGATTGTTATGCTCAAGAAGACAATTGAATTGTGAAGCTACACCATCTTCTAATGTTGGTGTCATATCGTCCACTACACCATCTTCCAATGTTGAAGTCATATCGTCCTCTCATGTTTAAGAGACACCGATTTTTAGATCTGACGATATACATACTCCATCATGTCATGTTGAAGGCACAACATCAACACATCAAGTAGGTGATATTCCATCTTTTGCATCTTATTGCCAAGGCACATCATCTTTGGTTCAAGGTACACAATACACTCAACCTTATGTTGATGTTCAAAATATTGAAAGAATTGAAGAGATTATAACACCTTCTAGAATTCGTTTTAGAAGACCAAAATATTTGATTGATATTGATAGTAACATTTTGAAATCAATGCCTGACAAGATTAGCAAGCGTACTTGTCAAAGAAAAGTTAATCGTATGTGGAGATTATTTTTTGATGAATTAAATATTACAGGTCAATGCCAATTATTTTTTGAAATGACGAGGAATTTAAAATTTAGGCCTATCATGAAGATTCTTTGGCTAAGAACGATGGATGATTCAAATGAAAAAAAACATTGTAAAGAATCTAATGAATGCTTATGACAAAGTGGGTTCTAAATCATACACCAAAAATAGTAATATCACAAGACGAGTACTTACATCAACAATAGTAAGTAGCCAAATGAAGAAAGCTCAACTCATGAGAAAGACAAGAAAAACATTAAAAATTGGTAGAGGTACTCTAAGGAGAGCCATGCTAAGGCGTGAGAGATTGGAAGATCCAACAAAAAATGAATTATGGACATTTAGCGGTAGACTACCGTGAAAGGATAAAGAAATTAGTGAAGCCTTGAAATCATTGATCGAAGATTTTTGAAAAAATAACACATGTGTTTCCCCTAATCAAAGAGATGTTGTAAGGAGGATTGGTAGCCAAAATCGCGAGCCACATGCGAAACATTTTTTGGACACAACTCAGACACAATTTTTTGCAAAATTTATTGGTATGTATCCTCAAATTTGAATAAGTCAGATTTTTTGAGATGGGTAAACCTTTTTATGTGAAGATAAATCACACACGCACAACTTGTTGTTGTAGGATACATATTGAATTTTCTAACCATTTTGATGTTTTTAGGCATATATGCGTAATTTTGCATTCTCAGTTTGTTTTGCAGGATTGTGACATAAATGAGCCACCAAGATCTTCAAGGGAATTCATATCCAACATATTATGTGAAATAAGGGACGGCCAACAATTTTACAAGACATCATGCTTGGATGGTACATGCTTATTTTGTGGTTCTTTGCAACTTTTATCAACTTGTCAACATATGGATAGTACACATGCAATTGGAAATGAAATAGTAGATTATGGAAAATTTAAGACAGTGACATATGCTCTAAAAGATGGGAAACATGGTAAAAGATGTGATTTAGTTATTGAAAAGATTCAAGTGTATGAGTTCATGAAGATTTTTCATCAAAACATTATTTACGAGTATGCAAGGCATACCCATAGAACTCGATGGCTGGATTTGCAATTCAAGTTGTGCAAGGATATGTTTCCACTGGATACCATTGTTTCGGTTGTAGATTTCATAGAGAACTACACACTACAACCACAAAATGAGGTGCCAGCAAAGTATTATACTTCTCAACAATTTTCCATATTTGTTCACATAACATTCATGCATTCACCTACAAGTACAGAGGATGACAGGAAGATTTTGAGGGAGTACCATTTTTACATCAGTGATGATCGATCACATTCTACGAAGTTCGTACATGGTTTTATTCAACTATTTTATGGAGATTTTGCTAACAGGGGCATCACATATCGTCAGCACATTATTTGGTTAGACAATTGTGCATCTCAATTCAAGAATGCATGGATGTTCTATTGGTTGAGCAGGATGCACAAGTTGTGTAGAATTCAATACATGTGGAATTTCACAGAGGCTGGTCATGGAAAGGGAGAGCATGATGGTGCAGGCACATGCATCAAAAGAGCCTTAGCTCATGAAGAACTAAAGTACAAAGATGGAGCAATATTGACAAATGCAAAATCCATCATCTAGTGGTGTAACACTACAATGGGTCTAGGTAAGGAAGGTGAGTCTACGGTTCATAGTTTTTTTTGGTTGATAGATAATACTAACATTGCACCATATCAGGATTGTTGCACACTAACAGGATCCAATGAGTTGCACTCTTTTAGAAGCTTTGATGCAGGTTCATGGAGTATTCACACACGAAAAATGGCATGCTATTGTCCATCATGTGCAGAGGAAAATTGGGATGACTGTGAGTCGACTAAATGGGTGGACAAATGGGATATACGAGTTTTGGACCCAATTGACACCTATCGTCCCCCACAAGCACTAGAAATGGTACAGATGGAATCGTCTATTTTCTTTGACCGCTTGTCTGATCTAGTGCAACCTAGTAATATATATATTTATATATTTTTGTAATTTAAATATGTAACTTTATAACTTTTACGCAAGTATTTTCTAAATTAATGACCGCATTTTGTACATTTGTCACTGCAGGCCATGTTTTTGTTGTTATTGCACCTGAAGACAATGAAGAAGGGACAGATTATTATTTGTGTCGTCGTGTTCAAGCCAAACAAAAATTGGATCACTCGGTTATAGATGGTGAAGGTTTAGAGTACCATGTCGGTGCGGTGGTTGTAACCGACACATGGCTTAGACAATATTCTATGAAGAACTGTAACTGGTGGTTATTCAAGGATTGGCAAACAAAGAGGAAGATTCTTCATTATTCAAATCTTGTTGTCGCATCAAATGTCCACTTGATAAAATATGGTGGAAAACCACATAATAAGAATCTTTGGAGAGTTCGCAAGTTAGACCACGAGGCAATACTTGAGACATTAAAATGTCAAGCAGATCCAGTTGGCTCATTAGATTGAATACAAATAGAGGGAGAGCGAGAAAGAGTGATCAACTGGATCAAAATACATTGTTGCAACCTTTTCCCCAAGACTGTCCACATGACTAAGGTGGACCGTATTGTTATGATGCGTAAGTGATGAGATTTAGTTTAAATCATAGATTTTATGTTTTGATTTGTTTAGAATCTAGATTTTATGTTTTGATGTCTCCAATTTTTTTAAAGCTAGAACAATATTTTTCATATTTTCTTATTGTGATGATATTTTTCTTTCATTGCATGTTCTCTTGGATGATAGGAGGGAGAGAAGAAAAATAAGTAGATTTCCAAACAGCCAGCCACCCTTCTTCATGTAATTTATTCATTTAAGTTAAAAGTCCCATTTCCTTTGTTTGGCTTTGGTATTTGGTTATTTAAAGTCATTATTCTAGTTGGACCTTCGTATGTTTGAATTTGGGATTGTTTAGTGTCTATTTGTTATGATTATATTGAATTATTAATTCTACGATGTTTCTATTATTTAATTATTTAAAATAAATTAAAACTTTTTGTATAAAATTATTATTTTTTATTTCTATCTATTTGTTATGATTATTTCTATTATTTAAAATAAATTAATTATATAATATCTCTATGATGAACTATTTATATTTCTAAACTTTACATATTTTACACCATGACCAAAAATCAAACTATTATAACAATACAAATATATTTAAATAGTAATGTAAGAATGGTTTAGTTCACATAAAAAATAAGTCTATCTTAGATATTCTAAATACATCACAAAACTTTATCGCTTCAAAAAAATTGGAATTTCTCCCATCTACTTGAGTTCCCATCAATTGTCCATAAAACTGGGAAAGGGAATAGGTGTTATGCTCCCAATCCCAACATCCTCCTGTCCACTACTAGGAGATGTGTGTAATGTAGGATTCAGCTCCATCAACTTAGTCATTTCTTTCACTAGTTGATTGGGACTCTCACCATTTGTTGCCAACTATGGTGACAATGCTTGGGGTTACACTTATTAAGTAATAATATTTCCTAATCTAGATTATCCTCTCTTTCTTTCCTCTTCTATTCCTTTAGTGCAACCATCTCCACAACTCATTTTCCCCTCTCTATAGCATCTAAGATCTCATTTCTTGCAATCTTTTCCTCTCTCCCATCTTTCCTATCCCTGATCTTCTCCTTCATGTAAAGTGCATTAGCCTCAAATAACTTCTTAGTCTCTCTTGTTCCTTAGAATTTTGTATCCTTTTCTTTGGTAGCTATAGGAATCTACTGGGTAAACCACTATGTTGTTTTCTATCTAGTGGCATGTAACATATAAAATCAACATCTCCATCATAGTCATTTTGGGCCTAGGTATCAAAAAATTGTTAACTATTTATTTCATCATGGTTGCCACCATTTGCAAAGCATTAGATGATGTCCTTGGGGTCAACATGTGGTGGGGATGGAATTAAAAGGGAAAAATTTTCATCCCCACAAGTATTTGGTTACCCAAGGTTTGTGACAACCTCCTACAACCAATCTGGTTGTGAATCTTGCATTAGCAAGCTTAATGTAATATCATAATTGAAAATGTAGGTTTTTATATGTCTCTTAGCCTTGAACAAATAAAAATTGGAATTCTCTAACCAACAGTAATGTAAGGAGACCCACCCTGCTAGTTTAGGCCACTATGCCCAAACTAACCAATGAATTCTTCTAATCCTATAGGGTTTCTTCTTGACCCTATTCCCAAGAGGATATCTCCCAACTATCCCCTTCCCTGGGATCTATGCACACCAATTGACTATGTGACAAAGAACTCATGGTGGATAAATCTGAAGGAATTTCATAGGAATACCTTTCTTTCCAAAATCACTCTCATCTATACATGTTACTTCAGATTCTGGTTGATCCTTCCATTTGATAAGATTCTACATATAGGTGCCATGACAAGTCTTCTTCTTGATTCTTGAATCCATAACCTTTTCAGCTTTTGGCTGAGATTATAATGGGATAGTGACTTCTTCAACCTTTGATTTTGTTTGTCCTTCTATGAATGTAGGCCCTTTATAATGAACTTAGTCCTTGGCATTAAAGATAAGGTAAATTTCTAAGTTTGGTGGGAGTTCTATTTTGTCAGCATTAGAACCATAATTTGCAAGTACCTTACAAGGTCCTATCCTATGCATTTGTAGCTTGGTTGGAACACCCTATGCAAGTACCAAAACTCGTCCTTGGCATCATATCATGGCCTCAACACCTTGGATCATCTCAAAACATCTCATCTAACATGTTCCAACTCCTTGCACACTCTCAGCAACTCATCTCTTACACTTTCTCAATTTTGCCTCTTCTAGGCTTGTTCCAACTAGCCCTTTTCCTCACTCTAAAATATACTCCAAAACCAACTACAGTTGTTTTGTAAAATATCACTCAAAACTGACTATTTCAGTCTGCCAACTAGTCCTAGTTTGAGGCCATTTACAAAGCAACTCACAATCCCTTGACTTTTGGAACTCCCATGACCCAAAAAAGTCTTAAGAAACGACTCAAATGCAAGGATTCTTCTATTTTTTTGGTCTCATGATCAACTTTACAATGGTTTTTACAAAACCCTCCTTTCTAGCCCCTTTACCCTAGGGCTTTCTAGAACTCTTACTTTGCAATGTCTCTAGAACCCCAAAATGGTTCAAACACCTTCACTTTGGTTATATTAGATGACTTCAAACATAAAATGCAACTCTTGTTTGGAGAAAACACTAAATCCACCTTGGGAGCAATCACATACCCCTTTTTATGCACTCAAATTTTAGGGAAAACTATGCAAATAATTCTTAAATGGTTGGAAATGGTTATTATAGACTCAAACCAACAAGAAAAATCCCAAACTTGAGGTTTCTCAACACTCAACAATCAAATTTCAAAACTGTTACCAACACTTACTACTAGGACAATTTCTAGTTTTAATGGTTAAACTCCCAAACCATACAAAGGACCCCCCACTGTTTTTGCATTTTTAAACACTCTTTTTGGAGACCTACAATAACCTCTCTCACTTTTTGGAGATCACACTCCGTTTTCATTTTACAATGCCATCTCGGGTGATGCTGAAACTTGCAATGTCAGCTAGTACAAAGTTGCCAACTGCCAAATCTCTCTCACCTTTCCTTGTGGGATCGAACTGTATGCTCCATTAGCTCCACGTGGTCAGGTAAATCCTATCCCCAACCTTTTCCTATCCCCTTCAGTGCTCGAACGTTCTCAGGCACGCCAATCTAGAATATCCCCAATGGTCACTAAATGCCATAGGGCTGCGATCTTTGACGGGGCATATCTCAGAGCTCGTTCGAGGTATGGATGCGATTCTAGTTCCTACAGGACCGTGTTGCGGAGACCTACAATAACCTCTCTCACATTTTGGAGATCACACTCCATTTTTGTTTTACAACACCATGTCAGGTGATGCTAAAACTTGCAGTGTGGGCCAGTACAAAGTTGCCAATTGCCAAATCTCTCTCACCTTTCACCGTGGGATCAAACTGTCTACTTTGTTAGCTCCAAGTGGCCGAGTAAACCCTATCCCCAACCTCATCCTATCCCCTTCAGTGCTCGAACATTCTCAAGCACGCCAATCCGGAATGTCCCCAAGGGTCACTAAATGCCATAGGGCTGCGATCTTTGACAGGGCATATCTCGGAGCTTGTGCAAGGTATGGATGCGATTCTAGTTCCTACAGGACCATGTTATGGAGACCTACAATAACCTCTCTCACTTTTTGGAGATCACACTCCATTTTTGTTTTACAATGCCATCTCGGGTGATGCTAAAACTTGCAGTGTGGGCCAATACAAAGTTACCAACTACCAAATCTCTCTCACCTTTCGTCATGGGATCGAACTATCTACTCTGTTAGCTCTGAGTGGCCGGGTAAACCCTATCCCCAACCTCATCCTATCCCCTTCAGTGCTTGAACATTCTCGGGCACGCCAATCCGAAATGTCCCCAAGGGTCACTAAATGCCATAGGGCTGCAATCTTTTACGGGGCATATCTCAGAGCTCGTGCGAGGTATGCATGCGATTCTAGTTCCTACAAGACCGTGTTGCGGAAACCTACAATAACCTCTCTCTCTTTTTGGAGATCACATTCCATTTTCATTCTACAATGCCATCTCGGGTGATGCTGAAAGTTGTAGTGTGGGCCAGTACAAAGTTGCCAACTGCCAAATCTCTCTCATTTTTTGTCGTGGGATCAAACTGTCTACTCCATTAGCTCCGGGTGGCTGGGTAAACCCTATCCCCAACCTCTTCCTGTCCCCGTCAGTGCTCAAACATTCTCAGGCACACTGAACTAGAATGTCCCTAAGGGTCACTAAATGCCATAGGGCTGCAATCTTTGATGGGGTATATGTCGAAGCTCGTGCGAGGTATGGATGTGATTCTAGTTCCTATAGGACCGTGTTGCAGAGACCTACAATAACCTCTCTCATTTTTTGGAGATCACATTCCATTTTCATTTTACAATGCCATCTTGGGTGATGCTGAAACTTGTAGTGTTGGCCAGTACAAAGTTGCTAACTGCCAAATCTCTCTCACCTTTCCTCGTGGGATCAAACTGTCTGCTCCATTAGCTCTGGGTGGCTGGGTAAACCCTTTCCCCATCAATGCATTTAGAAAGTTAAGTTTTAAGAAGATCATAAATAGAAAAAATTAGAGAAGCGATTTAAACATTTATATTGATTGGAAACATGTGAGTCTTGAGTTTCCTCTACCTTTTAAAGAACGTTCCTTAGCTAGCAGACCTAATTCCACATTCCATAAGACTGTCATTGTGCTAAAGATTTAGGAAACCATTTGAGAAAACTAATTTTAGTATCTGTGTACAGGGGATGACTGAGAAAACTATTTGAGGTCCAATTTGAAAAAATATTTTTAATGATCTCGACCAAGGTTCACAACTTTGATGATTAATACATTCATTCAGGCTAGAACCCCACTACAAAAAAATAATATATAAAAAAGGTAGTGAATAACGTCATGTCTAGACCCAAATCAACCAATGAAAGTCAAATTAGCATAATGTGGAACAACAATATATGCATTTAGTGGTTTGTCATAAAAAAGATTCATAATAAAATTCATGTCTAGAATTAAAAGACCTTAAAGAACATTTATGCTTGTAACACAAATGGCCATTCAAAACTGAATGTGATTACAATATGTGAAATACCATTACAAGAACTTGTAATGCTCTTGTGAACATCGTGTTAATTCTTGTAAGAATCCCCAAGATGCTTGTTATAGTCAAAATTTTGTTGAAATTGAATTAATTTTTATCCTGTCGGTTAATTGGCTTACGGTGATATATGCTTCTTGGATGGAATAATGAGTTCGTGATTAACTTTGTATTAAGATTCATAGCATCTTCTAGTTATTTGCAAAGGAAATTTATAAATTACTTGCTAATGTCATATGGCTTGCTTGAGAAAGATGTCTGTGTTCTTATTGATGGGTACTAATGACTATCCACATTTAGTTCTTCAATACCCTATTTGACAAGCTTTCCATAGACATTTCTTTGCCATACTAAGTATTTTTGAAAACATGTTTGAGTAGAAGCACTACAGTAGATACTACATGATGTTTTAACAAATAAAGTAATGGGTTAAAGAATATTATTTCAAAGGTATTATGTCATAGTATTTTAATTGTAATGATCTTAGACTAATGATATTCTTGAAGGTAACTTTGACATGCAGCAAGAAAGACAACCTACAGCCAAGGCTATATTGTGCCTACAACCAAAGCCATAAATGCTCACAGCCAAAGCCACTAGTACACATAGCCAAAGCCATGGATGCTTATAGAAAAATTTACAAGTGTTTGCAGCCAAAGCCATGAGTATATGAAGTCGATGATCACAATTGTTTACAACTATTCACCAGAAACAGCTTCTTTGCAATTTTTGAGAAATACTAATAGAGCAAAAAGAACATCTACTAGTTGGTAGACATAATGGCAACTCTCTAGCAATTGAATTTAATTTCATACATGCACATATCTAATTTAATGTCATACACAAACATATCTAATTTAATGTCATACATGAACAAACATATAATATAAAATGATAACCAATAATGTCATATACATTAACAAACACATAATATATTATGATAACCAATAATGTCGTATATGAACAAACATATCATATATTAACCAATAATGTCATACATCAAATATAGAATGTCATATGTACATCAAATGTGTATCGAATATGTCTCTTAGATGCCTATATATATACATGGGGAAGGAAGCAAGTCTCTATATATATGTATCAAATATCTCAACTACATCTTTTCCTTCCTACGAGGGGAAGGAAAGAAGTCTCTCAACGTCCTCTGCCGTCGTGTGGAGGGAGATAGTGGAGATGACGGGGCCCTCCTGACACGCTCACTTGACCTCTTGTTGAGGCTCTTCTCCAGGTCCAACTGATACAAAGAAAGTAGATATGAATCAATATTTATTATACATTGAAATCAAATATATGTACTCACAAAATCAATTATTTTCTTACCGCCAACAAATAGTCACTCTGTAAGTCCACCTCAAATGCTCGTGGACGATCAGGTGTGACAAGACCCTACATCAACTAAATAAATATAATCACTTATAAATAACATTAGAAATTTTGAGATTAACTATTATAAACAACAACTAAAATGAAGAAAATTCTTTCATACCTCCGTCAGTGGCTGTGAGCTAGCCACAGCTGCGGCCACTCCACTATCAATAGACTATCGCAGATAAGGAGGCGTGTCCAACATCATGAGCTGCATGTCATACAATACACGTTATATCTAACATGAAACATGGAATAAATATAATGAAATGAGTTAAATTAACATGAAACAACTGTACCTATGTGAAGCTTGTATGATGTCTCTACTCTGCATCTATGGTAAAGGTTGAGGGTCCTGTGGAGAACTGATGCACATGCATTTTTTTTTGGTCAATCCTTAATATGATTACGTAATAAATATATGTATTAATTAAAATGATTAAATTGATACATACCTTAGGACTCGTCAAAGGGACAAAAAATGGGCCTGGAGGATCGCTGCTAGGCCTAGGAACACTTTGACCCTAAATTTTGAACAATGTCAATAAATCCCAATTAATTAATCATTCACTATACATATGAAATGTGATCAAATTAGTAATTTACCAGTGTGTCAATGCCAAATGTCTCGTTTAGGAACTGATCGGTGACAAGCCCATCATCTGCACCATCTCCGACATGAGTGCCAAATGTGCATAGGGATTCGCATGAAGTGCACATGTGACCATGACGTATAGAAGGCTCCCCCTCAACTAATGGGCTCATGGAATGGATGAGGGTCTGCGTCAAATAATTAATGGTCCCTAGAGTGCTAGCCTCTACATGTTCCTTCACAACTGAAGGAATAATCACATGCTCATGTTGTGGATGGACCACGGGTGCCCTAACTACATTAGGGTCACGACATGCTCCGGGCCTCTCAAATGATGACCCCCCACCTCTACCTTGCGAGTCTCACATATCAAAATAATTGGGGATCTCCCCAAGGACAAACTCACAATATAATTTCTTCAAAAAATACATGGGGACCTCGTGATTGTTGCAAGGAGGGGCATCAAAAACCATCCACCATCTATCCCAAAAACTATTTCTAATAGCATCATGTATGCACCAATGGATGGGGAATCGTTTAGTACCCTCTCTAACAGTATTTTGCTCACCGGGTTTTCTAAATAATGCACATATACTACCTTTTGGTATTTCCTTTTTTCTAATAGCTTCATATGACAATTTATTTGCATAAAATATTTTTTGTTCATCCCTCTTAGCCCGCCAAATATCTAACTGACCACTAACTAAGGCTATCTGAGTGTTAATGGATTCAAGGGATGATGCCGATTGAGCCCTCATTGGATTGGTTTGTCCGGATTCTTTCAACTGAGCAATGATTCCTTCTAATTGAGTTTTGCCTCTCTTTATTTCATTTCTTATATTTTCTTGTGTGCCTAGTGGAGGTCTTGCAATTGGTTTGGGTTGTGGAATTTGTTCTTCTTCTTGAGGAGGGCTTTGGTTTTAGGGTTCTTGAGGGTTTTGATGTTCTTGTGGATGTTTTGGTTTATTATGAACATTTCCTGATAAAAAATCAATTGAAATTCAAATAAATAAACAAATCTAAATGAAATTTGTAAAAACCCTACAAAAGAATATAAAAAACTTACAAAACAATATGAAAAATATATCAAACAATGCAAAGTTAGGTTCATATCACTTACGGCATCGTCGTGGGTGCACTTGTGGTCTTGGATTTCATCGACGAGAAGGCATTTTGGCAAATGGTGGTGCAAATGTTGAGTTTTCAACTTGCGTACGCGCTGCTCGCTGTAGGAGTAGAAGAAAATGCTAATGAAAATGATGGGCTACGGGTTTGCAGCCCATGATATATACTTTTTATTTTTTTTAAAGCATGTGTGTGCTATAGCATGTACGTGCTTTTTAAAATAAGAAAATAAAATTTCCTTGTAACCTTTTTGGCACCACAACTCGATGCATATGCCCTAAAACAAAACATAACACACCTAATGATATGCACTAGTGCACCTAGTTTGCTGCGCTAGTGTGCATACATATAAAAAAAAATCAAAGAAAAAAACACCCAAATGGGTGTACATTAGGGCACCTACCTAGATGTGCTAATGCACACCCATTCTCTTTGAAAAATAAAGTCACCCTTTGAAGCAAGCTGCACACTAGCACACCTATTTAGGTGCACTAGTGCACCCCCAATTTAAGTAAAAAATGTTTTAAAAAGCCTAAAAAATAATAGGTGCACACTAGTGAACCTAACTAGGTGAGCTTGTGCACACCTATTATTTTCAAAAGAATTTCAAGGAAAATTCAACAAATGCAATAGGCACACCTTCTTGGTGTGCTTGGTGCATTTAATTTTGCATTTAAGAGTTTAAAAAATTAGTATTTTTGTGTTTTTGAACAAATTTTTTTTTGTCAAATTTTGGTTTGATAGGAACTAATGGATTTTTTCCTATTTTTGCAGATATAATGGCATCTTCATCAGGTGAGAAAATGACACCAAAACTCATTGTGTTCAAATTCCAAGGTGTGCCATCAAAATCAAGGTTCCAAGATGACTATTTAGAGATTAAGGACAAAGATTTGGGACACACTAATTTGGGGTAGTTCCTAAAGATATGCAACAAGCCCACTGAGAGGTTTGCAATGATTTTTGCATTAATCTAATTAGGGCTAGTAAATGTAGCTTCACAACTGATGTCAATGGAATCCTCATAGCTCATAATGACACTTGCACAACACTTTGTTCTGAAGGAAAGGGTGGCTAAGAGTGTGATGGGAGAAATTGTCCTTGACCTTCAACCCAATAACATTGAAAGGGTACTTAATTTTCCAAGGGTTGATCAATTCATCAAACTAACCTATGAGGTAGCAGAAAGGTGCTTTAGAGAACACCTAAAAGAGGCTACTAAGATCATCTAATCCTCTTATCTTACTGAGAAGACTCCTCTAGGGAAAGTAACTAGTAAGGTGGATATGACAGTAGGATATATGAAAGAAGATATTCGATACACAATCATAATTTTGGGTAAAGTGATGGTTCTACTAGTAGCTGGGCGCCTGAATATCTTCATGATAAATCTTATTGAGACTATCAAGATAGCAAAGATGCCACTTGACTAGACCACTATGTTAAGTGGGAATCTATGTGAATAGTTTGAAGTAGTGAAGGATAACAAGAAGTTCTACATGACATCACATTTGGTGTACTTGTTAGCCACAAGGGGAGTAGACTACCTAGGGCTATATAGGAAAGGCAACATGCAAGATCCCAATGCCTGGCCATATATTGTTTATCCACAATTAGTGAAGAATAGACTCTTTGGATAGAGCAAGGAATACAAAATTGTAAATGATGCCTTAATATTCACTATAATCAGATTCATAGAAGCTGATTATGTGAAGAGGCTATCAGATGAGGTAGTGGCACAAGAAACAACACTTGGGGCATATTATATTCAATTTAGAACATTCACATATCTTAGGGTATCTGGTGCCACTATCAATCCAAGAAAGCTCCCAAGATATACTAGTGATGGTCTTGTTTTTTTGGAGATTGCACAGCAAATTGAATTTGCATATGAAAAAGTTAGAAAATAGTGTAGACCATGTTGGACATGGCCTCTAGTCATAGGACCGTATAAAGTAAAGTGGAAGCAGGATATTCCTTTTTTTGAATGGGAATGGGGTTAATATCCCATAGAAGAGTACAATTCCCCAAGGCCATACTTTGATAATATCTCTAGAGTCCAAAGTCTAGCAGGCAAGGAATTTCAGCATGAAGAAGCCATTGAAGATCATTTGATGAATGTGACAAATGACTACGATGTCCATATTAGGGTTTATTGTAGGATGACTTTGTATCTGGTAGAAAAGGCTCTAAATATAAAGATTCCATTAGAGATATTGCAGCAAGACTTAGGGGAGCTTCTTGTCCCTTTGTTCAACAAAGATAAAATAGGGGCACAACCCATCATGAATGCATAAGTCGATAGGGAAGAGAATGATGATATTAATCATGAGAGAAGGCATGTCATCAAAATGACATAGAATTGGATCAGAAAACCATTTAAGCTTAATCCAATACCTGAGAGAATGGTTTTTCATGCACGGGCCTGCCCAGCCAAAGGTAGAGGAAAGAAGCTCACTATTCCTACCTCTGCAGCTTAGTTGCCTGCAAGGCCCAAAATAGTATACCAACTAGATAGACTAGTTGGATACTATCACCCTCTAGAGAAAAAATAAAAGGGAAAAATAAAGAAGAGTTATCCTCAAAGAGACAAACCAGAGGAGGGTGAAATTTTAGCACCTCCATAGCAATAAGAAAATGTGCAATGACCGAAGGATACTAGGGCATAATAGATTTAGGAAGACCCACAATTGACACAAGCTACACCTTGCCAAGTAGAAGTAGATGTTGGAACCTAGGAAGTTTCTCCTCCTTTGCAGGCCAAATAAGTAGCCCCTTCCACTGCTAAAAGATGAAGAAAGATTAAAACTCTTGTCAAAAAAAATGCAAACAATGATTAGAAGAATGGTTCCTTTTCCATCTATCCCAAAACCCATTCCTAAGGAGGAAGAAGAAGAAGAGGAAGATGAGGAGGAAGATGTTGCATTGCAAAGAAGAACCTAGCTAGCAAGAGCCACATATCAGGAAAGGAGGAGAAGTTCCATCATGACACAACCATCAGTACTAGAAGAACTTCTAGAAATAACTACTTTAGAGGATGAATTGCAATAATGCATTGATAAGCAGGATGTAGAGGGCACTAGCATATTTAAAATGTCAAATTTTGACTTCATTCCTGTAGGGATGGAATTGGTGGAAGGAAAAATTGGGGACACCTTGACAAGTGAGCTCGAATAGGAAGATGGGATGCAAATGCTACCAGAATCATAGGGTCCTGATCTTACTCCTCCATCCCCAATATAGGTCATAATGGTGGATAAAGGCTTAGCTAGTCCTTTACCTCTAAATATAGAAGAAGAATAGGTTCAGAATCAATAGGAGGAAGAGCTACAACAAATAGTAATGAATGAAGTGTCTTAAGAGGGAAAAATGGTTGAATATCAGGAGAAAACCTCCCAAAACACTGGCATATAAACTGTGGACTCCACTAAGACAAAGGCTACAAAAGGGGAGCCTTCAAAAAAGGAAAGAACCCCAAAGAGGAGTGATAAGGGGAAAGTAGTGGTAGAAAAAACTCCCTCATCCTCAAGAGGCGGGCCCTGGGTGGAAGGAGTCTCAAGGTGATTGTGAAAGGAAATGATGAGAAGTAAAAAGCAATAATTCACCACAAATGAAGAGGAAATGATCAAGTTGGTAGAAGTTTTGACCAAACCCAAGTCCCCTTTAAGAGAACCAAGAGTGATGGCTTTTATCAACAGTGATTAGAAACAAGATTTATTCACACAAGTGGCTATCCCTCCTCTTGATGTAGATGTAGAAGATCTAGCTCCAAAAGACTATTAGATCAAAGAGGTTATGCTTGAAAAGACCACATTGGATACCACTAGGTTGATGGCCACAATGGGGATAAAAGAGGTTTTCAAAACCTTAGAGGAAGAAGGAGAAAAAATCATAACACTTTGTAGGCAAAATGAAGTCCTATTAGGATATTTTGACCATTTAAACATGATCCAATACCTGAGATAGTGGTCTTCCATGTACAGGCCTACCCAACCAAATGTAGAGGGAAGAAGGTCACTATTCCTACCTTTGTAGCTCAGTCACCCATTAGGCCCAAAATAGTATACCAACTAGACAAAGCTGTTGGATACTATCACCCTCCAGAGAAAAAAAGAAAGGGAAAAAGAAAGAGGAGTTCTCCTCAAAGAGACGAACTAGAGGAGGGTGAAATTTTGGCATCTCTATAGCAACAAGAAAATGTACAAGCACTAGAGGATACTAGGGCACAATAGGTTTAGAAAGACCCTCTATTGACACCAGTTGTGCCCAGCTAAGAAGAAGTAGAGGTTGGAACCTAGGAAGTATCTCCTACTTTGCAGGCTGAATAAGCATCCCCTTCCACCCCTAAAAGATAAAGAAAGATTAAAACTCTTGTCAATAAAATGCAAAGGGTGATTAGAAGAATGGTTCCTTTTCCATATTTCCTAGAACCCATTCTTGAAGAGGAAGAAGAAGAAGAGGAAGATGAGGAGGAAGATGTTCTTATTCACAATGTAACATCTTCCTCCTTATCTTCCTCTTCTTCTTCTTCCTCTTCAGGAATGGGTTTTGTGATAGATGGAAAAGGAACCATTCTTCTAATCACCCTTTTCATTTTCTTGACAAGAGTTTTAAAATTTCTTTTTCTTTTAGGGGTAGAAGGGGATGTTTATTTGGCATGCAAAGGAGGTGAGACTTCCTAGGTTCCAACCTCTTCTTTTGCTTTGATGGGCACAGCTGGTGTTAGTAGTGCTTCTTCCTAAACCTGTTGTGCCCTAGTGTCCTATAGCCCTTGCACATTTTCTTCTTGCTCTGAAGGTGCAAAAATTTCACCTTCCTTTGGTTAAACTCTTTGAGGGGAACTCCTCTTTCTTTTTCCCATTCCTTTTTTCTACAAAGGCTGATAGTATCCAACTAGTCTATCTAGTTGGTATACTATTTTGGGCCTTATGGGCAACTAAGTTGCAAAGGTAGGAATATAGACCTTCTTCCTTCCACCTTTGGCTAGGTAGGCCTGTGCATGGAAGACCATTGTCTTAGGTATTGGATCAATTTTAAATAAGGAGGAAGATATAGGATTGGATCAAAAACCCATTTAAACTTGATCCAATACTTTAGATAGTGGTCTTCCATGCATAGGCCTACCTAGCCAAATGTAGAGGGAAGAAGATCAGTATTCCTACCTTTGTAGCTCAATTTCCCATAAGGCCTAAAACAATATACCAACTAGATAGACCAGTTGGATACTACCACCTTTTGGAGAAAAAAGGAAAGGGAAAAAGAAAGAGGGGTTGTCCTCAAAGAGCTAAACGAGAGGAGGGTGAAATTTTGGCACCTCCACAACAACAAGAAAATATACAAGGGCTGGAGGATACTGGGGCACAATAGGTTTAGGAAGACCCATTATTGACACTAGTTGTGCCCAGCCAAGAAAAAGTAGAGGTTGGAACCCAGGAAGTCTCTCCTCCTTTGTAGGTCAAATAAGGATCCTCTTCCACACCTAAAAGACAAAGAAAGATTAAAGCTCCTATCAAGAAAATGCAAAGGGTGATTAGAAGAATGGTTCCTTTTCCATCTGTCCTAGAACCCATTCATGAAGAGGAAGAAGAAGAAGAGGAAGATGAGGAGGAAGATGTTCCATTGCAAGGAAGAACCTAGCTATTAAGAGGCACAGAGTAGGACATGGTCATCAGTCCCAGAAGAACCTCTTGTAATAACTACTTTAGGGGATGAATTAAAACAATACTTTGATGCGTAGCATGTAGAGGGTGTTGACATATTCATAATGTCAGATTTTCACTTCATGCCTATAGGGATAGAATTAGTGGAAGGCAAAATAGGGGACACCCTGACAAGTGAGCTCCAATAAGAAGATTGGACACATATGCTATTAAAATCATAGGGTCCTTATCTTACTCCTCCATCCCCAATATAGGTCATAATTGAGGACAAAGGCTTAGCTACTCCTTTACCTCCAAATATAGAAGAAGAATAGTTTTAGAAAGAATAGGAGGAAGAGCCACAATAAATAGCAACCAATGAAGTGTCTAAAGAGGGACAAATGGTTGAATATCAAAAGAAAACCTCCCAAGACACTGATTTACAAACCATGGGCTCCACTGAGATAGAGGCCATAGAAGGAGAGCCTTCACAAAGGAAAAGAACCTAGGAGAGGAGTGATAAAGGGGAAAGCAGTGGTATAACAAACTCTGTCATCCTCAAGAGGTGGGCCCTCAGTGGAAGGAGTCCTAAGGTGGTTGTGAAAGGAAATTATAAGAAGTAAAAAGCCATAGTTCACCATGAATGAAGAGGACATGATTGAGTTGGTAGAAGTTCTGACAAAAACCAAGTCCCCTTCAAGAGAAGCAAGAGTGTCAACTTTTATCGATAGTGACCAGAATCAAGATTTACTTGTACAAGTGGCTATCCCTCCTCTTGATGCAGATGTAGAAGATCTAGGTCCAAAAAATTATCAGATTAGAGAAGTTATGCTCAAGAAGCCCACATTGGATACCACCAAGTTGATGGTCACAATGGGGATAAAAGAGGTTTTCAAAATTTTAGAGGAAGAAGGGGCAACACTCAAAACACTTTGTAGGCAAAATGAAGTCCTAAAAGAATATTTTGCCAAAGTTGTTGGTCCCTTGGATCTAAAACACCTCAAGGAGACTCTAAATGCTACACTCAGAGATGAGGGAGGTGTATAGTTGGATCCATTTTTGAAGAAGGGGCAACACTCAGAATACTTTATAGGCAAAATGAAGTCCTAAAAGAATTTTTTTCCAAACTTGTTGGTCCCTTGGATTTGAAACACCCTGAGGAGACTCTAAATGCTACACTCAGAGATGAGAGAGGTGTATAGTTGGATCCATTTTTGAAAGCCTGTCAATAGTGGCAGGAAAGTTTTGAAGAAAAGGGCATCCTAATCATCTGAGAAAATTTGAAGCTACTACATGCTACTTGGGAAAATGTGGACAAAATAGTAGGAATTTTGAAACAAGATTTGAGTATCATGGATGGAGTAAAGATTTATAGGTATTATAGGCTATAAAAGGGCAGAGGTACATGATTTTGGTAGATTTATATACAACATAAGAGTTATATTTAGTTGATGTTTGGGTTGAGAAAACAATAGATAGAAATAAAGTAATGGAAACATTACATATAGATATCCATCGACTCAAGGACCAAGCCCAAGAGAAAATTTTGGAGGTAGGGAAGCATTATATTGATGTGTATCTAGATATTTTTGAGGATGATGAATGGGAGAAATTAATGCCCATAGAGGTAGTAGTAGATATGTTCCTAAAGATTTTTGAAGAAACTTCTAGTGAGGATGACATCATGTAGGCATTCAGAATAGAGGAAGTCTTGCTAGAGTTGGATACAAAACTCGAGGATTTTGCTGATACCCATATTGAAGTAGACAACTAGAAAAAAAAAAGGTAAAATAAAAACATGAATCTTTAGATCTACTATATGTAGCTAAAATTATTGATAAATTCAAGGGCAAACATCTAGACATAGCTCTGGTATGAGGGCAACAAAACCCAAAAGCCAAAATTCTAGTTTTGGCACTTAGTAAAATTTTGAGAGTTTGGACCTTTTGAGGTGTGTAGGTGCACAGGTGTGCTAGTAAGATGGTGTGCTTTTCTAGAGGTGTGTAGAAAATTAATTACTAGTTCCAAAAATAGAGCTATCCATGCATCATAAACACATTTTGACAATAGTTTAGCTCCACCGAACGCCCAATGAAGGATCAACTTCTATTTTTGACACTTCTAGACACTTCCACTTCAACTAAAGGCTTTCTTATTCTTCTCTCTCATAAATTCTTTGTTCTATGACATGTAAAGGCTCATGCATCAAACTAATGAATGTAAAATGGATGGAGTCCTACTAAGAACCAATTAGATTGTTAGTTTGTATATAATTAGTTTGTTTTATAAATTTAAAAAACATATTATTACATGAAGATATCTCTTACTCTCAACACAAATTGAGGAGACAATTTATTATAAATACTCCATTGTAATATTTAATTGGGGCAATCATTATTTTGCAATAAAATTAAGCTTTTGGTTCTTGCATTTGGAGTGTAGTCGTTCTTGCCTAAGTGTGTCATTGTTTTGTAAATTTTTGTTTATGGAATTGTGATTGAGCAAAAATTTTGTTTAGTTATTTCTAGTTGTGCAATCTTTTAATTGCAGTCTTTTCTATGATTTTATGAATTCTATTGATGTATCTAGCTCGAGAATAAATCACCAAATTTTACCTACATAACTCTTTGTCTTGCATGAGTACACTTTTCATGGCCCTGCAATTTGATGAAGAGTGAAATATCATGTAGTTATTAAGTTTCCCATCAATGATTGCATCAATGGAATCTAGGAAGTGTTGCTTCTATTTTCATTAGTTACCCACTGATTTCTTTGAAAGCTTAACTCCCAGACGTGTTGTTTTCTATAGTTTATGTCCATTAGAATTTTTACTTTCATGTTATTTTCTTTAAAAGTTCTTGTTATTTGGTTTACTAACCCCTTGTTAAATTAGGAATTCATATTAGTTGCATCATTATATTGCATTCATTGAAAAACATAAAAAATATAAAAACATAGTTCTTTTTTGCATGTTTTATTTTGAAGCAACAAACAGATTTTACATCTCATCCAAAATTGAAATGAACCAGCAATGTCCTCCTCATGAACAAAAACATTTATCTTTAATTGAGCAGATTCTAGTAGGTTGCAAGATCACCTGGAACCTTGGAGTTGATCTCCGATTAAGTTTTCAAGAGAGGAGTTTGAAAGGATTCCTATCATTAAGCATTGTGCAAAGATACATCTCAATAAAAGGTTACAAGCTTTGGGATCCAGTTGTAGACAAGGTGCTCTATAGTAGAGCTATTATTTTTCATGAGCTGAAACCTTCCATCATTGGTTTGTAGATAGAGAAGGAAGAGAAGTGGAAAAATTAAGTAGTTCATTTTCCTACTACCTCTAAGGAAGAAGAATTGCAAGCTCCTAATAGACCTAAGAACGAGGAGTCTTAAGGAGCTTTGAAATTTTTGAAGAAGAGCAAGAACCTAAACCTTAAAATTTTAGGAGCTATACTCAAGATAGATAGTGAGTTGATAGATTTGGTTATTCACCTGAGAGGTTTGTATATTCTTTGTTCGATTATAGTTGTATATTTGCTTTAATTTTTAAGACTGGCGAGCCTAGGACTATTAGAGAGGCTATGGGTATGAATGATGTAGATTCCTAGATAGAAGCCATGAATGAAGAGATGGAAACATTGAAGAAGAATACTAAATGGGATTTGGTACCTTTTCCTAAAGGATGGAAACTTGTTGGATGTAAATGGGTGTTCAAGAAGGAAGTGGGTCCAGATGCTAGCATTGAGAAGTATAAAGCATGGTTGGTTGGGATGGGCTATTCATAGGTGAAGGGAATTGATTATGGTGAAATATTCTCTCTTGTAACAAAGCTGACATCCATTCAATTAATGTTATCACTTGTAGAAACTTATGATTTTGAAGTTGAGAAAATGGATGTGAAGACAATGTTTCTTCATGGTGATTTGAAGGAGGAATTTATATGTCACAACTAGAGAACTTCATTTAAAAAGGTAAAGAAAATCTTATTTGTAAGTTGAATAAATCTCTATATGGTTTGAAATAGTATCCTAGAATGTGGTATCAAAAGTTTGACACATATGTGTTGTCCTTGGGATTTTTGAGATCTAAATTTGATCATTGTGTGTACTATAAATTTGAAAATGGTCACATTCTTATCATAGTCTTGTATGTGGATGATATTGGGAATGGTAAAAGAATGATTTAAGATTTGAAGTCTTAGTTAATAGAATAGTTTGAGATGAAAGATCTAGGTGCAAATAGATACATTCTTAGGATTGAGATCATTAGGGATAGAACTAGCAAAAGGCTTTGGATGAGTTAGAGGAAGTATGCTAACTTGGTGTCAGGGAAATTTGGCATGACAACTTGCATATAGTTAGTTGTTCCAATGTTACATGGAACAAAGCTATCTAATGAGGATTGTCCAAAATATCCTACAAGGATGGAGGACATGTCTCAAGTACCTTGTGAGTGTTGTTAACAACTTGATGTATGCTATGGTTTGTACAAGACTAGACATTTCCAAAATAGTGGGAGCCCTTAGTCAATATATGGCTAATACTAGAAGGGTGTATTGGGATGTAGTTAAGAGAGTGTTCGGATATTTTAGAGGAACATCCAAGTATTACTTGTGTTTTCATGGTAATTCTTCTATATCTCAATTTTCCATTTGCATTCATGGATATGTGGATTTAGATTAGGTAGGTTACATTGATAGCAGAAGATCCACTAGTGGATATGTTTTCATGATGTTTGGTAGTGCAATTAGTTCGATGAGTAAGAGGTAGGATGTAGCTATTGTCTCCACTATGAAAGTAGAGTACATGGAAGCTACTCATGCTTCTAAAGAGGCCATTTATCTTAAGAGATTATGTTCTAATATTGGTTCTGATGTAAGACATATTACTATCTATTGTGACAATGAAAGTGCTATTTCTTTAGCAAAGAATGCTACTTTCCATGCCAGAACAAAGAATATTGATGTACAATATCATTTTGTTTTTGATATGGTGGAAGATGGAAATGTGAAGTTAGAAAAAGGTTGCAACTTTGGAGAATTTTGTAGATGTATTGACAAAGCCAGTGAACACTAAGAAGTGTAGATGGTGTGTTGGTTGTATGGTCCTTGGGGTCTATGTTGTGATACAATAACTCATGTAAGCCATTCATCATGTGCGAGATTATTGTGATAAGGAAAATTAGTCTTACCATGGTTCATTTTTTTATTTGTGCTTACATGGAAAGTTCCTAAATAAAACTAGATTCTTCCACAAGAAAATACTTGGAGTAGAAAAATAGAAAGCTTCTATTTGTTTTGATGATTCATTCTCTTATGTTTTTTTTTTTATGCAAGGGTTGTGCATAAGGAATTTTCCAAAATAAATTGTAGATACAATGAATGTAGACACTTTAGAAATCATTTGCACTTATACAAAAAATCTATAAGTATAAGACATTTTTGTTATTATGAGAGAGAGAGAATTGTCTGAAGAGAGCTGTTATGCTGTTGAATTTGTTCTAGATTTGATATCATAGCTAAATACTCTTAGAGGGTTGTGGAGCTCTCTAGATTATATTGTAACTATGGTTGCTAATAATACAATTGAGTTTGGCTCTAGAGTGGTGGGTTTTTTCCTAAGAAGGGTTTCCCACATATATCTTTTGTTCTTTGTTTGTGAGTTGAATATCTATGTATGTATTTATTTAGCTTGCAATAGTTTAAGGTTTTCCAAGATAAATTTCAGCGTCATCTCTCCTATTAGATTTTGCATTTGGAAGCATTTCATCACTTAGGCTTCCTTTCACCAATCTTACCACAATGATCCCAAGTAGCCCTTTTGTTATTTTGAGCTCCTTGCTTGAATGATTCACCTTCTTCTATATAACCTAGTCCTACTTTTCCTTTGTGTCTATACTAATTTTCCTCATTTAAGTGATTCATTCTTTCTTGGGATTTCATCATCCTGTCATTGGTTTTCTTTTCAATGTTGAGATCATTCTATAGTATCTCATTCTCTAATCTAAGATTCATGATTTATTCATTTGCACTAGTGACTTGATTAATAAAATCTGCTTGCTAAAGGGATAGTTGATTGATTTCATTGTTCTTTTCTTCTATCTCTTCTATGGCTTTTCCCTTTTGTTTCATGACCACATAATCTAATTGATTGAATTTCTTTCTCTCTTTTCATCTTTTTTACTTCTTCTTCAAGAGTATGGTTCTTCTCAAGTAGATCTTTGACTACTGCATCAGCTTTATTTGAATTTCTTTCTAGACATAAGTCTTCAATTCTTTCTTCAATATAGAGAGTGTCATTCAACTGTGTTGCTAGTTCCTTTCTTCTTTGAAGAGATTGAGAGAGATGATCCTTTTCTTTTCTAAGATTTCCAATGGCCAATTCAAAATCCAACTTATCATTCTCAATAGCCTTTTGTAGCTTGTATACCTCCATTGCCTCTGATCTTTTCTCAAAATGTTAAACTTCATCTATGAGAACAAAATATCTCTGATACCAACTATTGGAAATATAAGGTAGGCAATGTTATAGAGAGGGGAGGGGTGAATAAGGAACCAATAAAACTTTATCACATATCACAATTTAATACTTTATATAATATTGGATGAATGAAATAATGCAAGCAGTAAAACATTCATAACACTTTGACACAAGATATGGTGACCCAAAAAAATTCCAAATAGAAGGTAAAAATGGGGCGAGGATGATACCCAAAAGCTTTAGTATAGTAGTATAAAGTTGACCTATTAAGGCTTTCAATTGATCACTTCTAGTGATCTTCTATCTTACGAGCAATAATTACTAGTAATTCCAACTTGTGAAATGATTTACAAACCACACAATGAAGTATGCACTTAGTAAAGATATTTAGCAAAAGACTATTAAGTCTAACCTATTAAAGGATTTTACTAATACACCTATTAGGATGAACCAGTGGCTGATCTCTAGTCTGCAACTCTGATTTGCTAGTTGAGATTCCTTGCGATGATCACCTTGTTATGATAGATAAGTCTCTATTGTACCATATTCTTCTTGTATCCCTTAATTCACACTTCTACTAATTATGTATTCTTCTTATTACACTTTTTAATATGATACAATGCATTACATATATACCAATCCAAACCATAACTTACTAGAGTTGGCTACAATACCAGTTTCACCATGATCCATAAGTCAGCCACACTATTGTAACTTGAGTTCCAAAAATAAAGTTGGTGAAGTTCTAACACTCAAAAACCACTATCAACATTTTTCATCTTCTAACACTTGGTTGAAGTAAAGGCTCAGTCCATACTAATCACTTCTAAGTAGCAAGAACTTGGTCAACTTTTGTGACTCAATGAACACTAAGAAACTCAACATATACTGAGTGACTCAATTGACACTACATGTCTCAGTCAACACTAGATTCACATGGTTAAATCTATGAGCTTGGTAGACACTATAGAACATGGTTAACACTAGAGAACTTGGTTAATACTAGAGAGCTTGATTAATACTAGAGTTTCCATCACTTCCACTAAATAGATCAATAGATATTGCTTATACACTTGGCATGAACTATAAATAGACTCTAAAGCTTGGTAGCAACTATAAAAATTGTAGTAATTTTAAATTTAGTTCTTGGCTCGAGAGCAACTAGAGAACTTGGTTAACACTATTTAATGACAAATAAACTTGGTAGAAACTATAAAGTTTGGTAGAAGTGTAACCAATTGACTAAGTGTAATTCAATAATAGAGAAATAAATATTAATGTCAACAAAATATCTACTATTCTAGAGATGAAATGTAATCCAAATAATATGATATATCTAGATGCTCTAGTTGGAAGATTGATAGCTTTTGAGTTGGATAACTATGATAAATATTTTGCTAGTTCCAAAAGTATTGAGTTTGAATTTGAAGCCAAGCTTTCACTCAAGAAGGAAGGAAGAAAATATAAAGCCAAACAATCTAAAAGTGAAGAAGAAGAAGAAGAAAGTTCTAACAATGATGTTGAGGTCATTGAAGCCCTATTTGGAAGGAAATATCCCAAAGGTAGAGGAAAGTGCAAAGGTAAGATTCCTCTAATCCATTTTTCATGTGAAGAAGTTGGTCACATTGTTGCTATGTTTCCAAATTGAGAAGGTAAAGATGAAAAGAAAAGTAGTAAGTTCAAAGGAAAGAAGGAATTCAAGAGCTACAAGGACTACAAGGATAAAGGTAAGAAATATTGTTTTATGGCTAAAGATTTTGATAGCAGTTATAATGATGAAATGGTCTATATAGATATAAAATATAAATCAAATGATGAGTCAGATAAGATGACACTAATTTCTTATGTTAGTAAGAATGATACATGGATTATTGATAGTGACTACTCTCACCATATCACTGGTGACAAATCAAAGTTTGAACATATGGAACATGTGATGGTGAAAGTGTCAAATTTGGAAATAATGAACCTTGTTGCATAAAAAGAAAAGGTTGTATTTCATTAACCAATGAACTTAGATGTGATAATGCCTACTGGGTTGAAGGACTAAAACATAATCTACTAAGTGTGGTACAGTTGAATAACATTGAATTCAAGCTAGAATTCATGAATGGGAAGGCCAAGCTACTAGATGGTAAAGGAAATTTGGTTGGATCTAGTAATCAAACAAAAGGTAACTTATTCTACCTAGATCTCAATGAAAGTTCATGTTTCATTGCTCAAGTAGAAGAAAGTTTGTTATGGTATAAAAGGCTATGTCATGTGAAATTTGATAATTTGGTCAAAATAAGAAAAAAAAAAGAGAGTAAAAGTTATTCCTAGTTTGAGAAAACCTGATATGGGTCTATGCAAAAAATTTCAAATTGGAAAGATGGGAAAGACTAGTTTCAAAAGCAAGAACTATCATTTAGAAGAAGTCTTGGAGTTGGTTCATATACACCTTTGTGGGCCTATTGGAATAGAAAGCTACAATGGAGATAAGTATTTCATTTTATTTTTTGATGACTATTCTAGAATGATGATTGTAATTTATTTAAAAGAAAAATATGAAGCTTTAAAAAAGTTTAATGGTATCTTGCTAGAGTTGAGAAAGAGACAGGAAAGAAATTAAAATGTCTAAGATTAGATAGAGGAGATGAATTCATCTCTAATGAATTCAATGAATTCTACATTGAGAAAGGACTCAAAAGACAAGCATCAACCCCTGGTACACCTTAGGAGAATGGTATAGTAGAAAGAAGGAAGAGATCTATCATGGATTGTACAATAAACCAGATGTTAAAATAGAATGTTGAAATCAAATACTAGAAGGAAGCAATTAGTATAGAAGTTCATACCTTAAATAGAATACAACTAAAGAAAGACTCAAATCAAACACCTTATGAACTATGGTATGGTTATAAACCAAATGTAAGTTACTTGGAAGTATTTGATACCAAATGTTATATCTTGTAGGAATCTAGGAAAGGAAAATTTGATGTCGAAGTGATGAAGCGTATTCCTTGGATACACCTGTAGAAGTAGAGAATATAAGTGTTTGAATCTAACCACTCACAAAATCATATAAAGTGCTCATGTGAAAATTGATGAGTTTGTAGAAAAGACTAAAGAAGAGAACAAAGAACTTGAGGATTACAAAAGGTTTGTATATTATTAACCTGATACATTATCTAATCTAATTAGAAGTCAAGAAAATTCACCTCCTGAGTCCCCCAAAATTTTTAAAAGTACCCAAGTTGCAACTAGTGCAATCTTAGTAACCATCTAAAGGACCTAAGTCAAAGTCAGAAGCTACTAAGTTGTAGCTAGTACAACCCTAGTCATCAGAAGGACCCAAGTCATAGAAAATGGAACTTGAGCTTGATTTAGAAGATCATGTTCAGCTATGTGAAACAAGTACCAATTCCAAATTAAATGTATTAGCAAGATATGTCAGAAGGCACCATGTACCTAAGGAGATCATTAGAGACAAATCTGGTGGTATTATGACAAGGAGCAAATTGAAAGGTATATGTTTTCTTACTGAATTTAAACCTAGGAATGTTGAAGATGCTTTGGATAATGAAAGTTAGATTGAAGAAATGAATGAAGAGATAGATCAAATGGAAATGAATAAGACTTGGACTCTTGTTCCTAGACCAAAGGATAAGAATGTGATTGGCACAAAGTGGGTTTTCAAAAATAAGCTAAATGATGATGGAGAAGTTTCAAGAAACAAACAAAGGTTAGTTTGAAAAGGTTACTATCAAGAGGAAGGTATTGACTATGGTGAAAATTTTCTCTTGTTGCAAGATTAGAAGGTGTTAGAACATTATAGAGGATTTAAATTTTATCAAATGGATGTGAAATTTGCATTCTTGAATGCAATCCATGAAGAGAAATTTTACATAGAACAACCAAAAGGTTTTGTAATCCTAGCAAAAGGGATACATTTTGCAAACTACACAAGGCATTTTATGGTCTCAAGAAATCTCTGAAAGCTTTGTATGAAAGACTTCACAACTACTTGATAAAGATCGATTGTCAAAGAAAAAATGATAATAATAGAATGTATATCAAAGAAAGACCAAACAAGAAGATTGCATTGGCATAAATATTTATGGATGACAAATTTTTTACTAGAAATGATGACTTGTGCAAATATTTTTCTGACAATATGAGTAAATAATTTGAGATTTCCATATTTGGAGAGATAAAATTCTTTGGTGGATTGCAAATTCAATAGAAGAAAGATGATACCTAAATTACTTAGTCTAAGTATATCAAGAAAATACTAAAGAAGTTTAGAATGGAGGATTCAAAACTAGTTGGAACACCCATGTCTACTAAACTTAGTCTTTCCAAAAATGATGATTCCAAGGAGGTAGACCAAATCATATATAGATCAATGATAGGTAAATTGCAGTATGTGGTGCATAGTAGGGCTGACATTTCTCTTATAGTTGGTATGGTGGCAAGATTTTCAACTAATCTAAAGAAAATCATATGATGGCAATCAAGAGAATCATGAGGTATCTGAAAGGTACTAAAGACTATGGATTATGGTACAAGAAAGGAGGTAACTTAGAATTAGAAGTCTCCATTGATGTTAATTGGGTAGGAAGCATTGATGACATGAAGAGCACCAGTGGTGCAACATTCTTTCTTAGTAAAAGACTAGTTTCTTCGACAAGAAAAAAGAAGAATTGCATATCTCAATCAACAACATAGGTAGAATATGTTGCAATAATAGTCAATTATTCCAATATTATTTAGTTCAAACAACTATTGGTAGGTATGCAGATAGAGATCAAGGATCTAGTGGATATCTTTTGTGATAACACTAATGCAATCAACATATCAAAGAATCTAGTGATACATACCAAGACCAAGCACATTACAATAAAATATCATTTCTTGAGAGAATTGGTGCAAGGCAAGGAAGTTAGGTTGGAATATTTGAATACTAAAGAATAGATTGCAGACATATTCATCAAGCGATTACCTAAGGATGAATTTTTCTATCTAAGAGATAAGATAGGGATAATTCCCCTACATGAAGCTCATGAAATAGAGTTTATTGATGCATCAACCTAAGCATGCTAAAGATTAGTCAAGTTCATGTAGTAATAAAAGGGGAGATTGCATATGAATCTATACTCAACGTACATTAGAAACTAAATTATTTGTGGTCTTTAGCATTGTATGTCAAAGAGGGAGAGTTGTTATGTCATATCATAGAAGATATCAAGAAGGGAGAGTTATATGCCATATCAAATTTCAAGAAGGGAGAATTATGTCATATCAGATGTTATGAAGGGAATATTTGATGAAGAAATTTTTAGTGTTGATATCAAAGAGGGAGAGTCTACTATTAGAAAAAATATGTTGAAGACATAAGTGTTTCCTAATAGAGGGAGAAGACTAAAGTTAGAAGGAGTTCACATTGATAGAGGGAGTTCTCATGGATGAGAATCATAATAAAACTAATGATATTTTCCTTACTCTATTTTTATCAAAAATTTCATTATATTATGACACATTGTATTGCCATCAATGCAAAAGAGGGAGATTGTTAAAAATAATTGATCAATTATATATTGCCTTTGATGTTATTGGAATATGATTGAAAATATCATTGTTGAAGATATTGAAGAAAGGAGATTGTTGATAAAGAGTGTTTTAAATCATTGTTTTGTTACTGATGCCAGACTTGCTATTTGTTGGAATGAAAATTACTTATAAGATCCAAGTACTATCACTTAGTTGATGAATGAGAATGAGTTAATCAATAAGATGTAACAAAGACACCTAAGGGAAAGGTTGAGTTATGATGTTGTAATGAAGTACAAGGATCAATTAAGACAATGGTAAAATAATGTATTGTTAATATAATTGAAGATATAAAGGTTGGTCACACTTAGAAACATTAGAAGGAATAACTTGTAACAAGGTTCTCTTCAAAGCTTGATTAAATTCATTAGTGGGTGTCAAGAAAGTTAGTTTATGCTGGCTATATTTTTTAATTCATTAGTGGGTGTCAAGCAAATGTAAAAGTAGGTTCTGAGAAAAGTTTAGGTGTCAAGGAAGGAAAATGTAATAGGTGTCCTGCACCAGTAAAACTTAGTTGATGTCGAGTAACATAGTAGGTGTCAAGTATTAGTAATTCAATAATGTCGAGCTACTGCATTATTTGAAAAATCAAAGATTCACTAGATCTAAGCCGATAAGGTTATTACCTTGAATTTTTTGAACCAAGTGGAAGATAAGAAGGTTGAGTTGGTGGCATAGGATTTTAGGTTAACTATTTTTTAGGTGAATATAGGTGGATTCCAAAAGGTGTTTCTAGAAGAAACAAAATGTAGGGACAGATACATCATATCTTATCAAATCAATTCAAACCCAAATATGCGTGGGAAGAATAGAATGGGAAATACATTCTAAATTTCTACTTAAGAAGTTACAAGTCAAGAATCGAAGATAGTGTTGTTAGAAAGTGGTTAGCTGGAGTGTGAAGTGTCAAGAAGAAGGCATAGAGAGGAAAGAACAGAGGACAAAGATTCTTCTTTGATAAGTGACCACAAAGAAGAGATTGCATTGGCACAATGAGCAAGAAGACTCAAGGAGATAGAGCTTGAAAGGAGGGCAAGTTGTCAAAGCTGCAGAGATCGAATGCCAGAAAAATGTGTGAGCTAAATTGTGATCTAAAATCTACAAGTTAAGTTGTGAGTTGTATCAGGTCAAAAGCCCTTAATTGTTACTCTCTTGTAATTATATCAGTTGAGGAAAATCCTATGGACTTAGGTTGGTCTAATAGCCATTAAGAAATTCTTTAATAGGGTGACATTCCAAGTTTAATGTTCTAAAGTCCTTTAACTAGGCACACTCCTACCAAGGTCTTTGAAATCCCTTAACTGGGTCACATCTAATAGTGTGATGTAGGCTTTAATAGGGTAGGCCTTTAACAGGGCATCACTTCAGAAGGGTGAGAAATAAGGTAACGTGGTACTAGTGGTTTTTCCCAAATTGGTTTTTCACATAAATCATTGTATTATGTGTTGACCTTTCATGTTTGATTTATGGATGTTGATTTATCGGTAACTTGCTAGATTAAAAGTATTAGCTTGAATGCATGGTTAGTTTAATTGGGCTCACTATACTTAGTGAAAAAGTTTGAATAGGCATTTTGGACCCTAAATAACTTATTCATCCCCCTTCTCAGTTATTCTAAAGCATTTTTCACAATTTGTATTAGAGCCATCTATTGATTTGGTTTAAAGCTACTAGAAGCAGAAAAGATCAGGATGCTCAAGAGAGAAGTTCCCAAGCTCAACAAAAATAACTCCGTAGCATGGAAAAGTTTGATGAAGCTAAACCTTGGATCTATAGGAGATCATGCACAAACCACAATCATAGTAGAACATGCTGATCTAGCTGGTGTCCCTACTGCAAAAGGTATGAAGAAAAAGGAGGATAATCAGGCTATGCTGGAGATTGCCTCTGCCCTCAGTTACGCTGAGTTTGATAACATCAAAGGATGTACATCTACATTCTAGATGTGGGAAGCCTTTTCAAATATCTATAGAGGAGATCAAAATGTCTAGAGTGCAAAAAGAGAAAGCCTCAGAGAAAAGTTTGATGACATGAGAATGGAGGAAGGTGAGAACATTGCCCAATGTGCCTCTAGAATAAAGGAAGTAGTAAGTGCAATAAGAAGTGCTAATGATTTTCTAGATGATGAAACTATTAATATAGAAGTTTTGAGAACCTTTCTCCCCATTTATGAAATTAGTGTATCAGAGATCCAAGAGTTGAGATGCATACCAGGAACAAAACTCACTCTTGAGGGTATAGTGGGTAGGCTTACTACATTTGAGTTATCCAACTTTGATAACTATGCACCTAAGAACATTGAATCTACTTTCAAGGCCAAGATATTCTAGAAGGACACTGAAGAGGTGAAGCCAAAGAATAAGAGAAGAAATATTAAATATGCATCCAGTGACAACAACATAGATGAGTAGGATGTAGAATAGTTTGAAGCATTGTTGGCTAGAAGATTTCACAAAGGCAAAGGTAAATTCAAAGGTAAGCTTTCCTATCATTTGTTTCAATTGCAATGAAGTAGGTCATATTTTTGCAAGGTGTCCATAGAAGAATAACTACAAAGAAGACAACAAGTACAAGAATAGAAGAGAAGATGATTGGAGAGACTACAAAGACAAAGGCAAAAAGTGCTACATTGTAGAGGAAGATGATTCAAATGAAAATGATGATGAAGTAGTCTATGTAACCATGAAAGATGAATCAGATTAGGATGAGGTGACAACACTGGTAACCTATGTAAACAATAATGATAAGTGGATCATAGATAATGGATGCTCTCATCACATGACTAAAGACAAAAGTAAGTTTGTTACCTTTACTCAATATCATGGAAATAGTGTTAGATTTGGAAATGATGCTCTGTGTCTAATCAAAGGAAAAGGTTTCATTAAACTTATAGAGAAAATATCATGTGATAATGCATATTATGTTGAAGGTCTAAACTAGAATCTATTGAGTGTGTCATAGTTAGGCAATGTAGGATGCAAAGTAGAATTTGGAAACAAAACTACCAAAATCTATGACACTAATGGAAATCCAATAGGAAAGGGTGATTTTACTAGGAGTAACTTGTTTTACCTAGATATGAAAGATGTTGCTTGTCTTGTTGTAAGATTTGATGATGTGTGGCTATGGCATAAGAGACTATGTCATGTCAACTTTCACAATTTGATTAGCATCAACAAGATGAAGAAAGTCAGAGGATTGCCAAAATTGAAGAAGCCTAACAACACAATGTTCAAACAATGTTAGCCAGAGAAGATGACAAAGTCAAGCTTCAAAAGCAAAACCTATACTTTCAAGGTAGTACTAGAGTTAGTCCATACTAACTTATGTAGTCCAATTGAAGTGCAAAGTTACAAAGGAGACAAATATATAATCTTGTTTGTGGATGACTACTCTAGAATGATGACTGTCATGTTCCTAAAACCAAAGTATGATGCATTTGAAATGTTCAAGTGGCACTTGGCTAGGGTTGAGAAGGAAACAAGAAAGAGTCTAAAGTGGCTCAAATCAAATAGAGGAGGTGAGTTCATATCAAGGGAATTTGAGGTGTTCTGTAATGATAAAGGAATTAAGAGACAAATATCAACACCTAGAACTCTCCCACATAATGGTATTACAGAAAGGAGCAATAGATTAGTGATTAATTAAGCCAAAACTTTAATGATGGAGAAGAATGTTGCACTAAAGTACATGAGTGAATCTATAAGTACAACTATCTACACCCTCAATTGAGTTTGAATCAAGAAAGTTACTAATGCAATAGCTTTTGAACTTTGGTATGGTCATTCACCAAATGTTAAGCATTTCAAAGTATTTGGTTGTAAGTGTTATATTCTTAAAGAGTCTAGGAATGGAAAATTTGATATAAAATGTCATGAAGGCATATTCCTTGGATACTCCACTAGAAGTAAAGCTTATAAGTGTTTAAATGCTAAAAATAAAAAAGTTGTGGATAGTGCAAATGTAAACATTGATGAGCATGCAAAAGTTCAAGATAATGAATCCATCAAGAAACTAGAAGAACATAAATCTTTTGTATACTACTATGAAGGAATGCCTAATGAAGAAGATGTTTTCAATCGAATTGGGAATCAACAACAAGTTTTAGTATGTGCTGAGTCACAACTAGTGAAAGCTGAGTTGCATTTAGATGCTAAGTTGCAAAGTGGAGAAAATGTACACTCTGATTCAAAAATCAGTATACATGAAAGAGATGGTGACCTACCTAATAGAAATGTACATAGTGAATTTGATGCTAAAAGACCAAACATGGAAACAAGGACTGAACCCAAGCTATCAAAGTATTTGAGAAGGCATCACCCTATAGATCAAATCATTAGTGATAAGGAGGCTTTACCAATGATAAGGAACAAACTAAGAATTGAGTCATGTCTATTGAGCAAGATTAAGCCCAAGATAGTAACAAATGTGCTACAAGATAATGATTGGTGCAAAGTAATGGAAGAGGAGATAGAGAAAATAGAGAAGAATAAGACTTGGAATTTAGTTCCAAGACCAGCTGATAAGTATGTGATTGTAACCAAGTGGGTGTTCAGGAATAAGAAAAATGAGAATGGAGAGATCATAAGAAATAAGGCTAGACTAGTTTGCAAAGGTTATGCACAAGAAGAAGGACTAGACTATGGGGAAACATTTGTCCCTATTGCAAGAATGGAAGGAGTCAGAACTCTACTTGCATATGCTACCTACAAAGGTTTCTAGTTCTACCAAATGGAAGTAAAGTCTACTTTTCTTAATGGTATATTGGAAGAGGAAGTCTACATTGAAAAACTAGAGGGTTTTGTTGATGAGAACAACAAGGCTATGGTTTGCAAACTGCATAAAGCTCTTTGTGGTTTGAAGCAAGTAGCTAGAGCTTGGTATGAGAGACTTCACAAATATTTGGTGAAGATTGGATTTAAAAGAATAGATGGAAACAACAACTTGTACATCAAATTAGAAAAATGTAACGATATCCTGATATCATAAATCTTTCTTGATGATATAATCTTTGGAGGAAAAGATGCACTATGCAAAGATTTTGCTGACCAGATGAGACATGAGTTTGAAATATCAATGTTTGAGGAAATTAAATTCTTTGTTGGATTAAAAGTACATCAACTAAAACATGGCATATTTGTGACCCAATCGAAGTATATCAAGGAGATACTCAAGACATCTGGCTTAGAGGATTCAAAACCAATCAATACACCAATGATAATAGGACCCAAGTTATCCAAGAATGATGAATTTTTTGAAGTCAATCAGACAATGTATAGGTCTATGATTGGAAAGTTACAGTATGTTGTGCATAGTAGACTAGACATTGCATTTGTTGTTGGGATAGTAGCAAGATTTTTTGCAATTCCAAAAGAAAATCATCTTATGGTAGTGAAAAGAATAATGAAGTATCTAAAAGGAACATATGACTTTGGCTTATACTACAAGAGGAGTGAAAAGTTTGAATTAAATGCCTACACTAATGCAGATTGGGGAGGTAAAATTGATGACAAGAAAAGCACCAGTGGAGGAGCACTCTTCATAGGAAGAAGGCTAGTCATTTGGACTAGCAAAAAGAAAAGTTGTACCTCATAGTCCATAGTTGAAGCTGAGTATGTCATAGCTATCATCAATTGTACCAACATTGTATGGATCAAACATTTGTTGAAAGGAATGAAGGAAGAGATAACTAAGCTAGTGATACTCTATTGTGATAATTCAAGTGCCATCAACATATCCAAGAATCATGTGATGCATGCAAAACAAAGCACATTGCAATCAAGTATCACTATGTAAGAGAACTGGTTGAAGACAAACAAGTGAAGATGGAATATATCAACTCAAAAGAACAAATTGTTGATATCTTCACAAAACCATTACCTAAAGATGCATTTGAGTATCTTAGAGGTAAGATAGGGGTAAAGCCCATATCCCAGGCTATTTGAGCAATGACAAAATCACCCTACATCAAATATGTAAATTGATGAAATGATATAAGTTGATGCAGAGCACACTAAAATGCTAAAATTCTAAATTAGTTGCAAGCATGGTGAAAGAGGAAGAAATTAGAAGTTGTAAAGTCTACATCTGAATATTTAAAGATGCTAAGTCTTTGGAATTGTTGTCAAAGAGGGAGAAATAGCATAAACTAATAAAATCTACAAGATTAGAGGTAGATATAGAAATTGATAAAATGGTAGAAACTAATAAAACATATAGAGGGAGAAATAGAAAATCTACATGATCAAATGTATAGAGGGAGAAACAACAAAAAAAAAGGAGAAAGGAAATAGCAGCTAAGAGGAAGAAGCAGAAGTAAAGAAATCAAGATGAAAAATCAAAGAGGGAGTAGAACAAAGAAGGAGAAGATAGTGTATCAACAAAGAGGGAGATATGAAAGCTGATGAAGATAGTAATGACACATTTTCTTTCTTGGCATTCAACTTGGTTAATTAGCTTGGTTGGTTGATTACTTTAGTTTGCCATCAATGCCAAAGAGGGAGATTGTTGGAATATTACTGAAAAGATCATTGTTGAAGATATTAAAGAAGGGAAATTTTTGATAAAGAGTGTTTTCAATCATTGTTTTGTCACTGATGTCAAACCTACTATTTGTTGGAATGACAATTGCTTATAAGATCCAAGTACTATCACTTAGTTGATTAATGAGGAGGAGTTAATCGATAAGATGTAACAAAAGCACCTAAGGGAAAGGTTGAGTTATGATGTTTAATGAAGTACAAGGATTAGTTAAGACAATGGTAAAATGATGTATTGTTCATATACTTGAAGATATAGAGATTGGTCACACTTAGAAATATTAGAATGTGCACTTGAAGGTGGACCCATATGTGTCCTAGGATTCAACTCGTAACTTCACAACATGTCATGTTAACATAATAAACCATGCCAAAAGAAACAACATGCCTTATTAGAAGGAGAATGTTGAAAAATAGAGACCACAAAGAATGGTTCACAATTTGAGAAATACAAATGACCAATGTTTTCTCTATTAGGAGGAGCATCAAGGATTGGACCCCATCAACATGTTAATGGTGCATAACAATGACTAACACTAGATACAACCATTTTCCAAATAATCCATTTTGTAAATACCTATTCCATCAGGACCATAAGCATCCTTGTCACATTACATAATCAAGAATCAACAACATTTCAACTATATGCCACTAAAAAATTAAAAATCATCAATTATATTGACTTACATAAACATCTCTTGTAGTTGATAGCTCCTTAAACACATACAAATCCATATACAAGCTTGGAAAAAATCCATTTTGCAAAAAAAATAGCTAGAACACCTCTTCTCCTCTTGGAGAATGTAGTACGAAATGATCCCAGAGGTTTAAATATAGTCAAATTGGGCCTCTCCACTTTTACCAATGAACTTAATGAAAAATCTAGAAAAAAAAAATTACAAACATTAACTTTCTCAAATATCGATGTAATTTAAAAATATCCTAAAGTAAAAATAGTGTAAATGCAATGCTACTTGCTAAATTCAAAAGTTTTTGAAAACCTTGATCAAGTCTTTTTGACCCTTTACATGACAACATATGTCTCTAGGGGTCCTATGAACCCTAGCAACATATCTCATTTGTTCCAATGGGTCAAAAGGGGTTAAAGGGTATCCTATGACCCTTTTTGATACATTTTATAACAACATACAACCTTAGGGGTCTGAGAACCACTAGGAACATGTCTCATGTGTTCAAATTGGTCAGAGGAAGTCATAGGGCATCCTCTAACCCCTTTTGATCCATTATTTGAGAACATACTTCCCTAGGAGTCCTAGGATCCCTACAAACATATCTCATTTGTTTGAATGGGTGGAAAGGGGTCATAGGTTATTCTATCACCTATTCCAACCCATTTAATGAAAACATACATTCATCCTAGGAACCCTAGGGATGTGTGTGTGTGTGTGTGTGTGTGTGTGTGTGTGTGAGAGAGAGAGAGAGAGAGAGAGAGATTGAATAGGTTGAAAGGGGTCTAAATATATCTTATGACCCATTTTGACCCATTCCATATGGGACATGCCCCTAGAGGTCCTAGGAGCTCTAGGGAGATATCATTTGTTCAAATGGGTTAAAAGGGGTCATAGGGTACCTATTGATCCCTTTCAACCCATTCAATGACAATATTTATGTAAGGGTCCTACAACCCCTAGGGACATATCTCACATGTGCAAAAGGGTTTAGAGGGGTCATAGAAAAATCTACAACCATTTTCCATCCATTTGATGACAAGATGTGTCATTTGGGGTCCTAGAACCCATAAGGACATATTTCTTATTATGATATTGCTAATAAGACTTAACTATGTGATTTTGAGCCAAAATCATTGACCCATGTTTCATGATTAGTGAATCAAAATGAATCCATCTCTCATGAGAATAAATGGAACACTTAGTACTCATTGGATCTAGGTGATGCTCATAGCTTGGTGAAGCACCAGCACTTCCTGGGAGGTCACCCATCCTAGTACTACTCTAGCCTAATCGCACTTAAATATGGAGTTTCCTCCATGGTTAAACCCAAAGCTTGCAACCCCATTTGAAAAACTTCACCAAGATTTGTGCCTTATGAACCATTCATTACAAGTCCCCTTAAGCTCATCAATTGATAAGTAGGAGATAATTTCCATAGCAAGTCAAATTCTGATATTGCTATTAGGATTTAACTATGTGATTTTGAGTCAAACTCATTGACTTTTTGTGGAAATTATCTCCTACTTAACATATTTATTATGTTCAAAAACATTGAAAGGGGGTCATAGGTTAGGGTAGCCTATGACTTATTTTGAACCATTCAATGAAAAAACATATCCCTAGGAAGCCTAGAACCTCTACATCCATATCTCATATGTTCAAATAGATTAAAAGGGGTAATAGGGAACCATATGACCCTTTTCAACCCTTTTGATGACAACATATATCGCTAAGGGTTATAGGATACCTAGGGGTATATCTCATATGTTTGAATGGGTCCAAAAGAGAAACATTTGAACCTATGGCCCCTTTTAATCCATTCAATGATAAGTCTTGTCCATACGATTGCTAGGACCCCTAAGGAGATATCTTATATATTTGAATGAGTTGAAAGGGGTCATACAGAAACCTATGATCTATTTTGAACATTTTGATGATAACATATGTACCTAAGGATCCTAGGACCCCTAAGGACATATCTCATATGTTTGAATGGGTCAAAAGGGATCATAGAGAAACCTAGACTTGTTTTAGCTCATTCGATCACAACATATGCCCCTAAGAGTCTTACGACCACTAGAGACATATTTCACATGTTTAAAAGTGTCAAAAGGGTTCATAGGGAAACCTATAACCCCTTTCAATCCATTCAATGACAAAATATGTCCCTAGTGGTCCTAGGACTCCAAGAAACATATCTCATATATAATCCTAGGGGCCCTAGGACTTATAGGGACATATCTCTTATGTTTGAAATCATTGAAAGGGGTCATAGATTAACCTATTACCCCTTTTGGAAAATTCAATGACAACATATGTCCACAGGGAGCCTTGGTCCCATGCAGATAGGAACATATCCCATGTATTTGAATGGATCAAAGGGGTTGTAGGATATCTTATAACCCCTTTCAACCCATGTGATGATAATATATGTCCTTAGGGGTCTCAAGAACCTTAGAAACATATCCCATGTGTTTGAATGGGTCAAAAGCGGTCATAGAGAAACCTATGACCCTATTCAACCCATTCAATGATAAAATCTATCCTTAGGGGTCCCAAAACTCCTGAAGATATATCTCATGTGCTTAGATGGGTCAAAAGGGGACATAGGAACACCAATGACCCCTTTCAACCCCATTTTATAACAACATATGTCACGAGGAGTCCTAACACCCCTGAGGACATATCACATATGTTTGAATAGGTCAAAAGATATTAAACCTATGATCCCTTTTGACCTATTTGATCAAATTATCTATGAGTCTAGGGGTTCTATGTGCCCCTAGGGTAATTTATGACCCCATTTGACCCATCTAATGACAATTTATGTCCTTAGAGGTCCTAGGAACATATCACATACATTCAAAATGCTTGAAATGAGAAATAAAGAAACCTATGAACCCTTTCATCCTATTTAATGACAACATATGTCCCTAGGTATCTCACATGTCTGAAAGTGTCAAAATGGGTCGTAGAGCAACCTATGACCCCTTCCAGCTAACCTATGACCCCTTTCAGCCTATTTATTGACAACATATGTTTGTAGCGGTCCAAGGACCCCTAGGGACATATCTCACATGTTTGAAATGGTTGAGAGAGGTTTCAAGACTGCTAGGTCAATAAGAAAATTAAAATGTGAAGAGTAAGCCATAAAAATTATAATATTGTTTAAAATAATTGCCAAAAGCATTTGTGGTAGTAGTAGTATTTGATATAATAAAAAATGTTTCAACCTAAGTGCCAAATTGGGTACGTGAATGAGTTTAGGTATGTGGGTATGAAACATTGGTATACCATAAATTCTTAATATTTTTGGGGGGCATGAGGATGTTGGATACATTTTTGGTAATTGCACATCAAGTTGGCATAAACCTAATTTGTTGATTTTATGTTTTTGCTAATATTTTTTAAATTCATGACATATGTTGGGTTTCCTTGTAGACTCTACTAAAGAATATTTCTTTTTGTAGTCGATTAGACCTAAAATGCTTTGAAATTTCAATTTAATGCATCTTGGGTCCAATAGATGTTGTGGGTAATTTGTTAAAATTTGAAGCCCGCCACTTTTATTATATGACCAAGATAAGCTAAGTAGCCTATAGAAATCCCTAAAAAATTGATGAAACCTCATCATGAGACTATGAGATTGAAAATGTATGTTAACTAATGGCATTGATGCTACAAAATAGATTTGTAGATGTCATTCATATTGAAAAGTATTAATGCTTAAAGTTGTTCATTTAACTATGTTTGAAAATTACATTTGTAAGAACCTTCTTTAACATTGCTAAGTATCTACCTTGATAAAATAGTAGACATTGCCTTAAGAATATGCAACTATGAGAACTATTTTATTTAGGTAGAATGAGAATGTGTGCAAAGAAGATTTATAAAATTCTATTTCTTGTGCAAGATATTAAAGGTCAAAGTTGACATTTTAAAAACTCCTACTTATCAATTGATTAGCTTAAGGGTCTTTCTAATGAATGGTTTATATGGAGCAACACTTGGTGAAGGTTTTACAAATAGGATTGCAAGCTTTAGGTTTAACCATGGAGGAAACTATGTAGTTAAGCCTACTCAGGCTGGAGTAGTATTGGGATGGGTGACTTCACGAGAAGTCTTGGTGCTTCACCCTTGTGAGCATCCCCTAGATCCGATGAGTTTTAAGTGTCCCATTTATTCTCATGAGAGATGGATTCATGTTCAATCACTACTCATGAAACATGGGTCAATGAGTTTGACTCAAAAGTCACATAGTTAAATCTTGATAGCAATATCACAGTTTGATTTGCTGTAAAAATTATCTCCTACTTATCAATTTTAAAATCTATTAGGAACATGTAGACAATAGACAACTCTAAACTCTATTTGGTTTTGGCTTTGAAAAATATCAAACCTCCCTGTAAGACTTTGCAACCAAGTAAAGGAGTATGTGGCGAGAATAATAGAAACTAATTCACTTCTCTTGAAAAATCACCTAGATATGAAATATTGATCAACATAGAGAGCTATCCTGATATATTTACATGTTCTTATTCTTCCATTTCTATTTGAGCTTTTTTTAATAAATTGATCCTATCAAAATACTCTTTGCTTCACTTTTCTTTGTTTTTCAAGTGGACTTATAAGTCGGTTCATAAATTCTAGTACTATTGTATAGAAAAAGTAGTAGAACCACAAACACTTGATTTGATGAACCTAAATCATATTACATGCATTCATAGCATATTGAAGAATACCCCTACTTTAAAAAATATTACCCCAAACTACTAGTTTGTTACTTGTCTTCAATATCTGCCCAATACTTAATACATGCATTTTATTCTATAAACCCATCTCCCCCACCCCAATGGAGGTAATATATGGCCCTACTTTTTGGTCATCTTAAACCCTCCAATATGAGGGCATTGCTCCATCAGTAAATTACTAAGTTGTATATAAATAGATACAATGCACTCGATTCGCAAGCCCAAGTGAGTGTCAAAGGGTAAGATTCTTGAACCATAGTATAAGGGTCTTGTGGGGTTTTCCATAGAGGCTATGTTTTATCTTGTTTGAGATATTGAGATAAGATAAGATAAGATAAGATAATTTATTAATGTCCAACAAGAGACCACAAATGGGTCTAAGGGACTAAGAGTACAAGTAGGGGCCATAAGGCAACAAGACCACCAAACAGTGTCCAAAACAATAGAACAAAGCAAAACAAAGCGGAGCAAAAAGAAAAGAAGAGGAACAACCAACAAGAAAGGGGGTTACAAAACCACATAACTAGTTGTTCATAACCATGGAAAAGTAGCTCAGGATGGAGGGATAATTAGTTGTGTGTCGAGAAGTCTAAACCTGATGCCAAAGACAGGAGATATGTTGTTGATGGTGGTGGTGCATGTGGTCTCTACATGGTCTCCTTGATCTAGTGTGAGAATCAAACTAGCATGAGATTAAAGAAATCAACCCCATGTCCACTATTCATAATTATTGTTGTATTTTATCCTTACAAAACAAAATTGTTGTATTGTTGATCCTCACAATATAGCTAAAGTTGGTATCAAAATCATAATCAATTATTTGAGTTATTATAAATCTTTCTTCTTGATTGGACAACTTAAACATCACACACCAAGGCTTAATGTTAGGCTAAAAGTGTTAAATACTCGAAATTGACTTATTTTCCAAGCTCAATTTCCTCCTTAATGTGTAATGTTTAAGTGTAAGCCCTTCAACATTCTTTATAATCTTTTGAATTTTAAGGCCCTCTAATTAGCTTAGCTGTGTTGTGAAATTTGGGAATGAGACCGTTAGTTCGCTTGAAAAAGTAGGATGATATTATGGACAAAAGGTCGCATGTGGAGAAAATCTTAGATGAGAAAGACCTCATTGTAAAAACAATAGATCAAGTAAGTTTTTGCAACTACCCACCTCAAACAGATGTTACTTTTGAAAATCATTCTAATACTAAGGGAGCTTTAGATGCTGAAAGATTTCCTTTCAGTAGAACTAAAGTTGCTTTTAGGGAACCTGAAGAAAAATATCAAGATGTTATACGCGTGTTTTAATATCGGTCTAAGCGTCTATGGAGTTTTAGATTCAGATAATATCTTCATTGAGCAAATGCACATCAGATAAAGCTATAACTTAAGTACTAGAAATCGATCTAGAAATATAAGCTTAAGAATGATGTTCAAGTGCAGATAACGTTTTCAGAACTTTGGTATTAGAAAGGAAAGCGTACCACATTTATTCTCAGCAGATGTCCATGCACCCTCTCAACTCATTTCTTGAAACTCCTTTTCTTCCTCTAACTAAAACAGCGGTTTGCTCGAGAACAACCCTTCTCAGGTCTCAACATAGAATCTGTAGAAGATTAAAAAACATATTTACAGTTACCTTTCCGCAAAGAAAGGGAAGCCAAGATTCTTTACACAACAAGATCGTCTGCCTCGTTTCAAATATTTTAATGTGATTGAAAAAATGAAGGTAGCTAAACTTATTGTAGATATACTAACCCGACTCAGTTTCTGCAGCAGTAGCCTTTATGAAATCATAGTTAATATCTCATCTAGAGAAGCAAAAGAAAACAAAATACTTCAGTGATTTTTAGTATCATCACAAAAGATAAAGAAACTACTTCAAAGATTATTAGTATCCTCCCAAAAGAGGAACAACATTCTACAAAAACAAAAATAGATGTTTACACGCAGATGAAGAGCGCAAACAATGAACTTATTAAGCTGATGCCTTTCCCTTTTGCCTTTTCCTTTCTACCATCATTTTTGTTCGCTATCCATCTTACGCGATTTTTAATTTTTTTTTAAAATCCTTTAGTCACGTTATTTTTCATTACTGTATTCTAAAAAATAAATATAAATTTATAAGTGACTCTTGTCATTTTTACTTTTTTAATAAAAAATAATTTAAAATTAATAAATATAAAGCAATAAATATTTTAGATGATGGTTATTTTAATTTTATAATTTAAAAACATAATATTTATTTTCTAATATTCATATCATTTATCCTTTAAAAATTTACCAATTTCATCATCAAAATTTTGATTCTTTTTTACATGTTCCCTTTGTTCATTGTCATTAAATTGGTCCTACTCAAGATCCAAATGAAAACTTCATCTGACCATTTCAACATATTGCTAAAGATATTTGTAAACATCACTTGTCTATATGTCAATTTAGACGTCTGAAAATGTAAGTGATAAATAAATTTGTGATCTACATATCCACAAAATAGATCAAATGCTAGATGAGGAGTTGGTAGCAACATGACCAGATGAAGACGGTAGAACATTAATAGTACAAAAAATAAAACTCAAAACATCATAATGCTATCACCATGAAATGAAATCAAATAAATTGCAAATGTACCACAGCCAAGGAAGAAAAAATTAGATGATAAAATAAAGCTTCTTGAACTAAACTATTTTTAAATTATATATATTTTTTATAATTATTAATTTTTCAATTTAATTTTTATTTTTATCCAAAAATATAGTATTTGTTTTACTATTACATAATAAATATTTAAAATCTACAATAATATAAACATAGTAATAACAATATATTTAAAAACTCTACTTAATCTAAAATAAATCATACCTTATTATATCGTTAAAATTAATTTTTAATAAAAATTTTAATTTTACAGTGATATAAATTATGGGACGTAATATTTAAACATAATAAAAATTAAATCATAATTACTTAGAAACAATTTTATAGCTACATCTTAAATGCGGAAAGTCTTGTTACAAATAAAATTCACCTTACATGTGACATGACAACATATTGTGTAGACATGGTAGTGCATTTCAAAAAAGATGAATTTGGAATACGTGGAGCATGAAGGCATGATACTAAACTAGTGCAAATATGTTTCACCTAAGTCGGTGCCTTGAAAATGTGGACTCTTTTAGTGTTATTATAGTAACTTGCATACTCTATCAATGTTATTATGAAAGATGATAAATAGATTAGCATGTGAAATTATGATACAAAGCTTGTGATGTTCCCTCCTATAGACCAAATTTGGAATAGGATATGAATTGGTGGCACTAAGGTTAAATATCTAATGGGAGAGATCATTAAGAGATTATCTAAAGGAGGTGATTTTTGGAAGAATGGAGAACAATATAGAGGGTTATATCATTACCATTGATGTAAATCTTTAGTAGTCTGTAATATCCATTGCATTGATTGGTGGAAACTAACTTAGATAATCAAAATAGATTAATGAGTAAAGGAAGAGGTTAATCAGTAAAGGAAAACACCAGCCATGATTGATGATCAGTGACTATACTAGAAAAGTTATAAGTGGAAAAGAGAATTAACAACCAATCATGAAAGTAGTCAATATTGAAATGTAGAAACGTTGGAAAGTGTGATATTGCAAAGTGAAGTACAAGAGAATTTGACATTGGTATGATTTGGATAAGTATAAGGAAGGTGCAAGGTTACATTGGCAAAGGTCATACATTTTTACTAGTCCAAGAGGCAGAAAGGTGAATCTAGTTGAAGGTTTATAGTATGAAAAGTAAATTGTAATTAGATTTCAAGATATATGAGGAGATAAAGAAGAATAAGTGCAAAGCTCAAAGTTTGAATAGACGATAAGCATTAAGAGGCAAAAGAGTATAGGTAGGTAAATAGGTTATGAGAGAGAACAAGTAGTGTACTTGAGTAAGAAGGAGAAAAGAAAAGGAGTGAATAGTGTAAGAAGACAAAGTAGTAAGAGAGAGAAGCTAGCAGATAAGTAAAGTAATCAAGCACTAGGGATCAAGTCATTGAGAAGAGAGAGCATTATGTAGTTGTCACAGCTCAGAGACCTAACTAGATATGACAAGTAAGGAATGCTACAACCAAATCAAATATTTGATTTTTTCCTAATAGTCACAATATGTAAATCCCTTAATTATGTGAACCCTAATAGGTTGTATTGTAAGTCCCCTGATAGGGTAGACTCTCAAAAGAGTTTTGTAAATTCTTTGAAAAGGTAGATCTTAGTAGATATTATACATCAAACAATGTACAAAGTAGCTTCTAACAAACTGAAACCCCTAAAAAGGATAATTATATTCTTGTAATTGAGTAACTCATTTACTACAATAGTAAGATTTCTAGGTACCAACTAGATCAAATATTCTATTTTTTTGTAATAGTCACAATATGTAAATCTCCAAATCAGGTGTACCCTAATAGATTCTATTGTAAGTCCCCTAATAGGGAAGACTCTCAAAAGAGTTTTGTAAATCCTTTGGCAAGGTAGATCTTAGTAGATATTGCATAGCTAACAACATACTAAGTCACTTCTAACAAATTGAAACCCCTAAAAACTATAATTGTATTCTCTTAATCGAGTAACCCATTTACTACAGTAGTAAGATTTGTAGGTACCATCCTTGCCAAAAATTTTACCATTTAAAACACTATTTTTTTGTGTAACCAAAATCATTGTATTATGTGTAATTAGTGTGCAGTGGTATGATATTAGATTACTTCACATTTTGGTGGATCACTCATATATTTTATTGTTTGGTAGTTAGTAATTAAGTTTTATATACCGACGTTTGAAGTATTAAATTACTTGTATGTATAGATTCCCCCTCACCCTTCCCTGGATACTTAAGAATCCCAAAATTGGTATCAAAGCTTTGGTACACTTGCTAAGTCTAACAAGTTAAGTGAATGATCCACAATCATGTAAAGGATACAAGTATGAAAAAAGCTCTTGAAATATCTAATGAGATTATTCAAGAGCTATAGGAAAATTTGATAAAATACCTAGTTATAAGAAAGGAATTCACTAATAGGTTGAATTAAAATTGGGGCTATATTGAGTAACAATCTTGAGGTTTTGCTTATGAATAATCAAATGAAGCTATTGTAGAATTAATGGAAGTGAATGTGAAGCTAAAAGACAAGGTAGTCAACCTGAAAAGGGAAATGGAAAGTTAATTGATTAGAATGTGTAAAGATCTTAAAGGTAAAAGGTCATCGAGGATGCTAGAAAATTATAAAAATGCCAAAATAAATACTAAGATTGCATAACTTGAAGAGGAAAAACAACTTTTGATATATCCTAGGAGAATTATATCATGCATGAACACCTCTATGCAAATATTGTGGAAAATTGAGAGACTTTAGCTGAGAATCATAGGTTGAAAGAAGAAATTGAGAATAGAATTGTAAAATCTTGATGAACAACTGAAGAAACATAGAAGAGACAATGACACAAATGGTCTCAGATACAAAGGTCATGAAGAAAACATGGCCAATGAAATATCTAAAGGAGAATCCATCAAAAAATAGAATAGCCCAAGAGAAACCACATACAATTCAAATAAGAGGTTTATTAAACCCACTTGTTTTAATTGTAGAAATATTGGTCATATTGGAAATGTGTGTAAAATAAAATATGTCAATAATTCCAATACATTTGAAGTTCATTGTTATAACTATCATAAGTATGGGCATGTTTCCTATGAGTGTAGATCTAAAACTAATTTTTGGAATAGTAGATTCAATGGTCACTATTATACATACAATAAGTATGGACTCAAAGCCTAAAAACACGGATCTAAGTCATATATATCACTAGTTCAATCAATGAACTCCTATAGAAGTGAATAACATGTTAATAATTAATTTCTTTCATATGTAAAGTCTATACATTTAATAGAGAAATAAAAGTTGTGAGAATGTGGAGACAATTCTGGTGATTATCTATCTGCACTTTTTTTTTAATGTAATAAGTTTAGCCATATATTGTAAAAGATTACCAATTCAAGAGTCAACCATCTAATCATTCACAACAAAGAAAAATGAAGAATCTTGTGAGTCTTGAAGGTATCATAAATGAAATAAAAAGAATTATATTAAGAAGGAAGATAAAATGGAATAGGTAAATCCATCTAGACAAACATCAATGTCTCCTAGTGTAGTGAGTTCATCTTCAAACTAAACATAAAACTTGCTTAGGGGGAACACACACAAAGGAGGCTTATACTAATCCTCAAAGTTAACAACAGATGGATTAAATTGTAAGATATTATGCAAATGTATGATGTATTTATTTTTGATATGAAGTTGGAAAGTTTTTCTAGTCATGTGTATTGAATGCTCAAAACATTTCATCTGATACATTCAGTTCTAACCATTGATAATTGTTGAAGAGTCACTAACCAATAAGTACTTGTAATTGTTGACAAGACACTATTCCTAATATTAGTAAAGGTATTATTTAAGTAATTAGAAATTACAATTTCTATTTCACAATGATAAATAGTACAAGAGTAATTTATTTCATACACGTTTGTGTGCTCAAGAGAAATATTGAGCATTGTCAAATAATTGATTAGGATAGGTATTGAGATATACAAAGATAATTTGATATAATATTATTACAAACCTCAACTATTCTTTCATGAACTATTAATTTATTTATTTTATCATCTGAATTGAGAAGGAATGGGAAAAAATATTGAAACACTTTCTTTGATCAACAACAAGGAGGAATCTCAACCAATTTACACACATGAAGTGAATGGAAAGTTCAAAGTGGATACATCTATTGTATTATTTTCTATCCCATTAGGAGAATTGAGGTTAGAATATGTTCAAGACTACATAAAATGAAATATTAAAGATCTAGGAGGTGAAATGATCAAGAAAGCTTATTAGAATATTTGTTCAAATAGAGAGTTTAATGATGGACACAAGCATATCTAAATAAAGGTTTGACCTATACAATTTATATTCTGAACAAATTTCACCTTGAATAGATATATTTACACTCTTTTCATTCGATAATCAATTCATGTGGTTGGAAAAACAACATAGGTTATCAAAGATAATCATTCATAGAGCTATAAGTTTTTGAGCTTAAGGAGAAAAATGCAAGATAAGGAACATTGCAACAATTCTAGTTACTAAGCTAATTGAGTTCAAATGCAATGGGAAAGATATGACTATTGATCATATAGAGGGCAAAGAATCTTATCTTGCATCAATGATGATAGGATACTAAGTTTACTGGTCAAGTAAACTCAAGTTGCAAATAAAACATATTACTATTTCTATCATGTATTATATAATAATATAACTTTTACAACTCTAACATTGGGCTAAGTAAAGAAGAAAATCCTACCTTAGCATGATTTATTTTTCCCATAGCACAGATCCCCCTATTTGAAATACAAGTTTAGATAACTATGTTGACAAAATACAATAGTAATCGTAGTCATCCACATTATGTAAAGAAGTAGTAGCATTGTAGATGAGAAACCCTAGTTTTCTATATCTCTGAAGAGATTATCTTGGGCCTTTGTGAAGCTTCATTTTTGTAATAGAAAAGATCAAGAGAATCAATATCATCCTTTGCACACCCAAAATCCACTCAAAACCTAAAACCAATATTATCATTCTTGTAACTCCAACCCAATTTACTTTCTACTATAACCATAAGATCCCCCTGTCCCCATAATTAGCTTCACACTATGCTCCTTCTGTACCCCATAGCTTACACAAGTGAGAAGTAAAATGTAGAGGTGATGAAGTCTATAATAGTCACAAAATGTAAATCCTTGAATCAGGTGAACTCTAATAGGTTTTAGTTGTATGTCCCTCAATGGGGTAGACTCTCAAAAGAGTTTTGTAAATCCTTTGGCAAGGTAGATCTTAGCAGATGTATTGTACATCAAGTAGAAAAATGTACAAAGTCCCTCCTAACAAGTTGAAAAACCTAAAAATGATAATTGAATTCTCTTAATTAGGTAACTCATTTACTACAATATGAGCTTTATGGGTACCATCCTTGCTATATTTTTCACTATCTAAAAAGGGTTTTTTTGTAACCAAAATCATTATATTATGTGTCACTAGTGTGTAGTGGTTTGATATTATATTAATTCACATATTGGTAACACTCATATATTTTATTGTTTGGCAATTCATAATTATGTTTTTCATATTAGTGATTGATGTATTAAATTACTTTTATGTACTGATTCACCCTCCCCACTCCCTCAAGACTTAAGAATCCTATAATTGGTATTAGAGCTTTGGCCCTATTTCTATGTATACTAAGTTTAGTGAAAGATCCATTATTATGAACAATATACAAGTATGAAAAGAAACTTGAAAGAGATAATGAGATGATTCAAGAATTGTAGGAAAATTTGAGAAAAAACTTGGCTATAAGAAAGGAACTCACTAGTAGGTTGAATTAAATTTGGGGCTATATTGATTAAATACCTTGAGGTGCTCCATTTGAAGAATCAAATGAAACTCTTGTAGGATTGATGGAAATGAATTAGAAGTTAAAAGACAAAGAGACCAACATGAAAAGATAGATTGAAAGTCAACCAGTTAGAACATGTAAACATCTTATAGGTAAAAGGTCACCAAGGATGCTAGGAAAATTGCAAAAGATACCAAAACAAATTCTAATAATGCATAAATAGAAGAGGAAAAACAATGTTTGAGATATCCTAGGAGAATTTTATCATACATGAACACCTTTATGCAAAGTTTATGAAAAAATGGGAGACTATAGATGATAATCAAAGGTTGAAAGAAGAAATTGAAAAAATAATGAAAAATGAGAAGAATGTGAATGAGAAACTAAAGAAATATAGTGAAAACTTACAAAATTTTGTTAAATAAATTTAAAAACAAGGAAGACACAATGACACAATTTGTGTAACCTATAAAAGGTCAAGAAGAAAACATGATCATTGAAACATCTAAAGGAGAATCCAAGAAGAATTAGGACAGCCCAAGGGAAACCATATACAATTCAAGTAAGAGGTCTAACAAACTGACTTATTCTAATTGTAGAAAAATTGGTCATATTGCTAATTTGCACAGAACGAAATATGTGAGTAAGTCCAATACATTTAAATTTTGTTGTTATAAGTATCATAAGTATCAGCATATTTCCTATGAGTGTAGATATAAACCTAAGTTCAATAATAGAAGTTTCAATGGTTACTATTATATATGTAATAAGTATGGACACAAAGCCCATAAATGTGAATCTAAGGCATATAGATCACTAGTTCAATTGATGAACTCATATAGAACGAAATGAGAGGTCAATCCCAAATTTCTTGCGTGTGGAAAGTTTGTACATTTGATAGAGAATTGAAATTTTAGTGACCATGGAGATAATTTTGGAGTTTATTTGTCGGTACTTTGGTTTTAATGCAATTAGGTTGTGCATATTGCATAAGGTAACAAATTCAGGAATTAGTCACCTAGTCACTCATGAGAAAGAAAAATGAATAATCTTGTGAGTCTTGATCATTTCATAAATGCAATAAAAAGAATTGGTTTTAGAAGGAGGATAAAATGGAATAGATAATGTCATCTAGGCAAGCATCAATATCTTATGGTGCAGTGAATTCATCTTCGAAAACCAAAAACAACAATTGAAAAGTGTGAGTAAATACAAAGGAGACGTATATACTAATCCTCATAGTTAGAAATAGAAGGATGAAATTGTAAAATATGATGTGTTGATTTTTTAAAAGAAGTTGGAAAGTTTGACTAGTTCATGTTGATGTAATGCAACGTGGGAGGATCCCAAAAGGAGATTTCCTAGCCCCTAAAAAAAAATCACATAGTAGAATATTAAGAATAAAAAAGAGATTTAGATCCAAATATTCCAACTCTCCCAATAGAATCATAAGATTTTCATTCAACATGCTTGGCTATAAGGTCTTTCAAATTATGGCCAAATACATAAACAATTACAATAGTAATTCTACAAGACCTTGCTAGGTCCAACCACTAGCTAGCCCAGACCTACATTTGGTAGAAAATCTAAGAAGATCCTAAAATTCTTTTTGCAAGCCATAAATAAACCTTATTATTTTCCCAAGCCCACTCTTAGCTACTAGCTTTCATAAGCTTCACTCCTCTCAGCTGCTCTTCTTCTCCATGCTAAGTGATTATCTCTAGACAAGACAAGAACCTCTACTTATACTAAACCAATCCTTAAGTTGGTCTAGAATAATAGATATTAAATAAATACTCACATTAAATATACCCTCAAGCCATAATTCAGCTTGGAAAAAAACATGAAATACAAGAAATAATTAAATACTTAGGACAAGCCCCAAGTTTATAATGCATAACTAACTCATATGAAAATATAGAAGTGTGCACCCTTAGGCATAGTTTTGTATGACATCTAATTATCCAAGTCCAAGACTGCACATGCCAAATCCCGTGGATCAAAGATTGCATAAACAATCTCCAAAGTCTACCAATAAATTAGGAACACATGACTAGAAGTCACCTAAATGGCTCTAACTCCAAGACAATTTCTCCAAACTCTATATACACTTAGGATAAGGTTTTCCAATATGTATCAAACACACTCCAACTGCATGAACCATAACTCAAAAAATCTAATCTTGAAGCCCCTACGTATAGGATTAAGGACTTTGCTAGGATGCCCCCACATCAGATATCCTAAGTGCAAAGAAAAAATGTTATTAATAGCTAGAAGAACATCTGTTAGGGTTTAGTGCATAAACCCTAAACTAGTTGTTCACAAACATTTCCTTTACCACATCAACTTTTACACTTTTTCCCTTTTTCCTCTACTCCAATTTTTTTCCACCAAGTGTCATCTTCACAACTATTATAGGTGTGAAACATGCTTGCTTTCCATGATGATCTCTAACCCTTTCAAAATCATTAAACTCATCCCAACTACTAAAAATTGGGTTCCTTCTCCCAAGTTTTGCATTTTGCAAAGGAATCAAGGAATGCTTCCTGCCATCCTTCTCAATAGTAAATACATTCTTGACACAATCATGCATAGCCCTACAATCATACTGCCAAGGTCTACGAAGCAATATCTTACAAGTACTCATGTGCAAAATATCACATTTAAAACTTGATCGACATACTATCTAATCTAAAAAATAACAAGGCATTTCTCCCTCACCTCCAAAGAATTCTAATCTTATAAAAAACTAATCCTATAAGGACAATAATGTCTCATTCTTTTCAAACCAAGTTTATAAACCATCTTCTTAGAAGCTAGGTTATTAGTACCAGCATCCATAATTACATTCCATTATTTTCCTCTAGACTTACAATAAGTCCTGCATAAATTCCTTCTTTGACAAGGTTCTAATAACTTTTTTTCAAGCAACACTCTTTGAATCAACAATTTCTCCTCATCCTTCTTAGGTTTGTTGACCAAAGCATCTCTCATATCACTAGATTTCATGTCAGCATTAGGACATTCAAAAGCTCCATGTCCTTCTTTACCACATCTATAGCAAGTACCCTTAAATGCACTTATGTCCATTCTCTTTCTCTATCCAATAGCTTTTTATTAATCTTTAACAATCTATTTATTCTTCTTAGAGTGTTCTTTCTATTGGTGCTCAAAATTGTAGCCCCGATTTTTAGCGATTTTGAGAAAATCAAGCCCCATAAATGCATGTGTACTTGGTTGTACCTTTGAGGCCCTTGATGTGTTTAATGTTTCTAACACCTTCCATTTAACCCATACACATGTTCTATGATGATAGACTACTATTTCGAGTCATTTGGCGGAGTCCTATTTTAAGCAAATGTCAAATCTACATTTTTCACCAAAGTGTCAAACAATGACAAGAGGCCTTGTTTGCATCTGAATATTTTGCACCTAGAAATGTTTTGTGATTTTCCACTTTGGGAATATCTAGTATCCATACCTGAGAACCTATTTTTTATATTTTGAGTCATTTTGAGTTTGTTTGATTAGGTTTTGAATCCCTAAAAGTTGGTCAGTTACTATTTTGTGCATTTGTGTAACTGTGCAAAATTTTGGGAAGCCCTGTTTGACAGGTTATAACTTTTGACCAGTTGACCAAAATGTTGAAATTCCTTTTGCATTGAATTATAAATGTCAAAGACTTGTTGTGTTTCAAGTTTCAGCTAATGATGAATTCATTTAATTAGTTTCCAAACATGATTCCAAATGTAATTTCTATCTTTTTACTGGTATCATAAGTGCAGATTGATTGGAACCCCTATTCATGATGTTATAACTTGAAATAAATGATATCTTATATCGAATGGATTGTACCACTCTGTTGTACTCCAAAAATACTTTGAGTGTACCAGTTTTCAAGTCATGACGAATCCATTTGCACACTTTTCTAGGTCAATTCCATTTGCCAAAATTGCTTTTCTGTTAGTGCTTCTAGTCTACAAAATTGAAGTAGCCCACTTTAACTATTCACAAAATGCATCCTATTATTCGTCATGAGCTCAAATTACAGATTCATACTATCCTCATGACAGAGAACCAATGCCCCAATTTTTGTTCTCCCAAGTGTCAGTTTACCCAATTTTTGAAGCTGATTCCAAATGCAATTTATGGTTTTCTAACATGTTTTCTTGCAGGTAGTTCTGAGAGGTCAAATTTGAAAGTGAATATCTTTTGACCCAAATTCATCATGAGACGAGATTCAACAAGGTGCAAGAATGCGGAACAAAGATTCAGTGTGCCAGATTTCAGAGCTTGGTCAAGTGTTTGGATCACTTTTTAAGGCCAGTCAAAGGACCTCCTAGCACAAAATTCATAGTTTGCAAATAAGTGGTAAAGCGAGTTTTATTCGATGATTCGGTGATTGAACTTGATTCTAATTAGTCCAAGGTGATGAATGGATCAGTTTGCAAGTTCAAGTGAAAAATAAGTGCAAAATTCAATTGATAAAAACTTCAAGCGAAGGTGGAGAAGCCCCTCTTTCTCCAATCTATAGGGGAGACAACTGATGTTATGAGAAGATGTTATAACAATAAAATTCTCCAAATTTGTTAGGTGTCAAGGAGAGCAACCCACGAAATGAAAGAGAAAGTGCACGTAGTCAAAAGGTGGAAGCCCACGGCATAGGCATAGGAGAAAATGCCTAGGATGAAGAAAGGGGTGGGTCCGTTTGATGCTTATACAGTAGCAAAGGGATGTTGTCTATATTTTGACTGCACACCAGCAAAATTGTTGTTCGATTAGTAGGAAAATTTCATAATATGAAGTGAATTATGAGGAGCTTGACTGCAATATGTTGCAGAGCATTTGGTTTTCCCATTTTCTTCCTCTAAAGTGTCCATTGCAGAATCCAATCCACGTGTTTGTGCCAGTAGAGCTGGATGACATATTTTTCATTTGGTTGGATTGAAGGAGGTTGGATTAAATGCTCCACACAAGTTGGAAGATGGTGAAATACATCAAGGAGACTGCTCAGATCATCCAAATAATGTCAAAGAAGGTGTTACTAGTCTTGGCAAAATTGGAAATAAAATTGCTGATCTTTCATTATGAATGGATGGACACCAACAAGCTTTCCAAAAGTTGTCTAACAGTTAAAATCATATATAGAGAGACATACATAAGAACCCACAGATAGGAGACAATTCGCAGGGCAGGCCTGTGAGGTTAAAAAGGAAAGGGAGCTCTATGAAAAAGGGATGCCAAATGTCATATTGTGCCATGCCTTTAGAAGAGTATGATGTCTAAACCTAAATATGTTATGGGCTAGTAGAAAACATGGTTGGTTGATTGATTAGAAAAAGCATTTCAATTGAATCTCAATTATTGTTTTATAGAGATTTTCAAAGCAGAGTGTTGCCATAGTACATGGAAGATAAGGTAGCAAGAAGAACAGAGGCCTCACGATTTAAGAGTGGCAGTCTCATGCAAAGGAAAATCCACAGATTTGGAGGAACAATCTAAATGCTTAGTCCCACATTGTCTATGGGTTGACGTTTCTAGTCTTTAAAAGCTATTCCATACAACAAGCTTAATGTCTTCAAAGACAATGGCTTTTGTAAAGCCTAAAGCTCATGTGGACCCTCATACCCGACCCTGATGATCTCAGCTAAAGGAAATAAATGCTAAATTTTAAATAAAGATGCAAGAGTGATGACATGGCACCAAGAACAATAATACACAAGATCTCAACACGTGGCGAGATGAGTGTTGGGTGCAAGCCCACAATTTCAACATGCTCGACTGATAAAAAATGTGAAATTGTGGGATTACGACACATGGCAATAGGTCTGAGTTGGTGATGAGGTGGCATGAAAGGAGTAGTTTGAGGCAGATGCACAAGATGCTGCCATGTGGTAGATTGAGCAGTCTAGGCAATTCCACAAAACAAAGATGCATGGTGGTTAAGCAAAGTGGGCAAGTGGGTGTGCGACACATGGCATCAGGCCCAAAATAGATGGTGCTAACATGGTAGATGAGGAAAATCATGTGGGCCAATCAGGAAGTGCCATGTAGTGCTCAATCAAAGAAGAGTTGTCCCATATTCAAAGGGTAGGGGAAATATTAAATAGTTTTAAAAAAATTTTAAAAAAATTTTCTTTTTTTTAAATGGGTGATGTGCATGTTTTTTAAATCAAATAGGGTATTTAATCTAAAGTCATACTTTAGATTTATTTAAATTTTTGAAAATTTTAAATTTTAAAAAGTTGTAGACTTGAACCTTCTACCAGGGAGTGATTTTCAAATTGACTTTCTAGAGGTTTCTTTAAGGCTAACATAGCAACATTATATATCATCAGAATCGTGAGAAGACAAAATTTTTGATTATGGAGTTCATTTTTGCATAGGAATTCACTTGTTTAAGTTATAGCTAGAAACATGACATTTGGGGCCTTCTCAATTGAATGAGTTAAAATTCAAAATGTAGTTACAGGATTAGTAACATGCAGTGAAAATGCAGTTTGAGGCAAATTTAACCACTTTCAAATCAGTAAAAACTCAATTTCACCAGCATTTTCATGAAGCTTTTAGATATTTTTATGACTCAACAAGTTTTCATCATTGAATAGAAGATATTTTAAAATTAGTTGTAGAAATGATGAAACCAAATCAGATCAAAAAGGGAGAAGGAAGAAAGAGGTTACTCAGTTGCAAGAGATTGAATTCCAAGTGGAAACATGTTAGTCATAGATTAGATCTGGGAATTTTTTCTTTCCTATATCTTTCTTTGTTTCTTTCATTGTACGAGTTGGCAGTTTTCTCTGGGTTATACTAGTAGGGTTCTAGTTTTTCATTGTTAGACCATTCATGGTTCTAGTTTTTTGGAGAAAATTTTGCTCATTGTTGTGATACCAGGGTTTTGGATCTAGTTCTAGATTCAACATATATGTCTTCCACTTTAATCTTTGCATCTTAATTATGTAAATGCGATAGATGTAAAATATTAGAAGCTCAAGCTCTATTCTTCCATTATCTTAACTCTTCTTTGAAATAATTTGATTCTGTGAGAGCTTATTATAAATTTGGCGAAATCACTCATTTACACTTCAGTTATGAATAACCATTTATTGGCAATCTACCAATCATCTTTACAAAAAGGAAAAAATAAGTGCAAAATTCAATTGATAAAAACTTAAAGCAAAGGTGGAGAAGCCCCTTTTTCTCCAATCCGTAGGGGAGACAACTAGTGTTATGAGCAGATGTTATAACAATAAAAATCTCCAAATTTGTTAGGTGTTAAGGAGAGCAACCCATGAAATGAAAGAGAAAGTGCACGTAGTCAAAAGGTGGAAGCCCATGACATGGGCAGAGGAGAAAATGCCTAGGATGAAGAAAAGGGGCTGCTCTGCTTGCTGCTAAAATAGTAGCCAAGGGATGTTGTTTATATTTTGACTGCACAACAACAAAATTATTGTTTGATTAGTAAGAAAAGTTCATAATATGAAGTGAATTATGAGGAGGTTGACTGCAATACATTGCAGAGCATTTGGTTTTCCCATTTTCTTCCTCTAAAGTGTCCATTACAAAATCCAATTCACGTGTTTGTGCCAGTAGAGCTGGTTGACATATTTTTCATTTGGTTGGATTGAAGGACGTTGGATTAAATGCTCCACATGAGTTGGAAAATGGTGGATTACATCAAGGAGACTGCTCAGATCATCCAAATAATGTCAAAGAAGGTGTTACTAGTCTTGGCAAAAGTGGAAATAAAATTGCTAATCTTGCATTATCAATGGATGGACACCAACAAGCTTTCCAAAAGTTGTCTGACAGTTAAAATAATATACAGAGAGACATACATAAGAACCTCCAGACATGAGACAATCCACAGGGCAGGCCTATGAGGTTAAAAAGGAAAGGGAGCTCTATGAAAAAGGGATGCCAAATGTCATACTGTGCCAACCTTCAAAAGAGTATGATGTTTGAACCAAAATATGTTATGGGCCAGTAGAAAACGTGGTTGGTTGATTGATTAGAAAAAGTGTTTCAATTGAATCTCAATTATGTTTTTATAGAGATTTTCAAAGCAGAGTGTTGCCATAGTACATGGAAGATAAGGTAGCAAGCAGAGCAGAGACCTCATGATTTAAGAGTGGCAATCTCGTGCAAAGGAAAAGCCACAGAGCTAGAGGAGTAGTCTAAATGCTTAGTCCCATGTTGTTTTTTGGTTGATGTTTCTAGTCTTTAAAAGCTATTCCATACAACAAGCTTAATGTCTTCAAAGAAAATGGCTTTTGTAAAGTCTGAAGCTCATGTGGGCCCTCATACCTGACCGCAATGATGTCAGCTGAAGGAGATAAATGCTAAATTTTAAACAAAGACTCAAGAATGATGACATGGTGCCAAGAACAATAGTGCACAAGATCTCCACATGTGGCGAGATGAGTAGTGGGTGCGAGCCCGCAATTTCAACAAGCTCGACCGATAAACAATGTGGAATTGTGGGATTGCGACACATGGCGATGGGTCCCAGCTGGTGATGAGGTGGGGTGAAAGGAGCATTTTGAGGTGGATGCACAAGATGCTGCCACGTGGTAGATCGAGCAGTCTAGGAAATTCCACAAAACAAAGATGTCAGGTGGTTAAGTGAAGTGGGCAAGTGGGTGTGTGACACATGGCATCAGGCTCAAAATAGATGGTGCTAACATGGCAGATGAGGCAAATCATGTGTGTTAATTAGGAAGTGCCACATGGTGCTCAGTCAAAGAAGAGTTGACCCAGATTCAAAGGGTAGGGAAAATATTAAAGAGTAAAGTTTTATTTTTTTTAAATTATATTTTTTAAATGGGTGACATGCAAGTTTTAAAAATCAAACAGGGTATTTAATCTAAAGTCATACTTTAGATTTATTTAAATTTTTCGAAATTTAAAATTTTAAAAAGTTGCAGACCTAAACCTTCTACCAAGGGAGTGATTTTCAAATTGACTTTCTCAAGGTTTTTTGTAGGCTAACATAGCGATATTATATATCACCAAAATTGTGAGAAGACAAACTTTCCGATTATGGAGTTCGTTTGTACACAGGAATTCATCTATTCAAGTTATAGCTAGAAACATGAAATTTGGGGCCTTCTCAATTCATTGAGTTAAAATTCAAAATTTAGTTATAGGATCAATAATATGCAGTGGAAATGTAATTTGAATCAAATTTAACCACTTTCAAATTAGTAAAAACTCAATTTCAATAGCATTTTCATGAAGCTTTTAGATATTTTGATGACTCAACAAGTTTTCATCATTGAACAAAATATATTTTTAAATCAGTTGTAGAAATGACGAAACCAAATCAGATCAAAATGGGAGAAGGAAGAAAGAGGTTACTTAGTTGCAAGAGATTGAATTCCAAGTCGACAAATGTTGATCATAGATCAGATCCAGGAATTTTTTCTTTCCTATATCTTTCTTTCTTTCTTTCATTGTAGGAGTTGGCAATTTCCTCTCTGGGTAATACCAGTAGGGTTCCAGTTTTTCATTGTTAGACCATTCATGGTTCCAGTTTTTTGGAGAAAATTTTGCTCATTGTTGTGATACCAGGGTTTTGGATCCACTTCTTGATGCATTCCCAATACTGAGATACCATTTCTTTTACCATATTCTCTCTTGCATGAATAGCATTAGGAGGGATAATACAGATTGTTCAGATCTGTTAGGTGTTTTCTATATTTTCATTTCATGCATATGAATGTATAATTTCAAGGAAATTAATACAAAGAATAGCAAATGGTTGAGTTTCATCTTTAATCTTGTCTCCTTCATTAGTGATCTTCAATGTTTTATAATCTTTGACATAGAGCTTAGGTTGTAGTTGCAGTCCCTTAAGGCTATATGCTATTTCATTATTGCCTGTGACTCAAAGGGTTACATAAATGCTTCAGGGAAATCAATAGGGTTGTGAGGTTACCGATGGGGATATCATGTAAGAATGAGGTTTAAATTGAACATTGATTTCTATTTACAAGTTGAATAGATAGATCAAATATCTGAAGATACACATATGTCTCAGATATTCATACGTTTTTAATTAATTCATGGAATTTCCCAATAGATAAGGCACTAATCAGTTACAAGATCATTAGGTGTAATTGTTGCATATTAGGGTTTTTCTGAAATCAACATTATTAATCAAATGTGTTTTACCCTTTCATGTTGAAGGACTTAAAGGATTAACCCTCACTCAACTTATGTGATTCACAGATTTGTATTTAGCTACTGTATATCTATGTTATTGCATGAGTTATTAGAAGATATAAGGGGTTTTTATCTACAATAAATAGGTTTAGATTTATGTTTTAAATGCACTGGTACCATATCTCATAACCTCAAGGTCCACCTGGCTAAGTCTTGTAGAGCCTGAAGTGAAGAAGGAGTTATGCCTTATAGTTGGCCCAAGACTACAGTCAAATGTATCTGTCATAGGAATTTTCTAGCCTTAGATGCATTTGTCTAGTTTCTTGGTTATTTTCAAAACTGTTAAATCAGGATCCAACACTGTCTTCTCCTTTTCTCAGGAATTACCTTGATATCTTCTCTTATACCCTCAAAGCATACTAATATGCATCCTCCATAGAAGCAATATTCAACATACCAATCTCATCCTAAATATTGAATCTCAACCTATTAATGTATCTTGCCACCTTTTTCTTAGATAACCTCTATGTCCAAACTAAATAGTCATCTTGCAAAATTTGTTAGTATAATCATTTAGAGTTAAATCCTTCTTTTTTAGATTTTGAAGTCTCTTAAACAAACCAAGTTCATAATCAAAAGAAATGAACTTATCCTTCAATTTTGTCACCATCAATCTCCACGAAGTGATCTTCATGTCATCTTCCTCTTCTCTATCTCTTTGGAATTATTTCCACCATAAAGAATCATGTCATTATATCAAGTAGTTTGTGCCAATCTCACTATGAGCAGATCACCAATATCGTCTAACTCAAAGTAGTCTTTCAATTAACTAATTTAATCAATCAGGTCTTTAGGATTCACAGTACTCAAGAAATTAGACACATCCATCTTCTACTTCAACTTCAACTAAGATCCAAATCTATTAAATCAACCAACCCTATCTTCCATAGGTCTCTCCATTTGATTAGCTATGTCTTCTCCACTAGATCAAACAACTTCAAATTCTTCAATAGCTTCCTCATAACCATCTTTAGTAGACACATTCCTAGGTACATCAACAATAACTCTCATGATATCATTCTTCTTCATCCCTATCTCATATTTGAAATCTGATATAACCTTCTCTAAAATCCTGATCTCAAAAGCATCATGGAGATGATCAATCTCCCTAGGTTTCAATCTTCTCAGAGGCATCTTCAAAGATATTTACAAACCCAAAGCAATAAATCCTCATGATCAATCAGATCTAACCTTCGCTATGATACCACTTGATGTGGTGGAAGCTAGGAGAATACCCAAACAAGATGTCCTAGTCCCCCAAAAAAATCACATAGTAGAATATAAACAATAACAAAGAGATTTAGGTCCAAATATGAGATTTATCACAATAGAATCATGAGGTTTTCATTCAACATGCCCAACTATAAGTCCTTTTGAGTTATAGATATATAAGCAATTACAATAGTAATTCTGCAAGACCTTGCAAGATGTAACCACTAGCTATAAATGAACTGCAATCTAGTAGAAACTTGAAGAATAATCTAAACTTGTGGTTGCAAGACACCAACCGACCTTCTTTTTTCATTAAGCCTACACTTCGCTACTAGCTCTACTAAACATTTCTCCTCTTAGCCACTCTTCTTATCCATGTTGAATGATTATCTCTAGACAAGACAAGACCCACTACTTATGCTAAACCAAGCCAGAAGTTAGCCTAGCATAATATATATTCAATAGATACTCACCTTAAATACACCCTCAAGCCACTTGTCAGCTTGGAAATAAACATTAAATATTAGAAATAATTAGATACTTAGGACAAGCCCCAAGTTTACAATGCATAACTAACTCATATGAAAACATAGAAGTACACACCCTTAGGCATAGGTCCACATTCCATTCAATGATCCAAATTAAAAAGTGCAGATGTCAACTCCCTTAGATCAAATCTTGTGAAAATTGTCCCTAAACTTTGTAAATAAATTAGGAAAATCTAACTAGTAGCTACCAAAATGGTTCTAACTCACAGATGATTACTCCAAAGTCTATGCACACTTAGGACAAGGTTTCCCAATATGTCTCAAACACATCCCCAAATTCAAAAACCACATTCTATAAATCCAATCTTTAATCCATTCCATACAAGATTGAGGACTTCCCTGGGATGCTCCTACACCACATGTATTGAATGCTCAAAATATTTTATTGGATACATTCGGTTGTAACCATTGAAAACTGTTGAAGAAGAACTAACTAATAAGTACTTATTAATTACTCATAAGACACTATTCCTAACATGGGTAAAGGTATTATTTAAATCATTGGTGATTAGAATTTCTATTTTACAATGGTAAATAGTATGAGTGAATTATTCCACACCATTTACTTATGATTGTGTATTAAAGAGAAATATTGAGTACTCACAAAAAAATGATTGAGATAGGTATTGATACTTACAAAGATAAATATATATCATGTTTATAGAAGCCTTACTTAATGTTTCATGAACTATCAATTTAATGTTTTTGTCATCTAAATTGATAAAGAATGGAAAAGAGCATTGCATCACTTTCTTTGATCAACAAGGAGGAATCTCTACCAATTTACATACATGAACTAGATGGAAAGTTCAAAGTGGGTATGTCTATTGTATAATCTTGTATAAAATTAGGAGAATTTATCTTAGAAGATGTTCAAGACTACATCAAATGAAATATTAAAGAATTGGGAGGTGAAATTATCAAGAAATGTTATGAGAAGATGTGTTGAAATGGAGTGTTGAATGATGGTTACAGGCATCTCTAAATGAAGGTTTGACCTATATGGTTGATATTTTTAGCAAATTTCACCCTCAATAGATAATATTTACACTTTCTTGAGTCTAAAATCAATTCATTTAGTTGGAAAGATAACACAAATTGTCAAAGACATTCATTCACAGAGTTACAAGTTTTCAAGCTCAAGAAGAAAAGTGCAAGATAAGGAAGATTACAACAATTTTGGTCAATGACCAAACTATATCAAGATACAATGCGATATATATATGACATAATCACATAAAGGGTATAGAATTTCATTTTTCATCAATGGTGATAGGATACTAAGTTTACTAACCAAGTAGACTCATATTATACAACAAAAAACTATATTACTATTTATATCATGTATGATACAATAATATAACTATTATAACTCTATTGTTGGGCTAAGAAAAGGATAAAGCCATGTCTTAGTAAGATTTATTTTTCCCACAACACAAAGTTCCCTATTTGAAATACAAATCTAGATAATTATGTTGCCAAAATATAATAATAATAGGCATCTAGGCTATGTAAAGTAGTAGTAGCCCCATATATGAGAAACACTTATGTTTTTGTATCTCCTATCATATTATCTTGGGCCTCTACAAAGATTCAAGTATAGAATACAAAACTGAAAGAACATCAATACCATCCTTCACACTCCTCAAATGCATTTGAAGCATCTGACAAATTTTATCACATTTGTAACACTTCACACACATCAAATGCACTCAAAACCTATGACAAATTTTATCACATTTCTAAAACCACCCCAATTTACTCTGGTTACACCTCCTATAACTAAAAGATCCCCTAGTCCCCATAATGAGCTTCACAATATGATCATTGCACGTACCCCATAGCTTAGACAAGTGGGAAGTGAAACACAAAGGGGATGATGTCCATAATAGTCACAACATGTAAATCCCTGAATTGGGTGAACCCTAATAGATTCTAGTTTTAAGTCCCCTAACAGGTAGACTCTCAAAAGAAGTTTTTAAATCCTTTAGAAAGGTAGATATTAGGAGATTGATTGTATATCTAACAAGATAAGAAGTCACTCCTAACAAGTTGAAACCCCTAGAAAGTGTAATTTTATTCTCTTAATTGGGTAACTCATTTAATGCAACAATGAGCTTTGCTGGTACCATTCTTGCAAAAAAAAATTACTGTCTAACAAGGGTTTTTGTGCAACCAAAACTATTGTATTATGTGTAATGAATTTTTAGTGGTTTTATATTGTGTTACTTTACATATTTATATCCCTCATATGTTTTATTATTTGACATTTAGTAATTGTGTTCGGCATATCCATACTTGAAATATTAAATTACTTTTATGTGCTAATTCACCCTCCCCATCCCTCGGTACTTAAGAATCATAAAATTGGTATCATATATTTCATCCTCTTACTAAGTCTAATAAGTTAAGTTGAAAGATCCACAATCATGAAAAAGGTATATGTATGAAAAGAAACTTGAAAGAGCTAAGGATATGATTCAAGAACTATAAGAGAAATTGAGAAAATACCTAGCTATAAGAAAGGAACTCACTAATAGGTTGAATGAAAGTTGAAGCTATATTGATTAACTATCATAAGTGTTGCCTCTACAAAATTAAATGAAGATATTATAGAATTGATGGAAATTGATCTGAAGCTAAAAGATAAAGTGGTCAACCTAAACATAAAGAGATGCAAAGTTAATCAGAGAGAATGTATACATCTTAAAGGTAAAAGGAAACTCAAGATGCTAGGAAAATGTTAAAATATGTCAAAATAAATACTAATAATTTACAACTTAAAGAGGAAAAATAACTTTTCAGATATCCTAGCTATAATGTATGAACACCTTTCTACAAAGATTGTATAAAATTGGGAGATAATATCTTAGAATCAAAGGTGAAACAAGAAATCGAGAAAAGAATAGAAAATTAAGAAGGATGCAAATAAGAAACTAAAGAAATATAGTGAAACATTGCAAAATCTTGATGAGCAACTAAAGAAATGCAGAAGACACAATGACACAATTGGTCTCAGATATAAAGGTCAAGAAGAAAACATGATTAGTCAAACATCTAAAGGAGAATCTAAGAAGAAATAGAATAGCCCAAGGTAAACCACATACAATTCAAGTAAGAGGTTTAACAATCCCATTTTTTTTAATTGTAGAAAAATTGGTCATACTAAAAATGTGTGCAAAAGAAAATTTGTCAATAAGTCTAATAGATTTGAAGTTCACCATTGTAACGATATAAGTATGCGCATGTTGTCAAAGAGTGTAGATCTGAACCTAATGTCAATAATAGTATTTTCAATGCTTACTATTATACAATCAATTCATGTGGTTGGAGAAAACTTCAGAAGTTATCAAAGACAATCTTTGACAGAGTTCGAGAATTTCTAGCTCAAGGAGAAAAATGAAAGATAAGGTAGATTGCAACAATTTTGATCACTGGCCTAACTAAGTCAAGATACAATGGGAGAGATATGATTATCTATCACATAGAGGGTAAATAATCTTATTTTTTTATCAATGTTGGTAGGATATTGAGTTTACTACTCAAGTAAAACTAGCAGTATCGTGAGTAGTATCATTCATGTTGCTTACTAAATTGTGAAGAGTGGTATGATCTATGACTTGTATGTGATGACCTAGCATTTCAAAAACTAGAGAAATTAAATAGAATAAAGAGGGATATTAAGAAATCACTAAAAAATGGAGCCCTACTACTATGTGTTTAATTTTATACCCAAAAATATTTTGCACAAAAGTGCAATGTCGTATGGTCTAAGAACAAGTTAGTAGTCATGGAGAAGTGATCTCATAACAATTTGTTCCTTGTCATTGTACCATCTAATTTGTCTCCAATGATCTACTCAGGTGCATGGTGCCTTATGACATATCTCGCTAATACAAGTACTTTGGATTTAGAACTTGTTTCACATATCTAGTTCAAAATAAATCCTAGAGCCCTTAGATGTCCACACAAATCAAAACATAAACTTTGTTTAAACTATATTATGTTATAACTCAGCAAACACATAGGAACTCAATTTACACTATCAAATGTTGTAATTTGGTAAGAACTGAAAATAATTTATTACTTGGTACTAACTAAATATATTTATCTTTAAGATGTTAACTGTAATTAACCTTAATTTAACTTATTTTCATATACATAAAGAAAATAACATGAACAAAATTGACACCATCATTTAACATGGAAACTCGATTTGGGAAAAATCACCAATTGCAACAGGTTAATGTTTTTCACTCTTCTGAAATGAGTCCTATTACGAGTCAACCCTATTAAAGGTTACAAAACACAATGTTAGGTGTATTCCTATTAAAGGATTTAATCACCTTGTTTGGAGTAGCCTTGTTAGAGGTCTTCAAGACACTTCAAATAGAAATGTCACCTTGTTACAGGATTTAGAAATAACTGTTAAGCCAACCCTGTTAAGAGATTTAGATCACTGTTACAATGGTTAGAGAGTAACAATGAGATGACATGATTTATGATACAAATGAATTACTAATTATAGATCTCAATTTTCGCTCCAATACTTGATCCTTCTTTCTTGAATGTATCTTTATAGCTCCATAAGAATATTCTTCTCATCCTTCAAATTTGTTTCCTCTAAGCATTATTTTTCTTCACACAATCATTCAAATTCAATCCCAAAACTTGACCTTACATTTATATCTTATAAATTGTCACATTGGATTGAATACAACATAGAATAATTAATATTCATCTCCTTGGTTAGATAAAACCATCAAAAAAATATACTAAACTCAATAACTCAAAACAAGAAAATCCTTCATTAGTCAACCTTGCTCAGTAGACACTAACCAAAAAAGATTTTACTTTGTTAACCAAGTGAGCTCGGTTAAAACTAATTTTTATGCCAACTTGCTTTGTCTCTCAAGTGAACTTGGTAGACACTACCAACTATTAATTCTCTTTGGCAATTGAGTGAGCTTAGCTAACACTTGTTACCTACCACATTTCCTTTATCTTTCAAGTGAACACAATAGACACTGCCTTCAAAACTTGGCATATCGAGGAATGTTCAACAGACACAGAGAACTATCTTCATCACCCAAGTGAGCTTGGCCGACACTAACTGGTGAATGTATGACATTTTGTGTAACATCTATTAGAAATGCTTTAGAAAATTTGAGAGGGGGGGTGAATCTATTATTCAATGTCCAAAACTACCTATTCAAACTTTTTCACTAAATATAATTAGCCCAATTAAACTAACCATGCATTCAAGCTAATAATTTCAATCTAGCAAGTTACTGATAAATCAACATGCTAAAATCAAACATGAAAGATCAACACATAACACAGTGATTTACGTGGAAACCCAATTTGGGAAAAACCACCAATAACATCCTACCTTATTTCTCATCCTTTTGAAGTGATGCCCCATAAAGGCCTACCCTATGAAAGGATACAACACACTATAATGAAAGATCAACACATAACACAGTGATTTATGTGGAAACCCAATTTGGTAAAAACCACCAATAACATCCTACCTTATTTCTCATCCTTTTGAAGTGATGCCCCATAAAGGCCTGCCCTATGAAAGGCTACAACACACTATTAGATGTGACCCAGTTAAGGGATTTCAAAGACCCTGTTAGGAGGGTGCTCGGTTAAAGGACTTTGGAACATTCAACTTGGAATGTCACCCTGTTAAAGGATTTTTCAATGGCTATTAGACCAACCTAAGTCCATAGAATTTTCCTCAACTGATACAATTGAAAGAGAATAACAATTAAGGGCTTTTGACTTGATACAAGTCACAACTTAACTTGTAGATTTTAGATCACAATTCAGCTCACACATTTGCCTAGCCTTCAATCTATGTAGCTCAGATAGCTTGTCCTCCTTTCAAGCTTTGTCTCCTTGAGTATTCTTGCTTGTTGTGCCAATGCAATCTCTTCTCTATGGTCACTTATCAAGGCAGAGTCTCCATCCTCTATTTTTTCCTCTTTGTGCCTTCTTCTTGACACTTCACACTCCAACCAACCACTTTCTAACCACACTATCTTTGATTCTAGACCTATAACTTCTTTAGTAGAGGTTTAGAATGGATTTCCCACTCTCTTCTTCTCACTCATATTTGGGTTTGAATTGATTTGATAAGATATGATGTATCTTTCCGTCCATTTTTTTGTTCTAGAAACATCATTTGGAATCCACCTATATTCACCTTAAAAGTAGTTAACCTAAAATTTTCTGCCACCAACTCAAACTTCTTATCTTCCACCTAGTTCACAAAATTTAAGGTAACAACTTTATTGGCTTAGATCTAGCAAATATTTGGCTTTTCAAATAATGTTGTAACTCAACATTATTGAATTAATGATGCTCAACACCTACTGTGTTACTTGGCATCAACTAAGTTTTACTTATGCTTCGCACCTATTACATTTTCCTTGCTCAACACCTAAACTTTTCTTGGCACCTACTACTGGAGGATATCCTAATCATTCCTTGAGTAAAGTCAAACATCTTAGTCAGACTGACCAAATGTAGGATAGTAATATATTTACAATCCTCAAAATGATATCTCACTAGATTAAACCTCATCATGTGCAGATGGTTCTCAGGTGGTTATTCTCTTTCATTGGGTGTGGAAAGATCATAAAAAGTGAAAGGATTATAAAAAGGATGTGATGTGTCAACACCTACATTCATAGAGGATTGTAGCATACACGTTCTAATGTGATTAGATGACAACTCGTGAACCAAAGTTGTAAATGATGCAATGCTAGAGTAAATATGTACATCCATGCCCTTTGCCAAAAAATCTCTTGTTGTAGTAAAACCATCCAAATATTTTGGAAGAACTAAATTTTTTTGACTCACCATATCCAACTTACTAGGGGGATATGGTAAATTAGGTGGTTTGAACTTATCTAAAAAGCATCCCTTCCCTTGTCTTGCATGACATGGATAGTCTATATAATCGACATTGTATCCCACATGAAATTATGCATATTATTTTTTGCATAAATAAGTGGCACCTCATCCTTTTGTGGCCACATATGATGTGTTGAAAACCATCTTGGATATATGAAGGGGGAAACAAGAGTATCCTAACACTTTTCATTCTATAAACTTTTTCTAAAGACGTATCTAAGAAATCTAGGAAAATGTGCTCTTAGACACCTAAGTGAAAACATTTGGACCCGTCTAGTAATAAATATCATAGAGCCTATCATTGTATGACCTAAGCTATGCTAAAATTTCTTAATATATGTATCATCATAGGGGTTGTATGATTTAGCCTTTTGAATCATATTCATCAACTTGATCATGATATAAGAGAGTCTCTCCCTATTAGGAAGGACAATGATATTTTGCAAGACCCTTTCTAGCCTAGATAGAGCATCATGCAATACCATTTTAACATATTATCTATGTTAGTATTGATCTCATTTGGTTTTTATAAATGAGTGATAATACACTTAAGTCATTACTTAACATGACTTAGTACATCCTGAATAAGTAGTGTATGTCAAGCACAAGTTGTCAAATAATGCATGTCAAGCAAAATATATAGTATGTGTTGAGTCACTCTAGTACTAAGCAAGATAATACATGCTGAGTGATTTAGATGTTCAGAATAATAGTGGATGTTGAGTCATTCAAAAGTTGATTTACAACATTAACGATATAGTGGATGTCGAGCATCAAAGGCTTCAAGTGTCGAGTAAATAGTTCTAGACATAATTGTTTATAATGACACAAACTCCTATGTAAACCATTTTTGGGCTGACTTAAGGATTACTTTACAATTCTAGAAGATAAGAAAAAATCTACATTGAGGATCCCTATGCAGTATATGCAACCAATTAGATAAAGGGATCAATTAAGTGAAAAAATGGGTGAATCACTATCTTTGATTCCTACCTAACCTTAGGTCACCGAAGTCTTCTTAAGGAGGGAAAATCCTAAAAGTTTTCAAGTGTGAAGGAGAGGTTTGGATGTAGAGAAAGAATACTCATGGTGACTAAGGAGATGTGAAAGGATTAATTTGTAAAATTAATTTGAGAGAATAGAATAGAGAAGTTAGAGGATAGAGAAGACATATTTGATCATGAGGATCACGGATATACTTAGAAAGAGAATATCTAATATCTAGCAAACAAGTTCTAACCAAAGGATCAATGCTAAAATATTCTAATAGGTGAATTAGTCAAAATCTCTTAACATAGTAGTCTTAATAGGCTTTTATAAATCCTTTAACAAGTTGCTTACTTTATTTTTGGTTTAAGTCCTTTAATTGGACACACTTTTAGAAGGGTGTTGAAATCCTTTAATAGGGTGAGACTTAACAATCTTTGTAAGCCTTTAACAGGGAAAACCTTTTACAAGATAGATCACAGTTTATGATCAAACTTATTGTAACCTTAATTGGCTACACTTTACAGCTACAGTAGTGAAGATTTGTAGGTGTCATCCCATTCTAGTTTTACCTTGATGCAGAAGCATCCAGAGGTATAAGGGAAATCTTGTGTCACCCAAAAAAAAATACTTAGACTTAGTTTCTATTTCATGTGTTTTCATTTTTGGATACCCATTTGGGTCAAATAAAGGTTCCAACTCACACAGTTCCACCATCAGTGTTTGTGTAAATCTCAAAAAAAATAGGAGTATGTAATTGAGCCATCATTTTGGTGAACTACGAGCTGTAAATTGGCTAGATTGATGTAATTGTAACTTAGAGCATTCCAAAAAAAGAATCAGGTCAAAACGCCCCACGGTTTGAAAGTTATCATAGTTTTTCAAGTTTTGGAGACCTCCTAAGAATGCTTCAAAGTCAGGTTAGAGGCATTAAATGATCTCAAAAAGGGCCAAAAAATTTGGGATGAGTGTAGCTAGTCCATAAGGCTATAGAGCACTTCAAGAGCTTTCCAAAAATGTAAACAATTCATCAATCGGAGCTACGGTTCAAAAGTTATGCCTCCCGAAAGTTCAGTGACCATTTCTAGATTCTTCTAGATTTGCACCGACCTCTAACGCAGATTCTGGAACCTTCTATTTGGTTGGTGGATGCCTACTAGCACTTTCTAGAATGTAATCCTAGTCCTTAACCCTCCAGGGTCTATTTAAGGAGATTTTTGGCATTGTAAAAGGCAGTTCAGAGTGGAGTTTCAAAGGAGATTCTAAAAGGAGAAATTATCTCCACATTTATGCTATTGTAAGCCCTTAGGGCATGTTTTGAAGTTTATTTTCTTTTTACTGAATGTACTAGCTTATTTTTCAGTTAATACAATTTCCCTTTTCTATTGTGTCCATTCTATTCTTGGGTTGTGTCCCATCAAGTGGTATCAGAGCTAGTTTTCCTTAGTGTGTAGACAGAGCGCCGACTGTGAGGTAGTTTGCACCAAGACTGTGTGGTTGTGGGTTTGAGTTAAGAAGATGCCTCCATGAAGAGAGTGTGGCAGAAGGGCCAGAGCTATTAATCCTAAGGAGGTTAGAGCCCTCCAAAAGCAGGTACAGGCATTGCAAGAGGAGCTCCATAGAGGAGCAACTGTGGCCGCAGGTGATGAAAGTGAAGATGAAATGGGGCCAAAATGGAAATTTGATGGGGAAGTTCTAAATCATGTAGAAGAAAGGCTTTTTAGGGCCATTACTAAGTTTGGGAAAAGACCCACAATTGAAGTGGGTATATTTTCAGGAAATCTGAAACCAGATGAGTTGATCAATTAGATCAATGAACTGGAAGAATACTTTGAGTATGAGGATATCAGGGACCCAGATAGGGTTAAGTTTGCAAAAGCCAAACTGAAAGGCCATGCCCAAATTTGGTGGCAAGAGGTCCAATTGGAAAGAAACAGAAGAGGAAAGGAGAAGATCACAAGGTGGGATCGCATGGTGGACAAATTGAAGAAATAGTTCATTCATGTGGACTATGAGCTTGATTTTTTTAAGAAGATGCATGCATTAAAGCAAGTGGGAAGATCAGTCCAAGAATATAAAGAGGAGTTTTACCGACTCTTGATTAGAGCAGGGCATGCAGAAGAAAATAAGGAGAAGGTTGCTCGTTATATCAGTGGGTTGTGACCTATCATCCAAGAGGAATTAAGTCTGGTGAGAATGACCAGCGTTGAAGAGGCATACCAGTTTTCCCTATGAGTTGACGAGAAGCTGAATAAAAGGTTTGAAGGAAGACAAAGAGGGTGTGGTCAAGGAGGAAGGGGAAGCGGTAGATCATCTAGAGGCCACAATGAAACCTAAAATAAAAATGAAGATGTGGGTACTAGCAGGAACTAGAGGAATGAGGGTTTCAACCACTCCCATGATCAAGACTTTGGAAATCAGAGAGGAAGAGGTAGAGGACATGGACAAGGAAGAGGCGGCTTCCGTGGTACCTATTTCCATTGCAATGAAGAAGGTCATCATGCCTTTGAATACCCTCAACGACAAGGAAGGACAGATAGGAGAGCTGAGGGCCAAGCTTGGGTTGCTCATGTGGATGAGGATGCACAATCATCACACTCAGAGGATGCAGAAGGAGGAGAGACCTTGGTAAATGAAAGAGTCCTACTAAGTGGTGAGATTGAACCAAGACAATGGAGGAGTTTTTTTCGTACAAGATGCAAGTGTGAGGATAAATGTTGTGACGTGATCATTGATGGTGGTAGAACTGATAACTTGGTATCAGAAGAGATGGTCTCTAAGCTGAAGCTCAAGAGGGAGAAACATCCCCAGCCCTATCGGATTGCTTGAGTAAAAGATGATCACAAGGTCTTGGTAAGTGAACAATGTTTAGTGAAATTCAAAATTGGGAGTTACCATGATGAAGTTCTCTGTGATGTTATTTCGATGGATGTTTGCCATCTATTGTTGGGTAGACCATGGTAGTTTGATAGACATGCAGTACATGATGGACATGCAAACACATACTCTCTGACAAAGGATGGAGTTCGCCACAAATTGAAGCCCATGAGAAAGGAAGGTGAAAAGGTATGTAGCAGTGCTAGGATTTGTCTTGTTGATGAAAGGAAGTTTTTAGATGGCATGAAACATCGGCATATGTGGTATGCTTTGATTCCTAGGAAAGATAAAGAAGTAAATAGTGAAATACCACTTGAATTTTTAGATTTACTAGGGGAATTTGGAGATATTATCTTTGATAATGTTCCAAATGGATTGCCACCAGTAAGGAAAATCAGTCATAAGATAGATCTGATTCCAGGAGCTAGTTTGCCTAACAAGGCTGCTCACAGCATGACTCCTATTAAAATAGAGGAGCTAAATAGATAGGTTCAGGAGCTATTGAGGAAGGGCTTGATTCGAGAGAGCCTGAGTCCATGTGCAATACCTATAGTACTCACACCAAAGAAGGATGGAGAGTGGAGGATGTGTATAGATTCTCGAGCTATAAATAGGATAACCAGCAAGTATTGATTTCCTTTGCCAAGGATGGATGATCTTATGGACTCCTTAAGTGGAGCTCAGTACTTCACAAAGATAGATCTCAAGAGTGGCTATCATTAGATATGAATTTGAGAAGGAGATGAGTGGAAAATAGCCTTCAAGATGAAGGAGGGTCTTTATGAGTGGTTAGTCATGTCCTTTGGATTGACAAACGCCCCAAGCACCTTCATGCGGCTCATAAATGAGGTACTTCAGAAGTTCTTGAGAAAATTTGTTATTGTCTATTTGGATGATATTTTAATTTTCAGCAAGACTTTGGAAGAACATTTACTACATATTCGTAGTGTCCTTGAAAGGCTAAGAGAAGAGAAACTGTTAATTAATCTAAAGAAGTGTATCTTTGCAAAAAGGGAGTTAGTCTATTTGGGGTTTGTTATATCACCTGAAGGTCTCAAAATGGATTTGGAGAAGGTAAAAGCCATCTTGGAATGGCCTACTCCAAGGTCTGCTACTAAGGTAAGATCATTTCATGGTCTGGTTAGTTTTTACAGGAAGTTTATTAAGAATTTCAGTGGCATATGTGCACCCCTAACTGATACAATAAGAGGGGATAGAAAAGAGTTCAAATGGACTACAGGAGCTACGAGAAGTTTTGAATTGCTGAAGAAGAAGGTGACAGAATAGCCTGTGTTGGCACTTCCAAATTTTAGAAAGGTTTTCCAAGTGGATTGTGATGCCAGTGGTAGTGCTATTGGGGCTGTATTAAGCCAAGAAGGTAAGCCTATTGCATATTTTAGTGAAAAATTGAATGATGCAAAGAAGAAGTATTCTGTTTATGATCAAGAGTTCTATGCAATAGTTCAGGCCTTAAAGAAATGGAGGCATTATTTATTTCCAAAGGAATTTGTTTTGTATATTGATCATTAGGCATTATAGTACCTAAATAGCCAAGGTAAATTGAATTAGAGGCATATGAAGTGGGTAGAGTTCTTGCAGAGCTATACATTTGTGTTGAAGCATAGAAGTGGAAAATCTAACAAGGTTGCAGATGCACTAAGTAGGAGACAGTTGTTGCTTACAATAATGCAGGTTGAAGTAGTTGGGTTTGATGAACTCAAGAAATTGTACCCCGAGGATCCTAATTTTATTGAAGCATGAAAAGCTTGTAAAGAACCTATTGCTGTAGATAGAACCAAGTGGTTAGACTATTTGATTCAGGATGGCATGTTGTTCAAAGGTAGTCAATTGTGCATTCCAAGGAGTTCCATGAGGGAAAATTTGATGAAGGAGAAAAACAGTGTAGGGATGGTAGGACATTTTGGTCGAGATAAGACCATTGCCATTCTTAGAGAACATTATTTTTGGCCTCAAATTTCATAGGATGTGAAGAAGTTTGTACAGAGTTGCCAGGTTTGTCAAGTTGCAAAGGGGTTTAGTCACAATACTGACCTATATCAGCCATTTCCTATTCCATCAAGGCCATGGGAGGACATAAGTATGGATTTTGTTCTTGGATTGCCAAGGACACAAAGGGGTAATGACTTAGTATTCGTGGTGGTTGATAGGTTCTCTAAAATGGAACATTTCATTCCATGCCACAAAACTCATGATGTTGTCCATATTGCAGACTTATTTTTCAAAGAGGTGGTAAGACTAAATGGTCTTCCAAGGAGCATAGTTTCTGATAGAGATACTAAATTTGTGGGGTATTTCTGGAGGACATTGTGGAAAAAGTTGAGAATAGACTTGAAATTCAGTTCCATGCATCACCAACAAACTGATGGCCAAACAGAAGTGGTAAACAGAAGTTTGGGCAATTTACTGAGATGTTTAGTTGGGGATAAACCCAAGGGATGGGATTTGATTCTACCACAAGCAGATTTTGCTTACAATAACTCTATAAATAGGAGTACTGGAAAATCACCATTCCAAATTGTATATGGGAATAGCCCAAGGACTGCACTAGAATTGAGGAAGATAGAACAAGGGGAGAGGACAAGTGCTAAAGCTGAGGAATTTGTTGAACATATCAAGCATCTACATGAGGAGGTTTAGGCACACATACCAAGATGAATCAAGAGTATAAAGCTAGGGTTGATCAAAGGAGAAGACATAAGGAATTCCAAGTAGGGGGTCTAGTCATGGTGCACTTATGAAAAGAAAGATTTCTAGGTGGTACTTACAACAAGCTAAAAATGAAGAAATTTGGCCCCTACAAAATTTTGAAGAAACATGACTCAAGAAATGCATATGAGGTGGAGTTACTAGATGGTATTCACATTTCTCCCATTTTCAACATTGCAGATTTATCAAAGTATCATGATGATGGTGCAGATGAGGAGCTGGTGTTAGAGCCATGTCCAATTCTTGCTTCTAAGAAGGAGGAGATAGAAGACATTCTAGATCATTGTGTGGGTAGGATTACCAGAAATAGGTAGTATGAAGAGTATTTGTTCAAATGGAAAGGATGATCGATCAAGGACTCAACTTGGATTTCAGCAGCTGAGGTTTCCCATTTGGGATTTCCTCTACCATTCATAAAGTGATAGGGTCACTATTCAATCTACCCTAGCTGTCTAATGTAGGAGCATCCAGAGGTATAAGGGAAATCCTGTGTCACCCAAAAAAAATATACTTAGACTTAGTTTCTGTTTCATGTGTTTTCATTTTTGGATACCCATTTGGGTCAAATAAAGGTTCCAACTCTCACAGTTCCACCATCAGTGTTCGTGTAAATCCTGAAAAAAATAGGAGTATGTAATTGAGCCATCATTTTGGTGAACTAGGAGCTATAAATTGGCTAGATTAATTTAATTGTAATTTAGAGCATTACAGAAAAAGAATCAAGTCAAAAGGCCCCACGATTTGAAAGTTATCGTAGTTTTTGGGTTTTGGAGACCTCCTAAGAATTCTTCAAAGTCAGGTTAGAGGCATTAAATGACCTTGAAAAGGGCCAAAAAATGGGGGACTAGTGTAGCATCTATAGGGCTATAGAGTGCTTCAAGAGCTTTTCAAAAATGTAAACGGTTCGTCAATGGAAGCTACAGTTCAAAAGTTATGCCTCCCAGAAGTTTGGTGACTGTTTCCAGATTCTTCTAGATTTGTGCCAACCTCTAACGAAGCTTCTAGAACCTTCTATTTGGTCGGTGGATGCCTACTAGCACTTTCTAAAATGTACTCCTAGTCCTTAACCCTCCAGGGTCTATTTAAGGATATTTTTAGCATTATAAAAGGTAGTTCGGAGTGGAGTTTGAGAGGAGGTTCTGAAAGGAGAAATTATCTCCACATTTATGCTATTGTAAGCCCTTAGGGCATGTTTTGAAGTTTATTTTCTCTATATTGAATGTACTAGCTTATTTTTCAGTTAATACAATTTCCCTTTTCTGTTGTGTCCATTCTGTTCTTGGGTTGTGTCCCCATCATACCTTCTCATGGGAGGGTTTTTGGGTAACTAATATCTTGTGTCATATGTGTTATTTACTTCATGCTATGGATTAACATATTTAGTTAGCTATTTTAGTTCACATGCAAATTATGAGATGGATGTGCAATGAATGATATTATAGTTAAAATTTGAAGTGCTAATTACCCCCCGTCTTAGTATTTAGTTTCCCATTTTTATTTCCAACAATTGGTATTAGAGCTTTGTTCTCTAGAAGGGGAAGCTTTGCATATTTGAGGAAAGATCTTGGAAATAGAAGTCTACAAATTGGGAAAGGTTACTAATAACTAGATAATTGAAATACAACTTGTCCTACATCAGTTGAATGAAGCAAGAGATGAGTTGAAGTGCTCATTTAAGAGAAGGAAAGAAATTGATATTGAAAAAAATGACACACAATACATAGAGGTTGACACTACTAGATCATTTGAGAATATAAACTCAAGTCAGTTTGATGCAGTTGTTGTAGATATGATGGAAAAAAATGGAACCCTAATCGAAGAGGTAAAAATATTAAGATAGAACAAGAAGTCCAATCAAAATTCCTCTATGAGGTGACTGAATAGAAAAAGAAAGTTGAGGAAGAAAATTTTATGATTGATGATGAAAAAATAACATTGACCAATAGATTAGAAGAAAAGATATCAGAGGTAAAAAGGATTGCCAACATGAAATTGGAGACAATGAACCAATTGATGATGGTCAATCATGAATTAAATGGAAAGGATATTTAAATCGCAACCTTGAAGTTACAGAATGAATAACTAAGGAATGGATTGAGAAAAGAAAAGAAATTTGTTGAAAGTTTCAACAAATTGAGTGAAGCTATCAAATACTTTGAGAAATTGATGAGATCTCCTACATCTAACAATGATATTGCTAGATTAAGTTACACCAATATTAAGGAAGGAGAATCATCCAAAAGTGGTGAATAAAGAAACAACAAAGGTAAGAACTACAAACCCACATGTCACAATTGTGGAAAGATATGTCATACAACAAATGTTTGCTAGAGCAACAATGCAAATCAAAACCGAAACCAAGAGTTCAAGGGTTATCATCATAAGTGTAACAAGAAAGGACATCAGGCACATGAATACAAGACCAAGACTTCAAGCACATAAAGATTTGAAGGATATTGCTACAATTTTTAGAAGTATGGACATAAATCATATGAATGAAAATCAAATGCTAGGTGGACATTAAACAAGAAGACAAAGGGACAAAAAAATGAAAAATCCTACAATTATTCCTTGTCTTTGTCTAGGGGCATCCTTTGTACATATTTATTGCTCCTAAAAAAATTCAAAAAATGATATATTGTCAAAAATTCTAAAAATCAAAAAATGTCCTAAAAGTGAAAACCTAGCAATAGATGCTTTGATGTATCTCAAAAAAAAAAAAATTCAACAAATACTTAAAAAACCAAAAAAAAATTCAAAAAATTGCAATAAGATTGAAGTGGTGAAAACGTAGAAATAGGTGCTACTTGAGGCCTTTGCATCCCTATTTCTTAGCATGTTTCCTTGACACTTAACCTTTCTCCATCATTCCTTGTCCTTGTTTCTTAGGTTTGGAATTGGTCTTCATCTTTGTCTAGGGTTCATAACTGCATTAACTTTGGTCTCTTGGATTCGTTAGTCTTTAGGACACCTCATAAATGATGTTTTTCAACACCAACCCAACTGTATTTTTCAATACAACCCCTAACATAAAGTGTTTTTCAACACTTATTTATTTGGTCTTACCCAATTTTGTCATGTGATCTTACCTGCTTGCAAAAACTTGATCCTTATCCTTAGAGCTCCGTATTAGATAACACACTTAGATCTTTAAACACAAACATTTAATGATTGAGCTATGTCATGATCTTTTCTTTGTGTGTTGATTGTTATTGATTTTTGCTGAGTTTCCTTGTCTAATAAGTCTCTCCAGTGTGAATAACTAGAGTACTTGGGACATGGGGCATGTTTTTATTGTCTTTATACTTGTGGGTGTGGTCTAGAAACTCTAGAGTGTCTCTTGTTGTCCCCTTGAAACACTTAGGATATTTGAGGCATCATCCTTGAATGTTTTTGCACAACCATTCTTATGGTCATCCCAAAATTTATGCCTTGATGTGAGCATGGTTTTCCTATATCAAATTGGGTAAGCTAACATCAAAGTCATCTTTACCTTTATGTCTTTGATGCTTATGTTTGAATCTTTCCATGTTCCAATCTGATATAAATGACATTCATATCTTCATAGTTACACTTGCGACTAGTGATGATTGTGTGATTTTTTTGATGTTCATTAACAATGGCCTAATGATGGAAATTGTTGGATACAATTGGTTAATTGTGTATTGTTCTTGATATTACACAAATTTCATATCATTATTAGTTAGTATATGTCAAGCTCGCTCGAGTAGTGAAGATAGTTCTCAGTATATACCAAGTGTTTCTGTATTTGCTTAGTTTAGAAGGCAGTGTCTACCAAGTTCACTTAGGTGTTAAAGGAAAGTTGGATGGAACTAATGCTAACCAAGCTCACTTAGTTGCTAAAGGATTTTTTGTAAGTTTTTAGTGTTAACTGATCTTCTATTGGTTAACAAAGGAAATTGTTTCTAAGTTAGCTTCTACCGAGTTGGGTCAGCTAATGAGAGATTTTCTTATTTTGGCATATTAAGCTTAATTGATGTATCTATTGATTCCAGTCGACTAAGGTGATGAATATTGATTATTCTAAGTTATATTTGAGCTAACTTGACAAAGTGGAAGATATAAGTAAAACTTCAAGTTGTGATTTGAAAGTGTGGAACTGAAAATAGATGATGATGTGATTGAAAATCTAATGATGAGAAGAGGAAGTGAATTTGAAGGATAAGAAAAATATCCTTGTAGAGCAACAAAGATATATTCGATCAAGAAGGATCAAGTAGAAGCTAGAATAGAAATTTGTAATCAAAAATTCAGCTACATTCAAATTAGACAATCTCATTGTTAATCTCTAACCATCGTAGTACTGATATAAAATCTCCTAACAGAGTTGGCTTAACAGGTATTTGCAAATCCTCTACAAGGTGGCAATTCCATTGAATTGTTCTCAAGACCTCTAATAAGGACACTCCTAATAGGATGATTAAATCCTCTAATATAGTCACACCTAATAGTATGTTTTGTAACCTTTAATAGGGTTGGCTCCTAAAAGGGCTCACTTTGGAAGAGTGAAAATCAATAACTAGTTGCAATTGGTGGTTTCTCTCAAATTGGGTTGCTACGTTATATCCTAGTGCCTAATGTGTTCATGTTATTTTATTTTATGTATTTCAAGCTAACTTAAAGTAATGGAAATCATAGATAACATCTAAAGGTTTATATGTTAATCATTTATCAAACTACTCTAGTTATCACTAAATTACAACATTCTGTGTGTTTACCGAGCTTCAATAGTATTTAGTTATCTATTATTTTTGTACTAACATCGAAGAGATCTGGGATTTATTTTAGTATTAATTGATTCACCCCTCCCCTCTCAGTTACTCCTCTTATATTTCCAATAATTGGTATCAGAGATTTTTTTAAGGACATAAGCTAAAGATCAAGATGTCTTACAAAAGAGAGATTCCCAAGCTGAATAGAGACAATTTTGTAGCATTTCAAGGACTTATGATGTTACATCTAGCTACCATTAGTGATTTAGGTTGCAAGTATCTTGATGCTGAATACAAGACTCCCACTGGAACTTTATCAGTTGAAGACATTGTTGAAAAGAAGAATTGTAATATCATGATGATTGACATTGCATCTGCTCTCAATTATGCTAAATTTGATGAGGTAAAATATTGCAAAACTAATTTTGAAATGTGGAACAAACTAAAAGATATTAATGGAGGAGATGACAATGTGGAAAGAGCCAAAGTAGAAAACCTTAGAGGACAATTTGATCAAATGAGAATGAGAGAAGATGGAAACATTGAAAGATATGTGGAAAGGATCAAGGCCATTGTAAGTGCAATCAAAGCATCTGGAGGAGACATTAAGGAGGAAACTATTGTAAGTAAAGTTCTTGCAAGGAAGTATTCCAAAGGAAGAGGAAAGTACAAAGGTAAAGTTCCTCTCATCTACTTTTCTTGTGGAGAAATTGGTGACATTGTTGCTAGGTGTCCAAATAAGGAAATCAAGGATGAGAAGAAAAGTGATAAGCATAAAGGCAAGAATGACTCCAAGAAATAAAAGAACTACAAGAACAAAGGTAAAAAATCTTGTTTTATAGCTACAGATTTTGATAACAGTGAAGATGAAATGGTATATATAGCTGTGAAAGATGAACCTGATGATGAAGGAGATAAGATGGCACTTATCTTTCATGTTAGAAAAAATGATACATATATTATTGACAATGTTTGCTCACATCATATGACTGGTGAGAAAACAAAATTTGAGCATATGGAATATTATGATAGAGGTAATGTAAGACTATGAAAGAATGAACCTTATAACATAAAAGAAAAATGATGTATCTTGTTCACTATAGAACATGTATGTCATAATGCTTATTGGGTTGAAGGACTAAAGCATAATCTATTGAGTGTGGCATAGTTGAATAACATTGCATTCAAGGTAGAATTCATGAATGGATAGGCCAAACTTCTAGATGGGAAAGAAAATTTGGTTAGATCTAGCAAGAAAACAAAAGGTAATCTATTTTATCTTGATCTCAGTGATTTTTCATGTTTTATTTCTCAAGTAGAGGAAAGCTAGTTATGGTACAAAAGGCTATGTCATGTGAATTTTTATAATCTAATTAAGATAAGAAAACATAAAAGAGTAAGAGGTATTCCTAATTTGAATAAGCATGACATGGGTCTATGCAAGAATTGCCAAATTGGTAAGATGGGAAAGACTAGCTTCTAAAGCAAAGACTATTAGTCAGAAGAAGTCTTAGAAATTATTCATATAGATTTATGTGAACCTATTGGAATAGAGAGTTATAGTGGAAAAAAAAATTTCATTCTTTTTGTTGATGACTACTCTAGAATGATAATAGTAATGTACCTAAAATAAAAATTAGAAGCCTTTCAAAAATTCAAGTGGTATCTGGCAAGAGTAGAAAAGGAAACTAGAAAGAAGTTGAAATGCTTAAGATCAAATAGAGGTCGTGAATTCATCTCCTATGAATTCAATAATTTTTGCATTGAAAGAGTAATCAAAAGACAAGTATCAGCCCCTAGTAAACCACAATAGAATGGTATAGGGTATGTGCAAGATCATGGTGTGCCAAAAGGTGGCAATCTAAAAAATTTGTCATTCTGAAATATTTCAAACCATTTCAAAATCTATTCCAATTTTTTTCCCACTAACCTTGATACTAAATGAAAACAATTAATATCCTTATAAGGTCTACTATATCTTTTCATACGAAACCTATATGGTCAACTTTAAAAGCATCCTAGAAATGTGCTTTTGGCCTATTTTTATGTGATTTTTACTTCTAACATGTAGCTGACAACATTTTTTTGACCAAAAGAGTTATTTAAAAATGTTCTTATCTTTCCATAAATGTAAGATTTGTCAAATTATGAGTTTCGTAAGTAATTAATACTTTTTTTCTAATGAAGTTATGTATAAAGTGTTGACTAACACACTACTTGAAAAATAACTATAACTTTCAAATGGTATGACATTTTTTAAATCCAAAAGATGCATCACATTCTATGTTTCTTCTACTATAAGGAAAAAAATGAAAAATTGAATTTTGTAGAGTTTTGAATTAGTTAAGGTGGTCAGACACGAGAGTATTTTAATTCCAAAAATGCTAAAGTCAAAAATTAATTATTTATTATTTATTTAAAATTAAAATATCCAAAAATATGTGTCAAATCCAAGCATGAGTCTACTACTTATATCTAGAATATTTTTTAAAAATATTATCATTTGATTTTGATTAAGGTGTTTAGACATACATCTAATTCTTATTTTTGTTCTAAAATTTTTGTAACATTGCATTAAAATTTAAAATTTTAACCAATCAATTTTTATTTTTTTGAGATAAGTCCTAGTAGTTTAGAAACTAGATTCAATTTTCTAGTGATTCTTTTCTCTCAAATTTTTGATATAAAGTTAATAACAAGTAGAAAATTACATGTCAAGTTGACATAACTCTAATTTTCTAATTTTTTATTGCCACTTAAGAGCATAGTTTGGTTGACCATGATCTTGCACATACCCTATAGTAGAAAGAAGAAATAGATCTATCATGGATTGTACAAGAACACTGATGATTGAAAAGAATTTTGCTCTCAAATACTAGAAGGAAGCCATCAGCACTATAGTTCATACCTCGAATAGAGTTTAGTTGAAGAAAGATTGAAACAAAACACATTATCAACTATGCTACAGCTACAAATCTAATATAAGTTACTTGAAAGTATTTGTTAACAAATATTATATATTCAAGGAATCTAGAAAAGGAAAATTTGATGTAAAAACTGATGAAGGCATATTTTTAGAATATTCCTATAGAAGTAAAGCATATAAATGTTTGAATTTGTCTATTCACAAAATTATTAAAATGCATATGTTAGAATTGATGAATTTGTAGAAAAGAGTGAAGAAGAAAGAAACAAGGAACCTAAAGAGTACAGAAGATTCATTTATTATGAACCTAATACTCTACCAAATCTATTTAAGAGAAAAGAAGCTTCATCTCCTAAGGCCCCAAAAACTCCAATAGTTATCAAGTTGCAAGCAGTGCAACCTGAGCTACAAGGATTTGAGTCACAATCAAAGGCTACTGAGCTTGATGGACCTGATTCACAAATAGAAGGACTTGAGCTTGAAACTAAAGTTGAAGAAGATGGTGGAACTCATTCAAAGACCAAAGAGCCTATGTTAGAAAGATATGTTAGAAGGCATCATGCACCTCATCAAATCATTAGAGATAAATCTAATGGAACAATGACAAGAACCAAATTAAAAGGTACATGTTTACTTGCTGAATTTGAACTTAGAAGTGTTAAGAATGCTCTAGAAAATGAAAGTTGGATTGAAGAAATGAATGAAGAAATAGAACAAATAGAAAAGAACAAAACTTGGACTCTTGTTCCTAGACCCAAGGATAAAAATGTAAGTGATACAAAGTGGTTATTTAGAAATAAGTTGAATGAAGACTAAAAAGTATCAAGAAACAAAGAAAGATTAGTGTGAAAAGGTTATTCTCAAGAAGAAGGTATTGACTATGGTGAGACTTTTTCTTATGTAGCAAGAATGAAAGGTGTTAGAACTTTACTAGCATATGCATCACATAGAGGATTTAAAGTGTATCAAATGGATGTCAAATCTACATTCTTGAATGGAATTCTTGATGAGGAAGTCTATATTGAGCAACTAGAAGGTTTTTTAGATCCTAGCAAAATAGACATGGTTTGCAAATTACACAAAGCATTATATGGTCTCAAACAAGCCCCTAGAGCTTGGTATTAAAGACTCCATAATCACTTGGTATAGATTGGTTTTCAAAGGACTAATGACAATAGTAGTGTCTATATCAAGGAAGGACTAGGTAAGAAGATTGTGTTGGAAAAAATATTTGTTGATGATACTCTATTTATAGGAAATGATGACTTATGCAAAGCATTCTCAGAAGAAATGAGTAATGAATTTGAGATGTCCATGTTTGGTAAAATAAAATTCTTTGTTGGATTGTAAATATAATAAAACAAGAATCATATCTACATCATTCAATCTAAGCATATCAAGGAGATACTGAAGAAATTTGGAATGGATGATTCAAGACCAATTGGAACACCTATATCTACTAGACATAAGCTTTCTAAAAATGATGATTCCAAAGAAGTAGATATGACCACTTACTAATCAATGATTGAAATTTTTTACTATGCAGTACACACAATGCCTAATATTACTCTAGCAAATCGAATAGTGGAAACATTCTTAGCAAATCTTAAAGAAAATCATATGATGGCAATCAAGAGAATCATGAGATATTTGAAAGGTACTGTACACTATTGTTTATGGTACAAATTTGGAGGCAATTTGGACTTGAAAGTATTTATTGATTCTGATTGGGTAGGAAGTCTTGATGACAAAAAAAAACACTAGTGGTGGAGTATTCTTTCTTGGTAAAAGACTAGTATCTTGGACAAGTAAGAAGAAAAATTGTACATCTCAATCCATAGTCGAGGTACAATATGTAGCAACAACAGTCAATTGTTGTAACATTATTTAGTTCAAATAACTGTTGGAAGGAATGAAGGTAGAGATCAAAGATTCAGTTGTCATATATTGTGATAACAATAGTGCAACCAATATATCAAAAAATTTATTAATGTACTCCAAAACAAAGTATATTGCTATAAAATATCACTTCTTAAGAGAGTTAGTGCAAGATAAAGAAGTTAGACAAGAATATGTGAGTATAAAGGAATAGATTGTACACATATTCACCAAGCCATTACCTAATGATGTGTTTCTATATCTAAGAGCTAAGCTAGGGGTCATTCCCCTATCTAAAATTCACTAAATGAAGTTTAGTGAATGCATCAACTAGAACCTATTGAAGATCAATAAGTTGGTGCAAACTTGGCAAGGGCATATTGTAGATGAATCAGTACTTAAGGTACATTGGTAGTTACAAAGTTATTGTCTTTGGCATGTGTTGTCAAAGAGGGAGAAGTTTGCTATCATATCTTTGAGAAATTTTTGGAACTAGAATAAAGTAAGAAACTAGAGAGGAAGAAGTTTTCTAAAGAAGAAGTTTACTGACAAAAGGAGTTCTCAAGTCTAAAATCCAAAATTTTATTGTGCTATGACATGTTGTGTTGACATCAATGCCAAAAAGGGAGATCATTGGATACAATTGGTTAATTACATGTTGCCTTTGATGCTACACAAATGTCATATCATTATCAGTTAGTATATACCAAGGTCAGTCATGTAGTGAAGACAGTTCTCAGTATCTACCAAGCATTCCTATGTTTACCTGGTTTAGGAGGTAGTGTCTACCGAGTTCACTCAAGCATCCAAGAAAAGTTGGATGAAACTAGTGGTAACTGAGATCACTCAATTGCCAAAGTATTTTCATAAGTTTATAGTGTTAAATGAGATTCTATTGGTTAACAAAGGAAATCATTTTTGAGTTAGTTTCTACTGAGCTAGGTCGGCTAACAAAGGATTTCCTTATTTTTGTGTATTAAGCTTAATTGATTTATCTACCGATCCCAACCAACTAAGGTGATGAATATTGATTATTCTAGGTTATATTTGAGCTAACTTGACAAAGTGGATGATATAAGTATAAGGTCAAGTTATGATTTCAAAGTGTGGAAGTGAAAAGAGATGATGATGTGATTGAAGATCTAATGATGAGAAGAGGAAGAGAATTTGAAGGATAAGTAGAATATCTTTGTGGAGTAGCAAAGGTGTATTTTATCAAGAAGGATCAAGTATAAGCCATAATAGAGATCTTTAATCAGAATTTTAGTTGCATTCAAATCAGGTCATCTCATTGTTGCTCTCTAAGCATTGTAGCAGTGATCTAAAATCTCCTAACAGAGTTGGCTTAACAACTATTTGCAAATCCTCTAACAAGGTGGCAATTCCATTGAATCCTCTAATAGGGTCACACCTAACAGTGTTTTTTTTAACCTTTAATGGGGTTGGCTCATAACAAGGCTCACTTGAAAAGAGTGAAAATTAGTAACTAGTTTCAATTGGTGGTATTTCCCAATTTGGGTTTCCACATTAAATCTTGGTGTCTAATGTGTTCATGCTATTTTATTTTATGTGTTTGCAACTATCCTAAAGTAATGGTAATCACAAATAACATCTAAAGGTTTATATGTTAATCATTTATCAAGCTAATCTAATTATTATCGAGTTATAGCATTCAGTGTGTCTACTAAGCTTTAGTAGTATTTAGTTATCTTTTTTTTTTGTGCCAACATCTAAGGGATCTAGAATTTATTTTAATAGTTGTTGATTTACCACTCCCCTATCAGTTACTCTTATATTTCCAATAGAAAAAATGTTCCTTCACATTCTTCCATTAATGATGAACAAAAAATCCTATGTTATAGTTTCTCTATTATAAGTACACCTTTGCATTTTCATATAGGTTTCATTGTTAGAATTCATGTTACTTTGCATTTTTAGGCTGCATTATGAGTTTGAGAGGGTTTTCCTTCATCTTTCTTTTGGAATTTTAATTAATTGTGATCATATATTGATCTTCATTTCATTATCTTCTTTCATGATCTCAATCAAAATTTTCTATCTTAAATAGTTGATTTATTTTGAGACATTCTCTTTCTTGAGGAAAATTCTTTTTCTTCTTTCCATTTCTTTCCACCTCCTTTAGACTTCTATCTTCCATTTTCTTTCACCCCACTTCTTTTCTTCTAATTCAATTGTGGGGCATAATCTTTCCTGCTTGATGATCTATCCCGGTTCTATGATCCTTATTTTTTCATTTTACAACAAGAACCTTATCTTTACTTTGATTTGATCAAATTTATCAATTTGTTATTTCTCCTCTATTTCATTTTGATTTCAATCATGAGGGGGAAATACCTATCAAACTTCAATCCTTGATTCATCTTTATCAATCTTTGTTCCACTTGGGACAACCTTGTCTTTGTCAAGACAAAATTGTTAGAAAAAATGGTATTCTTTGTCCTAATGTATTCCTAAGTTGACCACACATCTGTGATATTTTGTGATCCCAAATCGACCTCACACTTCAACTCCATTCTTTAACTACATGTGTTCCTAAAAATGATCGCACATTAGTCAAAGAGGGGCAAATGCATGCACCCTAAAATGGTCGCCTAGGTTATGGGCCACCATTTTTCAATTTCTCAATTTCTTAAATCTATATATTTCAATATTTTATTGAATCGATTAAAACCATTTTCCTTGATCAAATTGCAATTAATTTAATTATTTGAATATTTCCTAAGGTTTGATCATTTCATCAATAATCTAATTTAATTAAAAGAAAATATCATTTTAAATAAGTAAAATAATCTTAATTAATTAAAAGAAAATCTCTCTTTTAATCAAATAGTTTTATTTTATTTAATTAAAATCTCACTTTTTATTAAATAATCTTATCTTATTTAATTAAAAGAAAACATCCTTTTAAATAAATAAAATAATCTTATTTAATTAAAAGAGAAAGTCTCTTTTAGTTAAATAGTTTTATCTTTTCTAATTAAAATCTTCTTTTTAATAAATAATCTTATCTTATTTAATTAAAAGAAAATCCCTCTTTTTATTAAATGAATAAAACCCCACTTAGAGCTCTCTTTTTGATGAAAAAAGGAAATAGAACAAATAAAATCTTATAAATATTCCTTTTTTTTTTTTGGCACATATCTCTAAGTGGTTGCCTTTTTCCTCTTGCCATTTTAGGGATTTATCCCACATTGCCTTTGTGAGAATCCTCCCACCTCAACACTTTCCTTTATAAGAAGCCTACTCCTTCTTATTTGGATAGATGCTATAGTATTATTATGGTGCAAGTTTGGAGAGCGATTTTGGAGGAGTTTGCGCCTTAGGGTTTGGACATTGGAGCTTCATTGCAACTTCTCTCTTCTTGTCTTCTTCTCTCATGCATCAATGTCTTCCATCATCATGCTTGATCCTTGCAATTTATATTAGCTTAGAGTCATATTTGCTTCATAAATTAATATTCTTTTTTTCTTTTCTCATGCATCCATGTCTTCCATCATCATGCTTCATCCTTCCATTTTCATATTAGCCTAGAGTCATATGTGCTTCATAATTTGATCTTTCATTTTTATTTCTTTACATAGATTAGATTTCATTTCTTACATTTCTTTGCATTGTTATCATTTAGATTATCTTGCATCTTCATTTGTATGCATATTTTGATCTTTGAATCTCTCATTTTATGGTGTACTTGCAAGGGCACAAACTAGGTCAAACTGAGGGCCTCCATTAAAAACCCTTGCATTCCATTAATAGAGAGGTATGACTCGCCATTTGAGATCTCATTCTAGAGTAATCTTGGATATAATGACTCATAGAAGTGTGTCAACATTTTAGCATACATTTTTGGTAGCAAAATTAAAGAGAGAAAAAATGAAAAAATTGAAAGTCTGCCTAGGTGAAAACGTAGAAACAACACCTTGGTCGTAAAATTAAAGAGAAATAAATTTGTCCTATGGTGAGAATCACTCCCTTGTGGCACCTAGGATAAGTATCATGATGAAAACCTGGCAATCAGGTATCATGTGTAGGTCTTATACATCTTTCATCCATTCAGTTGCCTTACTTTGATCTTGACAATGTTGACCTATACATGAAAATTTAGCTATCTTGTGAGCTATCTTACAATGATCTTGCTTTCATTCCTTTCATGTTTAGCCTTCATATCTATTTTTCTCCATTCATTCTAGTCTTTTGCTATTCTTTTCTCACCTAGTCTTCATCTAATAAAAAGAGTAAAACATGATGCTATAAAGTCTCTAAACATTTCTACTCCTTTGGACTACGTCCTTTCCTACTATTGCATTATACTTTCATGGCTTATCCTATGCTAGCATTTCATTGCTTGTCCAAATGAGATTTACATGAAAGTTTTTCCCTAGCTTGGGTACTCTTGAGGAGTTTATCCTTGAGGATTTCTTCTCTTCATTCTCCTTCATTCTCTTATCTTCCATCTCTTCCACCAGCTTGTTAATTGCTCTTGTCCTCCACCTTGCTAGACATTGGCACTACATGATGTGATCTTGCTTGGGATTTTGGTCCTTGTTTCTATGTGGGGGCATCATTTGTATATATTTATTGATCCTAAAAGAATTCAAAAAATGATATATTTCAAAAAATCAAAAAAAAATTATATATTGTAAAAAATTCTAAAAATTAGAAAATGTCCTAAAAAAATGGTCATGTGCTCACAAATTTCTGCATTTTTTTGTGTATAGTTTTTTTACATCAATGTTTTGGATCATACTACAAGATCCATCATCAAGATGCTAGAGATAAAAGAGAACGCGAAAAGGTAGAATGTAGATCCAACCAGTAGAAAAAATAGAAGGGAGGGGGGAAGGGGAGGAGAGAGAGTTGATGAGACAACACCAAACCCAAATGAAAAATAATAAAATAAAAGTAAAAATAAACCAAGAGGGGAATAGAAGTGGGAAATGAAAGACATATTAACAAAGGAAGCCTTAATGCTAAAAATATAATAGAAGGGAAAGCCAAAGGAAAAAGGAAATCTATGAGATAACACAATCACAAAGACGAAATAAAAGAGTATAAAAAATGAATAAAACCAAATGAGCAAAAAAAAAAGAAGCTAAAGAAATGTAAAAATAAAAGGAAAAAACCAAATATACAAAAGAGACTAAGTAATAAAAGAAGAAAGAAATATATTAAATTCACCAAGTATGAAAATGTATAAAAGTGAGAAAAGTATATAAGCATATATATATATATATATATATATATATATATATATATATATATATATATATATATATATATATATATATATATATATATATATATAAAATAGAATATATAAATATAATAATATATTATATATATGCAACAATATTATATATATATATATATATATATATATATATATATATATATGTATATATATCAATATCATTATTTATATATTGTATATATGTATATTATACTATATAAAGAATATATATATGTATATGTACACACACACACACACACACACACACCTACAAACAAAGAAACAATGAAATTACCATGTAACAAGGCCTAAAAATGTACCAATGCAAATAAGAGCAAAAAAGAAGAGGAGATACAACTAGAATGAAATGATTAACAAAAAAAACCTAAATGTGAGGTGGGCAAGCATATATAACTATGTCTATGAATATATATAAGTATATACGAATAAAAAAATATAATTAAAGATTAAAAGAAAAATAACGATACTGAGAAAATAAGTGCATATATATCTGCCTATATATACACCTTGTATAGAAGAAGAAGATGAGGGCAAAAGGAGTAAAAGTGCAACCAAGGAGAGAACCAAAAATAAATAAGCACAAGAAACCAGAACATGTAAAAGTGTATATGAACAAATGTGCAAGAGATATGAAAAAACAAGTAAAGAAAAATAAGCTTGCAAATACATCAATAAATGTATACCTATATATACATATATGTATGTATGTATGTATGCATGTATATATACGAATATATAAGTGCATATATATACATAAATGTATGTATATATGTCCATATATATACACACAAATATATATATATATATATATATATATATATATATATATATATATATATATATATATATATATATATATATATATATATATATATATATATATATATATATATATATATATATATATATATATATATATATATATATATATATATAAGCCTATATACCTATACATAAATCCACATATATGTAAATGCAAAAATATAAATAAAAAGAATGTAAGAGAAAATATAAAAATATATAAAAGTGTAAATGAATAAAGAAGCAAGGGGGGCACCAAAAATAAGTGAAACCACAAATAGAAGAATTAAGAAAAAATCAACACCAAGGCAAATCAAGAAACCATTAAGTGTGGCCAATGAAAAGGAAAAAACAAAGCATGCACACCTATAAAAAAATAAGAAATAAATGAAAACTAGAAGATGACCACAAGGGTATATAAGGGATTTATATAAAAGAAAAACACATGAATATGTATATGTACAATTAAAAGAAAAATAAAACAATAAATGAAAAATAATAAAATATATAAAATGGAAGACAACGAGTTCACTAGACCAAAAGACCAAGAAAAGGGAGAAGGGGTGGGCGAGGGGAGAGGCGAGCAAGGAGAAGAGGGTGCAAGAGGAGAGGGAATGGAAAAAACATGGAGAGACATAAGAAGGAGGAGACGAGACTAAATAGAGAGTCAAGAGCATGGCAGATTGTGAAGGGAGGATAACAATGGATGCCAAGAACTACTTAAGGTCCATCCTTCATCACCATTGAGGTTAGAAGGGTTATCATTGATGACAATGGCTTCCTTGAGCTTTCTTTTAGCGAAGTTGTCTTCCCTGAACACAATTTGCATCTTCTCTAAGAAAATATGATGCTTAGTAGAGGAAGAATGATCAGTTAATGCAAACTTGAGGACCCACTCATGCTTGATGTCAGTGACATGTTCCTTCATTCTAGTGTTGAACAAACAGCTAGTTTCACTATGTAAAGGGTACCACAAGAGCACATGACCTTATAGACTCTAGAATCTAAGAAATCATCTCTGGGGTCTTTAATGGGCGAACATGATCTCTCAGCATGGATGAGGGCTTGAATGCAACTTGAATGTCTTTTTTGCCCAAAATCTTAGAGATCTTGTTGGATATCCCCACAATGTAAGGAATCAAAATGAAAGGGGGTGATTGGTTGATAGAGGGAGGAGGACGAGAGGATGAAATAAAGAAAGAATTGGCCAAGTGAAAAGTTGTGGATATTTGTTTGTCTCGATATTTGGTCATCTTAGTGAAAACTTGGCAATGGGAACTTTGATTTATCTCAAAAGAAATTTATATATTCCAAAAATACAGAATTTTTTTTTTTTAATGTTCAAAAAATTACAATAAGATCCAAGTGTTGAAAACCTAGAAACAGTTTCTTTTTGAGGCCTTTGCACCCCTATTTCTTAGTGTGTGTCCTCGACTCTTAGCCTTTTTCCATCATTCCTTGTCCTTTTATCCTCAGTTTGGAATTGGTCTTTGTCTTTGTCTAGGTGGTATAACTATGTTAACTTTGGTCTCTTGGATGTGTTAGTCTTTAGGACACCTTGCAAATGGTGTTTTTCAACACCGCCCTAACTGTATTTTTCAATACAACCCCTGACATCAAGTGTTTTCCAACACTTATTGGTTTGGTCTTACCCATTTTTGTCATGTGATCTTACTTAATTGGAAGTATTTGATCCTTATCCTCAGAGCTTAGTATCAATTAATACACTTAGATTTTTAAACACAAACACTTAATGCTTGGTAAATGTCATGATCTTTTCTTTCTTTGTTGATTGTTATTGATTTTTGTTGAGTGTCCTTGTCTAATGAGTCTCTCTAGTATGCATAGCTTTAGGACTTGGGACATGGGGCATGCTTTTATTTTCTTTATGCTTGTGGGTGTGGTGTAGTCTAGAAACTCTAGAGTGTCTCTTGTTGTTCCCTTGAAACACTTTGGATATTTGAGGCATTATCCTTGATTGTTTTTGCATAACTATTCTAATGGTCATCCTAGCATTTATGCCTTGATGAGAGCATGGTTTTGCTACATTAAATTGGGTAAGCTAACATTGGAATCATCTTGATCTTTATGTCTTTGATACTTATGTTATAATCTTTCCACATTCCTATCCAATATTAATCACATTCATATCTTCATAGTTGTGCTTGTGACTAGTGATTATTGTGTGATTTTTTGATGTCCGTTAATAATGGCCCAATGATAAAAATAAGCACCTTCACATTCTTTCATTAATAATGAACACAAAATCCTATATTATAGTTTCTCTATTGCAAGTACACCTTTTCATTTTCATATAGCTTGCATGGTTAGACTTCATATTACTTTGCATTTTTAGGCTGCATTATGAGTTTGAGATGGCTTTCCTTCATCTTTCTTTTGGAATTTTAATCATTTCTAGTCATTTCTTGATCTTCATTTCTTTACCTTCTTTTTTGATTTCAATCAAAATTTTTTATCCTAAATAGTTGATTGATTTTGAGGCATTTCTTTCTTCAAGACACTAGTAAATTTGAACTCCATTTTCAACAAATTTTGACCCAGGTTTGTCAAAATTTCAACCAAGCAGTTTCTATCAATTTTTCTCATTAAAATTTTGACCAACTTGCTAGTTGGTGAAAATTTTGGCAAATAAACTCGTCGAAAAGTTTTTGTCTCTACTAATTCTGATTTGTCATTTTTGGTCAAAATTTTGACCAATTATTCATAGAAAAATTTCAAAAATTGGTCAAAATTTCCACCAATGTTTGGTCAAAAACATTCAAGAATTGGTGGAAATTCTTGGTAGAAAACTATCAAGAATTGATCAAAAATTCCACCAATTCTTTGTCGAAAAATTTCAAGAATTGGTGGAAATTTTGACCAATTCTTGGTAGAAAACTATAAAGAATTGGTCAAAATTTCCACCAATTGTTGGTAAAAAAACTTTCAAGAATTGGTACAAATTTTGACCAATTCTTGGTAGAAAACTATCAAGAATTGGTAAAAATTTCCACCAATCCTAGGTCAAAAGTTTTCAAGAGATGGTTGAAATTTTGACCAAACTAAGTTTTTTTTAAAAAAAAATTAGAGCGGATGAATCCCCCAATGAATGCGTAGTAATCATTCTTTTAATAAATTGATACTTATTGCTTCTAAATTGATGTCATTGGCATGTGTAAGATGAGTCACTATATATGGTGATAAAATAAATATAGAGTTTGGAAGATGTTGATTTGGAAATACTTCTTCGGTGAATGCAACATTAGAAATGGTTTGTAGGTTCTAACTTTTCTAATGCTACATTCTTCATGGTGCAGTGTGATATGGATTTCTCCATTTTCCAATCAATTATCACAAGAGATTCCACCCTTGATTTAGTAGATGAGATGTTTGGTAAATTATGAAGCACTAAAGTTTGTTGAACCGATTGATACCCTTTCAAACTAGTTAGTACAATGCATGTTTAAGCCTAGCTCCATAAGTAGTCAAAAATATATTATTGTTCATCTTCTATTTGAAGAGGTGCTTACACTTACTTTTACTTCTTTTTCTAGTATTTAAATCCAACTTTATTAATAGTTAACCCATTTGTAGTCACGCTGAATTAACCCATATGTGATGCCTACTTGATCAATTGGATATGGTAGCATTTTCATATTGTGTATATGAGGGGGGCAAGGAAGAAAAGGAGGAGTTGGATGTTGCTCGAGAAAAAGGCTAGAGGGGCAGGTTCAATAGAATAGGCCATATCATTAAACCTAGGAAAATTAGGAGGAATAGAAAATGTCCATTAACTCTAGTGGAGATTATTTTTTAAGGCTCTGGAGCATCATACAATTCACTCTTTACATATTATGGTGTCTTTCAAAATCCAATCTCACATGACATTTTTTCTAATTACAACTTACAAAGCTTATTAGTTGTAGACTTTAAACATTCAGCATGTCAAACTTTTAAAATGGGATGATGTAAAACTTGTCCTAATCTCAATTTAAAGCTTCTAGTTTGAGTTCACTAACTAGCTGGTATTGTAAGATATAAAGAACAGTGATACTTGTTTGAAGTGTCTTTTGAATCTCAGCTCTTTTTCTTAAATAGGTCATTATTGTCAAATTTTCTAACTAGAAGATTGCACTCATAAAACTAATCTTAAATGTAAATTATATCTTTAATCAAAAAATTAGACTTGAGTATGATATCTTCTATAAATGCTCTTTTGAAAATACAAACAGCAATAAAAAGTTTGTCTCCTATTAACTGAAATCAATTACACTGCACTTAACTACTTTCTCTACATTTTTTTTCTTTGCACTTCGTTATGTTCCTCAGGCCTCTTCCATGTAGTAGGAGAAACATATAAGCATTACAGATACACTTTAGTGGAGCATTAAGTTATGAAAATAAGCTTTATCATTAAAAACTAAAGTAGAAAGTGAGCAAAATAGAAGATAGGAAGGTCGTTGCTTAAGAAATATGAATTGCAGCTGAACTTTAGAATCCCTTCAAATATAGGACCTCTACTATTTAGGTGATTTGTGCTTGCTCACCTCCAAATCTCATCTCACAATTTGGTTATTCAATTTGACCATCTAAACAAAAGCATACAATTATTTATTTATTTGCTCGTGATGAAAGATAACAACATAAAATATGCAAGTCATTGTTCAGGTACTAATATTTCAAGCATCTCGTTGAAGATCCTAATTTGTTATTAAAGATAGGAATCAAAATGTCATTTTCTATCCCTTTGGAAACATAAAAATGGAACAGGGATTTCTTAAACATAAAAAAAAAGATAGAAAGTTGAGTCTCAAACATAACATTCAAACTTACACAACTTCTTGTTGTGTTCCATTACTATTTGGAGGCCAACCTTGGGAAGCATCCCACTTTACCAAAGATGATCCCATGTCATCAAAAGTAGACCTTGTTGATGTGAATTGACCTTTTTTGCATTGCATCGTACACAATAAGAACATTATTGTAATAAGGATTTAGGATGCTAGGAGGGCTAGTAAGGCTGAAATGCATTTATTCCTATGAGTTTTTATTACATCAAAGTTATAAATCAAAATAAGCAGGGCTCACAAACTTCTTCTCTATTGCCCTATAAATATTGATCCTCTACATTCAATGACTTTTAACTGATAATCATGGGATGGGATGCCCCAATCAATGCACAAATTCCTTCAATTTATGTACACAACAAATACATTGCCCTTGAATTATGTTCATTGGAATATGGATTATCTGAATTTATACTATTAAGTATTAATGCAATATTTTGAGAGATTATAGATTGACTAAACAAAAAATGTGGTTATTAATTAGCTCAGGTTTTATTTTTGTGACTCCTTTCTTTCTTTTACAGGATGTATTGCCACCAAAAGAGATGATTCCTATAGAGAAGCATTTTAAGATGGTAGATTTGAACATATGCTTAGGAACTAGATAACCTCTTAAAATCTAGAAGCATTTAGACAAGCTATAGCGTGCCTCTTTACTATGAATATTTCTAGAATAATGGAACAATTGAACTGCATAGAGCTGCAGGATTGGTCATGAATATATATGAGGTAGAATGTATGTCTATTTTAATAGACTAATAAACTTAAGACTTTAATGAAATGAATAAATTATAACATGATCAATAGCCACACTATTATGTATTTTTTTGCAATTTTCATAACTATAATTTTTTTAAATAATCATACCTTTTAACTACTTTTGGCAAGGCTCCACTTCCATCAAAGCATGGCTCTTCATGTTTTCCTTGAAAAGCCAAGGTTAGTGACAACAAGATTCAATTTAATAGCCCATCAATTTATATCAATTACAAGAATGTTGTAGAGAATTAAACCTTTATCTCGTTGATATCAGTCCCTTGGATAGCACTAAGGGTAGGCTATTGCAAAGGACTAGGGACAACCTTCTATTCAAGGTTAGATGTTAGGTCCATGAAAAAGGAAACATTTTTGTGTATCAGTGGACTATACCGATAAGTACTCTTGTATTTCATTGTGGCTATGCCATGTTGATAATATTAATCCATGTGATATCCACATAACAATATTTAGAATTTCTTATACCCTTCTTGACAACAAACTTACTTGATGAGTGAAACCATCTATATGGGGCAAACTAGATCAAATGTAAATTTGTAACTTGTGTATGTTGAAAACAACCAATCGATGAGATGCTACAAATGTGCTCTCTCAAACCAAATCATGCTAGAAAATAAAATATGAAAATAACAAAGAAGAAAAAATATGGAAAGTAATCAATATCATATTTATGTATTTCTATTATAAAGAACAAAGCCTACATCGATAATTGACAAAAGTTGTTAGCACAAGTCCTTTCACTAAAATAAATTTCTCTAATACCAAAATTTTTGGCATGTCCCATCTAATTGAGATGGGCCTTAAATCTATAAGAAAAGAGTAACACAAATCTTGAGAAATCAAATTGGTTAAAAAATATGTCTTCCAATATGGTCAACCAATTCCAAGTTATTAAAGTCCAATTCACCTAAAACTAAAACTAAACTATGTCTCCTTACTTAATCTACTCTAAACTCTTTTAGACAATGTCCACATGAGCCCCGAACACACGTTTAAGTTTTTTTCTTTCAACCTCTAATACAAAGACACAGTACATAGTGTAGAGTGCAGACACCACAAACTATTTATGTATGCCTCATGACATCCCTAGGCATTTCTAGAAGTGTAAATAGAGAAGACAAACAAAACATGAATTCAGCATCACTCTGGTTAGCATAGATTTGAAGGGATCAGTTTCAAAGTTTAAGGACCACAATAAATGTTGAAGATAATCTAACCCTTTTTGCTGAGTTAATTATATTTTCTTGCCTAAAGATTATCAAATTATGATAGATTTATGTCATTTAGATAGTCTATCTAGAAGAACCTAGAAATTGATGGTGCATTAAAATTGAAGCTAGAGAAATAACCAAATTATGGATCCACTCAGTTACCTTAATCTTTTAAAAAAATTGGAACCCTAACAAACTTAAAGTCTATGTACTTTACTCTAATGTGAGTTTTAGAATGAGCATATGGTTGTATCTCATCTATTCTCTATTCCCTAAAGAAGTATTATCTTTCATTTTTTATCAAAATCACCCAAATTTGATAAACAAATATGATGTGCAGAAAGAAAGAGAAAGGTAATTAGAAGCACCATTGATTAACTCACCTTCATGTAGTGTAATAAAATGTTTTTAGTAAAATAAAGATGTCTAAATGTAATCAATATGGAAAAGAAAATAGGAAGTACCATGTAATTTCCCTAGAAATTCATTTCAAATAAAAACCAAATAGAGATTTAAAAAGAGGGATCATATTGTAACTAAAATAATGTACTACTCTAAATATTGCAGATCATGTGATGCAAGATATTTCCCTACTAGCCCTCCTGAATAGGTATTTAAGCCATTCATAAACCTTAAAAAATACTTGGCAAAAAAACTACAATTTCAAATACCCTTTTTAGAGATATTGAATATATCTAGAACTCAGATATAGGTACTTTGAACCATTGCCCAGAACCAATTCCTTGCAACCCTTACAACTAGCCCAATCAAGCCATGCCTACAAAGTAAACCCTCCAAATACTTGTCTCTAAATCTCTACAACCACAAACAATCTTGTTACAATGCCAAACCTCAAATTTCCTAGGTATCGAGTGGTGCCATGCCCATCTTCACACCTAACCACAAAACCCTCCCTTTTAAGATTACAAAACTAAGGTTTTCTAAATCTCATGACTCCAAGCACTTAAAGATACTACCAATGGATCAAAAACCTTGTATTGCATCTTCACAAACATAATCATTCATAAATTTTCCCTCTCATTCAATGATCTTACTCAAACCAATGCATGGCACCGAGAATGCAAAATTTCCCTTTTAACACTGTACCTCAGGGTAATAACATGTAATCTCCATGATCTCCTCTACACTCCTAGTGTTATAACATCCTATAATACACCATTCTAGACCCATTCCACAAAGAATAGTTATCACATAAAATGGAATGTGTCATATCCACATGATAACCCTCAAACTATGAAGAAACTATTAGATATAACATTCTATAGGAACAATTAAGGTGAATTGAACATAATAGTTTAAATGAACTTCAAACCATACCAAATGAATGTTTTAACATTATTTTATTATGTCCAATACAATTTCAATCAGAAAGAAGATTTGCAACCACCAATTTGTAGAGAAAATCTTGCATTATCGAATTTTTTGTCTTACTACCCAGATCCTTCCACACAATCTTTTTGAGCATGTACATAAGAATTTAAATACATTATAATCATTTACAACTACTCTCAACCAAATTTTTAGCTAAAATTAGCCATTTGTGAAAAGTTGTCAACAAAAGTTACTAAGTCACTTGACAACTTTTGAGCAACCTTTTTCATTTTACTCTTCCAACCATTCTATCAACCCAAAATGGTTACATTTAGTATATTTAATTCAAACATGACTTAGAAACATTAATTTTCCCTTGATCACAAACATTTGACCAATTTAATGAATGGGGATCCAATGGATTGCTAGGGGAATGCCATCTAGCAGAAATTGTATTAGAATCCCCAATGAAACCATAAGCAACAAGTACATCTCTAACATATAGTAGATTAGGAAACTATTCCTCTAAACAAAAAATACCATCCATTCTTAGAGATTCAATATTAAACTTTTTAACAGCATAAAATATACTCTAGGACATATGGGGCATTCCAGCCTTTGATGGCATGTTGCAAGTATTTTCCTTTGTGATTTCCTCATCTCCAATTTTATGATCTTTGAAATGTAAGTTGTCCCCATGTAGGAAATTTTAAGACCTATGCACTGGCCTTTTTGACCCCTCCCACTTGAGTAGATGAAGCTATAACCATAGTTCTAAAACATAAGAATGGGGATCAGAACTATTGAATATATAAATTCAAAATGTGTACATTACATGAGACATGCTTTAGATTTCATTGGAAAAAATAGTAAGCTGATGACAAAATCTCACATGCCATGAAGATTTGAAGTTATTTCTTTGAACTCGTTTGGGCTGGAAAAATCTTCTTGGAAAGGACAATCAAGAACAGACACTAGACTTGGATGTTCACCTTTATCAATATTGATTTCTAGAACATGTTTCTCAAATACAGACGATTTCTTATTGGACTGCAAGGTGAAGGAAATTCTAGTTGCACTACTAATGAATTTCCTAGAGTCACATTAAACCAATTTGATGGGCTAATATTAGAAACCATAGAAAATGAACATGAATTATGTTTGAGTAAGACCATTGTATTAAATTCTATAAACATATATGCAAACCTAGAAAGGTATTTAAAATTAGATACACAAGTAAAAAAACAAAACTAGACATACCCTAGTAATGCTATCAAATGAAGGCTACCTTTAAACATCACATACTCACATGCTACTTTTTGTGCTACCATCTTTAAATAGAAATACCAATTTTGAGCACCAAAAGAGAAAGAGGAAAAATTAGTTTAATAAATTTGGAATATGGAGATAAGTTTACAAGTCTTTCCATGGTATACAAAAATAAAGTAAATGGGTTACTTTGGTTTGGATGTAGTAATGAAGGTTGCTCTAGTAGTCCTCATCGGCTATGGTTTGCAGATTTCTTATGGGGTTGAGTTTGTTTAGAACAACTATCAAATGATTGCTGCAAACTAGAACACTAAGGAGGGCTATAATTACCTAATTACAAAATAGCTAAGACCAAAGACAAACAACTATTCAAAATAGGGACTATTTGTATGGTGGCTTGTGGACTATGACACCATCTATTGTCATATGGGAGTTATGATAGGAGAGAAATAGATGCATTTAAAAAAATAAAAGGATAGGATAGGAACAACTTACTAACAAAATGGATGCTGCTATTATCAAGATTGTGAATAATAGAATATTGAATATGCAAAAAGTGGCAGAAAACATGACTTATTGGGATGAGAAGATGAGAGGTAGATGGATTTGGGTTTTTTGATTCCTTGGTATGTTAGTTTGAGCTTCACTTGGTTTTGAGAATACTATAATATTCTCTACTTAATAAGGCTAACCACATGAAGGTGGAAGATCATCTGGCCTCACCCCTCCCTCTAACATTGATCTAAATTATCCATTATCATCTAATTACATACTTCATTCATTCATTCATCCATTTATGAACTATAACATTCAATCAGTATAATCACATAACATTCATTAATTGTTGGCATAAAGTTATTTTCCATTAGCGACAACACTTTTCTCACAGTCCAAACCGAGCATCGAAGACACAGTTCAAACCGAGTGTTGAAGACTCAATTCAAACTGAGCATCAATGACAACAGTTCAAACTGAGTAGATGGACTCAGTATTAACCGAGTTCAGTCGGTTAACATAGAACTCAGTATTAACCGAGTTTAGTCGGTTAATTAATAACTTAGTGTTAATCGAGTGAAGATGGAAGCAGTGTTAAACAAGTAAAGTTGCACTTAGTGTCAACCGAGTGAAAATGCACTTAGTGTTAACTGAGTGTAGTATTAACTGAGTGAAGACAGAAGTAGTGTTAATCGAGTGTAGTATTAACCGAGTGAAGATGGAAGCAGTATTAACCAAGTAAAGAAGGACTCAACGTTAATCAAGCTCAGTCGGTAAGCAAAGAAGTTAGTTTCTGCCGAGTGACACTATATCTACCAAGTCACCAATGGTTACCAAGTTCCAGGCAACGTTGTATGACTAATATGAACCGCGCCCCTACCTCTACCTAGTGCATGACGATGCCATGTAACATGGTGGTTGGCGTGTATCAGAAGGTCATCATGTCTGTCTGAAGAACCCAAGTTTATTTTACCATTTGGCCGACTCAGTTGTATTTTGTTTACTTGTGTTCAGCCGACCTTGCATCTATTATTACTGGACTAGTATAAATAATGCTTTACATTTTGTAAAAAGGAGACAACAATAATAATAACAATGAAAGGATGTGTGATGCGAATATAGCAGTAGAACAGTATATTAGCAAGGTCTACAAGGTGCAGCAAAGACTTCATCAATCACAAGAGGTGACCAATTGTAAAAGATCTAATCAAGTCATATATAGATCTGATTGGTTCATCCTAACAGGTGAATCATCTTGTAAATCCTCTAACCAAGTAGACTTAACAGTCTTTGTATAAAATCTCCTAACAGAGTGCATACTTATAAAGTGTGTTTCAAATCCTTTAACAAGGTGGATCTAGAAATCCTTCATGCTCTTAACAAGGCAGATCACCAGAAGTGATCATTGTATGCCTTAACCGGCTAACTTTCCACTGCAGTAAAGAAGATTTGTGGGTTTCATCCCCACCCTAGTTTTACTTTCTATTTTGGAAGGTTTCTGGGTCACCAAAATCTTTGTGTATATATGTTTTGGATGTTTATTTATCTCTTACATGCTGCAGATTAAGTGAATGAATACTTTACTGGTTTATGTTGAATTGATTAAAAAGTGTATTGTTACTGATTCACCCCTCCCCTCTCAGTAACCTGTTATATCTTGAATATTTCGAACATTAATATGATATAAAACTCATTACTACACAATACTAATCAAGAATTCATTAACACATAACAATATTCATTAACATAAAATAAAAATCAATATTAATATGCAACATTCATAGATAATTACTTCAAACAAAGTTCTTTAATTATCCAACTTGAGGTTTATCAAAGACCATTTTTAAAACATCATTTCTTCTTTTTGTTTTTCTTAGCTCTATTAAGAAAAAGGTTGATAGGAGCATCAACATTTCCTCATTGTCCTCCTCTTGTGGCACATGTAATGTCAAATTATGATGGCTCCTCCTCTTTGGAGTAGGAGGTTGTTGTAGTAAAGGGTGCTCTATTGCAAGAACAAGTAAATGGGTTAAAAGACTTTAGTTTGTCATCAAAATTTTGAAGCTTTTAGTGTATTCAAAAGGTTCAAAGCATCAGTCATAAATGAGATTGGAAAATATATTAAATCTCTATGATCAGATAGAGGAGGTGATTATATGTTAAATGATTTCATTGAGCTTTTTTAGTGTGATTGAATCAATAGACAATTTACTACTGATTTCACTTTATAGTAGAATGGAGTTATTGAAAAGAAGAACTACAGCACCATGAACATGGCTCAGACTATGTTGAATAAGAAGCATATTTCAATCGATTGTTGGTGAACACCTATCATTTGTTTAATTTATATTCTAAATAAAGAATGTATTCATGATGCTTGGTAGAAAACTAACAAGCATTGGTCAAAATTTCCACCAATGTTTGGTCAATTTTTTTTTTTTAATGCTGTATCAAGCAATTGGTTCTTATCTAAGCCATTTAATTTGTAACCTTTTAAATCTCTACAAAGATAAAGCTGAAGCTGAAAAAAGTTTCTTTTCAAAGGTATCCTCTTATTGTAAAGCATCCATTCCATTATTTGTTCAACAAACAAAACATATCTACTTCAATAGATAATGGAATGGACACTTTACAATCAGAGGACACCTTTGAGAAGAAAAATTATCCTACTCCAATTTTACCTTTGTAGAGATTTAAAAGGTTGCAAATTAAATGGCTTGTATAAGAAACAATTACTTGATACAACATGGAACAAATGGACATTTATGCATAAGGCACCATCAACTATGTGAGTGATGTAGATGCAACTAAAAATTTTGGCATCAAAGCCACCAATTAATATAATGTTTCTAATCGCCATGAGGTTGACATTGTGTTTGTAAGGATTGTGGAGAGGGCACTTCTTCATTGTCTGCTTCATCACTAATTAACTTGCACCATAGACTGACAATCTTTATCTTTGTTGTGGGATCCTATCCCCTATGTGAGTGCTGATGTAGAAGTTGAAGCTGAAAAAATAAGTGCAAGCATGTTGAATAAGGTTTCTAATATCAACTTGGTCAACATTGTTTATTTAAGGGCTATGTACTGGACAATTCTTCAATGTTCAATTACGGGTAGCATTGCATCCTCTTTAATTGTTACATGTATAGCCCTAGGAGGAAATAAGTTGTTGGCTTCTTCTTCTGGCCTTCCACTTTCTTCTTTGTGGGTTTTTCTTAAACATAGCTCTACATCCATCCCCAGTTTCAAGCAATTTGGCAATGCATCTATTTGCTGCAAAAAACAATACCCATTTCTTGTTTTAGTTCTGATAAGTCTTGCTCAACTCTTTCATTTGGAGAGAAGGTTTTTGTCATGACAACAACACATAAAACATCTCAATGTAAAATTGAAGATGAAAATGAGTACAAGCATACAGTTGACTTACCTCAAACAAGCTTTACCCTCAGAGCCAATTCAACAACACATGAACTAGAAATATGGAATGAAGTGTAAACAATTACCATACATGAGTTATAGAATGAAGTTTGAACAATTACAACAATGAGTTTACCATAGATGAGTTATAGAATGAAGTGTAAACAATTACAAAAATGTGGGTAAACTAACTCCCCTTTATAAGCTTTAAAGTCTAAACCTTATTTGTAAAGGACTTTATTCCCAGGAAGTTGTCATGTCCCCTTTTCAAATAATTAAAAATAATAATCTTTACTAAGGCAAGCAGGCCCAAAAAGGTGAAGTTTCAGAAAAAGGGGATAATATTTGGAAGCTAATGGACTAATAAATGAAAATTATTATTAAAATATGTTTTATTAAACCCTCTTGGATGTGAGTTAGGATTATGCTCTCTTTTAAGGGGTTTGGAGGTATTTTGGGCTCATTCCAGAACTTGATTTTTGCGCATTGCTTTGTTGTTATTCAAAGGCTGCCAAACCTATGGAGAAGGAGACCCAAGAATGGGAGTTTGTAGATTTATAGGAAGGCTAAGGATGGGAGTTTGAAGCCATTCCATGTGCATGCTCATGCAGAGTTTACCTTTGTGCTGAACAGTGCAGATTTGTGGGTTTTCAAGTGTGTTTTTTGTAAGAGTTTGGTGTCTTTGGTTGAGTATTTCATATCAGTTTGGGTTGCTACTGTATATCAGAAATTTAGATGGTAAAATAAAGCTTAATATATATATTTGGTCATGATTATACTTTTTTGATAGATTATTAGTGTTTTTGTGGTATTTCCAAGCTGTTCTGTGTTGTTTTCGGGAGCTCGATGAGCATTGTTTTTATCCTCCGTTTGGGAGTTGTTGTGTAAATGTTATATAGATCTAGAAATGTCATTTTTGAGGCTTTTATGCTGCTGAAATTTCTATAAAAATTTCCACTTTTAGATTTATTAATAATATGTGAAGCTGTGAAGTTTTTGGCACTATTTCCAGCATACCCGATTTGGGGTTTATTGAGAAATTGGTGGATCTTTGAAATATTGGTTGTTTGATCTTAAAGATCTGATTAGAGGCTTGAAATATCATATAAAATCAGAAAAGGGACATTTCAGTGGTATCAGAGCTATGATCTTGCCAGCCTGAGGGTTTGTAGATGTTTGCATGTCAGTTTTGACAACTACCCAAATCTTGCATGTCATAATTTATGGTTGCATGTTGCTTCTAATCAACCGCATGTCAAAATTTATGGTTGCATGCTACTTCTAATCATTTGTATGTTAGTTCTTGGTGAATTTGGTGGTTGCATGTTGCTTCTAATCAGCTGCATGTCAAAATCTATGGTTACATGCTACTTCTAATCATTTCCATGTTAGTTCTTGGTGTTTAAAGAAGTTATAACCTATTGGGGTTACACTCTACTTTATCTAGAATGGACAGGTATAGTATAGAGTCTCGAAGGACATGATCTTGGACAATTGATATCCAAAGTCAGAATAGTAGAAAGGATGGTTATTTAGACATTCGAGATAAACTTAGGAAAATAAGCCATGACATGTCTGAATAGTTGGTTGAGCACCATCTTATGATGAATGACATGTTGTCTAACCTAGCTAAGGTGGATAAGTTGACTAGATTTCTATTTGGCAAATTTTCTCATAGGGCAGATGAGACAATTACCAAGAACTTGCATGAGGAGTTTGAGAAACTAGCTTATAGGCAGGCACAGGTCTCAGATTCTACTCTGCCACAGGAGGTAGTGGGTTTAGATGATGATTATGAGGATGTTGTTGTGCATGATGGTGAGATACCTGATAGAGATGAGCAGACATTGAGCATTCATGACTTTGCTGAGAAAGAGTACCAGGAACAGTTAGATGGTTCATCACATGTGGTTGAGGCTGGTAGTACTTCACATGATTTTTCTAGCCAACCAAAAGTGAACAAAGTGTTGGCATTATGATACATTTTTGTCATTAGTTACAACACTTATTGGATTCTGAATGCTTACCGAACTCTCACCGGACATTCCTTTGTAAGCCAAGCTTTACCTAGTTCTCAGTGTTTACCGAGTGATCAAGGTGAACAAAGAAGTCAGTGTTTACCGAGTGATCGAGGTGAACAAAGCAGATAGTGTTTACCGAGTGTTCGAGGTAAAGAAAGGAATCATTTTTGACTGAGTGAAGATGTACTTAGTATTGATCGAGAACTTCATGATAACCGAGCTCCTGAGGTTATCAAGGAAATTAATTTTACCGAGCTTAGACGGTTATCAAGGAAACTAACTATCACCGAGTCACAAGGTTCTATCGAGTGTTTCCTTTGATCACCGAGCTACAGTTTAGATAGAAGTGTTCACCGAGTGACATCTCTTCTACCGAGTCTCCAGTGGTTACTGAGTTTAAAACTACTCGAAGTGTTTAGTATGGACCGTGCCTTCACTTCTACCGAGTGCATGACGATGCCGAGTAACGCATTGGATGCCGAGTATCAGAAGGACACTGAGTCAATTCAGTGAACCCGAGTTTTTACCTTGGGCTGACTTTGTATAGAGATTTGCACTTGTTGTTTTGGCCAACCTTGCATGTATTGTTTATTTGGATGGTATATATATGCAATGTATTGTATCATTCAAATGTAATGGTAATGAATGAAAATGTGAAAGTGTGAAAGAAATACATGTGTGCGAAAGTATGTGTGCTGAGTTGTGAAGGTATTCAGCAAGGTCAAGTTTTGGAGCAGAAAAGTTTTATCTATCACATCAAGGTGAATCAGAGCATAGCGGATCTTATCAGCAATCAGTTGTAATCAGATCCACTGTTTCATTCTAACAGGTGAATCAGTTTTTGTAAATCCTTTAACAAGGTAGACTTAACAGTCTTTTGTAAATCTCCTAACAGAGTGCATACTTTATTGTATGTTTGTAAATCCTCTAACAAGGTGGATCTAGCAATCCTTTGTGCTCCTAACAGGGCAGATCACTAGAAGTGGTCATTGTAAGCCTTAACCGGCCAACTTCATACTGCAGTAACGAAGCTTTGTGGGTTTCATCCCCACCCCAGTTTTACTTTCTCTTTGGAAGGTTTCTGGGTCACCAAATCTGTGTGTTCAAGTGTTGCAAATGATTTTTTTTCATGCTTACAGTAGGTTACTTGGATGAATGGTGAATATATCAGTATGCAGTTTTATTGTTTGAAATTTTAAAAGTTACTAATTCACCCCTCCCCTCTCAGTAACTTGTCATATCTTGAATATTTCCAACACAAAGATAGTATTGTGACTTCATTATCTCATCATGATAGGTATGTGGAGTTAGTTGGTATTGGTCATATTACTCAGGTGAGGATTTTGTTTGAGTTACCAGCTGATTCTAGTTTACGAATATGGACTCGAGATTGTTATATTGGCATTAGGGATTTAGTTGACAGGAGATCTTTAACAGTTTTTGGTAGCAGTGTTTGTTTGGGTGCTATCATGGATTTGATTAGCAGATTGCACGGTGTTGTCTTTTCTTGTGCTAGCAGCTTGTCTGATGTTGGTAATAGTTTTTATACACTGATGTTGGGCTTTGTTCATATATCCAATCGACCATACTTGCTGGGATGTGTTGATGATCTTTCATATTTGGCAGTGTGTACAAATGAGTCCTAGGATCATATTGGTATTGATGACATCCAAGAGGATGTAGTGGGCAGTTTTGAAGACTTAGTTTCCTTGGCAGTTTCTTTTGGTACAAAGGAGTTGGATAGCAGTGCTATAGTTTTTGATACTCCATATGTTGCTATGAGCTTTGGATTTGATTCACAGGATATGGATGGTAATATTCTAGAGACTAGTAACTTTGAGGATATTCCTTTAGACAATGCATTAGAGGAGGTTTATAGGAGACAGTTTAGATAGTGCCATTATGTGTCTAATTAGTTGAGAGTTAGTGAGCGAGACATTGCTATTGCTTGCCAGCATTTTGATGCTACTCATCAATTGTTAGTAGTTTATGGATGGGGTTCTCCTACTAGTGATGAGCAAGAAGGCAGTTATCTTTCCTTGATAGAGATCTACTCTTTATGGGAGGCTATTCAGATTTTGAGACAGAATTATATGCAGTTGGTAGCTGACAGAAATTATCTTATGGAGTGGGGGAGTACAGCATATGACTCATTATTGGCCAAGGAAGATGAGGTGAGTGAGCTTACTCAGCAACTCGAGGTGACTTCTAAGATTCTTGAGAGTACACTGTTGGCTTTCAAGGAGTCACAGTTTCATTTGGCTAAGGTGACCATGGAGTTAGAGCAACTACAATCTTTACCAGATTCTATACAGTCACAAGCTATGGTGTCTGGTGATCTAAGGATGTCCATGGTCGAGATTGTCAAAGATAGTGGAGATGGGGATGCATCCATCCTTGATACTAACATTAGTATATCGGGTTCCTCCCCACTAGAGTTAGGTTCAGTTGAGTTGGGTGTTGCAGCAGATTGTTGTGGTATGTCTAACATGGTGGTGACCTCTAGTACTAATGGCACGAAGACTAGAAATGTTGTATCAAAGACCATGTGTGATGTTGGTGAGCTGACAGTTGGCATGGTTCCTGCTAGTAATACTACTCCCTTGGTGATGTCTTCAGAGGTAGTAGTCAGTTCCAACCTAGTTAGTGATTGATTGCAGTTAGCTACATCTGGATTACAGTCTGAGCCATTGACTGAGATTGGCACATTCTATCAACATTACATTGTGAGGCATGCTCATCAATTCACCTTTGATGACCATGTTGATGAGATGATGATACAGAGATGTATTTTGGTTCCTAGTGAATATCATCAGTTATGGGATAGTTTGATGCCTTGAGATGAGATTTGTGATGGGCATGACATGGTGATAGGTTCTGTAGTTGACAGCTTGATAATACATGACTTAGAGCAGGAGTTTTGGAGTGATGCTTCAGTGGGTGTTATTATTGATTCTACTCCTTTGGCTATGACATCTCCTGACTTAGCTGGTGATCAGACATAGTGGGTTGTATCACTTGTTCATGGTGAGTTGTTGACTAAGTTTGGTTTTTTTTATCAACATTATATTTTAGGGTATGTACATCAGTTAGCATTTGATCCTTGTGATGAGGAGTTGATGGCAAGCAAATTTGGTTTCAGTTCCATTTCTTGTTGTTTATCTTGTGATGGCTTTTCATCATTAGGGGTGCATGGGAGTTATGGTTATGAGACAGTGGCCAGTGATCTGCAAAGTTGTATTTACTATAGGATTTTTATAGTGTGTGGATTCTCCATACTTGGTATAGTTTCATTCGGGAGCATTCACCATTGTTGCAGAGTTGGATTGTACATTCTGTATAGGCCAGTGGGATGCGTTGATGGTATTTACTGTGTTGGCAATTTGATTTGTCCACTTTAATTGGGTTTTTATGTTCTAAGAGTTTGTGTCTTATGGGTTTCTGATTGTGGAAGTTGTGATTTTGGAGTTTGGTTGAGCTGTAATTGTCAGTTGGATTATGGATTCCTCTTGTTTATATTGCAGAGGATATTGCAGGAGCCTATGTTAATTGAAAATAGTATAGTTCATGACTACATTTGGGATCTAGGTGGATTGGTTAGTTTATTGTTCAGCCATTGCTTGTGGACAAGCAATATTTGGAAGGGGAGGACTTGTCATGTCCCCTTTTCAAATAATTAAAAATAATAATCTTTACTAAGGCAGGCAGGCCCAAAAAGGTGAAGTTTCAGAAAAAGGGGATAATCTTTGGAAGCTAATGGGCTAATAAATGAAAATTATTATTAAAATATGTTTTATTAACCCCTCTTGGACGTGAGTTAGGGTTATTCCCTTTTTTAAGGGGTTTGGAGGCATTTTAGGCTCATTCCAGAACTTGATTTTTGCGCATTGCTTTGTTGTTCTTTAGAGGCTGCCAAACCTGTGGAGAAGGAGACCCAAGAATGGGAGTTTGTAGGTTTCTAGGAAGGCTAAGGATGGAATTTTGATGTAATTCCATGTGCATGCTCATGCAGAGTTTGCCTTTGTGCTGAATAGTGCAGATTTGTGGGTTTTCGGGTGTGTTTTTTGTAAGAGTTTGGTGTTTTCGGTTGAGTATTTCATATCAGTTTGGGTTGCTGCTGTATATCAGACATTTATATGGTAAAATAAAGCTGAATATATGTATTTTTTTTTTATTATACTTTTATGATAGATTATTAGTTTTTTTGTGGTGTTTCCAGGCTGTTCTATGTTGTTTTCGGGAGCCTGATGAGCATTGTTTTTATCCTCTATTTGGGAGCTTTTGTGTAAATGTTATACATATCAAGAAATTTAATTTTTGAGGCTGTTATTCTGCTGAAATTTCTATAAAAAATTTCACTTTCAGATTTATTAATAATATGTGAAGCTGTGAAGTTTTTGGCAATATTTTCGACATACCTGATTTGGGGTTTATTGAGAAATTGGTGGATCTTTGAAATATTGGTTGTTTGATCTTAAAGATCTGATTAGAGGCTTGAAATATCATATAAAATCAGAAAAGGGACATTTCAGAAGCTTGGAGAAAGAGATAAGGGAGGAGAGCTAGTTAAAAGGTTAGTTTGTATTGTCAATAATTGTAGTCTGAGCCCACCTAAAGGCCATCATATTATTCCCTAACATATAACACAGCTAAGTCCAAAAAAATTCAATAGATTGAACCATTGTGCATACACTAAAGCATTAGTAAGGGGAAGTCGGTAAGGTTCAAGAAGAGGAAATACTTGTAGAAGAAGAAAGTGTTTTTCCTTGCTGGTCTAGTCTCTCTATTTGTTGGTGATCCCAAAACCCTTTGATCTAGATAAGATAAATAGTCTAAAATGTTCTAATGAAACATTAAGGGCACTAGTGGAAGACTTCAAAAAGCATAGGTTCACATGCCTGAAATTTTCAAAACAAGTGCTGCCATCAGACCAAATGTGTCCAATACAATTATTTCAAACTTGATGATGAAGATATGGAAGCAATGGAACACACTTTTATAACATTATCCATAAATTGAAACTACTTATAGCCTAGGAGATAGTTACTATAATAAAGGATGTGATGAGGGGATGGTTACCATCATAAAGAACATGATGGAAAAACAAAATATTTCCCACCAAATGTGAAGGAGATAAAAGGTCATAAAGCATGGTTAAACATATGACTAAATGGAAGGTGAAAGGGAACCATACAGTAATGGTTTAAATTTCTCATCAAGAATGAAATGGAGCCATATATCAGCTATGCCTAGACATCTTAGATCTGTAATAGTCAATATAAGAAATTAAGGTAAATAACATTTTTTATCATTAAATTGAGGATTTTTTTTGGGCCCTCATCAACAATATAAAAGAATTTTTTACAATAGAAAATTGGTTATCCTAGAAACCCATGCAAAGTTTTCAATGCTAACAATTTGTCAATTACCAATACAAAATCTTATTCCAACATTATAGGGTAAAATTACCCCAAAACCAACCTACTTTAGACAAGAAAGTTAAAACTATAATGCCATCAAATCCTTCCACTTTAAGGAACCCATGCACACATGTAGCCAAACATAGTTAGCATAACTAAAAAACTACAAAAATATGAAGGACTACAGTCTGCATGCAAAACTATAGCACCATTGTAACTATACTCTAACTAGCTCTAGACACCTGACTCCATTAAGGTCCAATTCTTAGCATGGGTAGCCTTATTCCTGGAGGAAGCTAACAAGTTGAAAAGGCTCCCCACTTCCAAGAATCCCTTCCTCAAGATACTCTTTAAACTCTCAAGCTATCAATATTCTTGGCTAGATCATGGAAATAGAGTCAAGCTCCTTGTTTTGGGAACATATGATCAAAACTCCCTACACAGAGCTACCAACAAAAAACCTCATACTAGGACTTCAATTGGACCCACTAAAGCTTCCTGATACTTAACAGGAAGGAATACATTTTCCACTCCTAGTAGTACCCTGATTACAATTCTGAATATGCTCATTCAAATTTACATCTAGAACCCTAGCCTCCAATTGGGTAGAACCTCTAGTCTAACACAATCCCACACTACCAAATCCATCTTGTCCAAGGACCAGCTTAACCAAATCTATGAGTGTGCTGATTGGGGATGAAAAAAGTATTCATAGATGGTGATTGCAAACAAGACATCCATTATGTGAGAATCAACATTCTAAAAGGGAAAAATCATCAAAGCACAAAAATGTAGCTCAAACATTCTAGAGGAAGAGACAAGCCTCACCTCCAAAAAAGCCACTCACACACTCCAAGCTGGAACAACCACCTATCACACACACTAAAGTCACTTTAATATAAACGTGACATGAGAAACAAAGCCATTTAGAAAATCTATAATAATTATGAAATCCTCCAACCTACCCAAAAGAATTTTTAGATCATTGTAAATCATTGGTGGATGAATATGAGGGAGGAGCAAAAATTAGGGGTACAATTTTTGACATGGGATAAATAATCTACTAAGAGATTGGAAGAGAGGCCATGTCATTCCTTCAGATTATCAATGATCCTTGTAGAGTTGATCCTCATGGAGAAGGGCAACATTTGGATCCAATGTTGTATCCAAATGTCATTCTATCTAGCCACATTGAAGGTGTAGAAGGTAGCAAAAAATTAGGAAACAAACCCATTGACCCAATAAGCACATATACAAGTGTTTTCACACTAAAATTTTCTGCTTCCCAATCCAAGATTGGTATAATCACCTACCACAAGGTGATTACTAATCTTTATTTATTTTTACAAAGTTGCTTCTTACTAATGTACTAGTGATAGTTGATGCTTACTAATGTACTAGTGTAAGTTGTTGCTTACTAATGAGCTTGTTTTTCTTGGAGTTCTTTGCCTTTTGAAGTTGTGGATATGGTGGGAGAAAAAATAGTAAGCTCAAGGAGTGTGGGTCACTAAGTCTACACCAATTTGGAGAAGACACTTCTTCAAATGGGTGTTCCACACATTCTTTATCTCATTGTCTGTTCTTCCTAGGAGGTGTGAGGCAATAGCTAACCATCTGCACACAACACACAAAATAGTTTATGATGTTTACATTTTATTTTCACAAATTTATTTTATATCAGCATATAAGATCATACATATGTCTCAAACAAAAGAATGAATAAAATAGCTCATAATAGTTTTGGAATGTATATTCTTCAAAACTTCATATTTTTGGCATCTGCATATTGAATACAAATTAGCTTTTGGATTCCATCGTGTCTAATATAATTGATATCAATATTTTCAATCATATAGTTTTACTGACTCAATGCCATAAAAAAGACATTATATTGTGCTCTAAAAATACATAATTTTGAAAACATCAAACTTTCATAATTTAAAACACTGACTATAATTTTTTTTTTTTTATCATATTTATTTTGTAGCAATGTTTTGAATGATATCCAAAATCTAGTCTAAAAAATTGAACCTAAATATATGATAGTTGGTAGAGTTGTTATTGAAAACATTGATTCAAAGTATTTGACATTTAGATGACAGTTTCTGATTTATCATTATATCATAGGTGCTGATCCAATCATGGATGGAAAGAGAAATTATAAAACATTCAGTACACTTTTTTCTTTTTGAATTTGAGTGTATTAGGTATCTTTTGCAGCAATGTTTTGAATCAAACTCTAAGTGCATTCTGAAACATTGATGCAAAATAAGTCTTAGCTAGTAGAGTTGCTATCCAAAGGATTGATGCAAAGTATATTTGACATTTAGATGATACTTTCTGATTTATCATTAGATCATGGATATTGATCTATGTACAGATGGAAAAATAAATAAATTTTAGAAGGCCACAACTCCCTACTGGTCCAAATTTGTTGCTTACTAATGTACTAGTGACAGTTTCATTGAGTGTAGAAGGCCTGAAATGAAGATTAATTAGTTTTAGGATCATTATTGTAGGAGAATCAACTAATTTGATGCAACACTTTAAAAGTAGTGCCAATCCATATAGGATTCTAGGTTGTAGTGGAGTATAAAGAAGGATCTAAGCTAACTTACAAGAAGAATTTACCACCTTCTCAATTGAAGTCTTTCTTGTGGCTCAAAGTATTCAAGGCTGCTGAAGTGTTTTTTACTCTCGTACATCAAAAACAGAATTCCAGCTATTCGTTAATGCTCATCAATGGTCTTAAATATTAAGGACTATTTTAACAATGGTTGGAATATCTACTATTTGTTAAGGCTTAAGCACATCTACTATTTGGTGCAAACTAATTAGTGTATTCTGGCCAACACTTTAGGAAGGGCTTTTTTGACACCTAACCAAGATTGGCGAACACTTTCAAGCAAAAGGAAAATAGCATGCTTACAAATTCTTAGGTTAGTTCTCTCTTTAAAAAAAAAAAAAATTTAAATTGAGTCCATTGAACTATAGAAGAGCCTGTAATATTCAGCCATTAGAAGCCTAATAAATTTTACCTACAATGCTTGATGATTACATATTTAGTGCAACCCTTGATAAAATCAAAGAATATCAAAAGGACAATTCCATCAGTAGGACTCTGAAAGCCAACACTACTTACTAATTATAGCTGCTAAATTAGTGCATTAGTGAGAGTTAACTTGCATGTATAATGTAGAAGGTCACATGCATGCCAAAGTAATAGAGATGAAGATTCCTAAATAATCTAAGATTTACACAATTCAATATTTTGAATACTACATCTTTTGAATATTATAATGTCTTCAATATGGTGGGTTATAGATGTCAAATGAAAAATTGCCAGACAACAAAATTGTGATCCCTTCAATAAACTAACAACTAAGATTTAAAATTGTAACATCTTTCTATATGGTGAGATTACAAATATAGATTGAAATGTTACCAAACTACAAATTTGTAAACCCTTGCAGAAGCCAATACTATGTAGATTTAAAATTGTTATTTATCACAATCCAAAACTCTACCAAATTTTTTGTGGAATTGTAAACCTTCTATATGCAAATACTACATAAATCTTTTCTACATGCCAAAAAAAGAAAGATAATCAAAATTGTAATTCCTTCCACATTTAAGTGTTATACTTTGCCAAATTTGCTGCAAAATTATGAGCCTTCTATATGCTAAGACTACATAAATCTTTCCTATATGCAAAGATACAAAGATATTGAAAAATCCATGCAACAAAAAAGTTTCAATTCCTTCCACATTTAAGTGTTATACTCCACCAAATTTGTTCTAGAAATATAAGCCTTTTATATGCTAAGACTACATAAATCTTTTCTATATGCAAAAAAAATGTGCAACAAAATTGTGATTCCTTCCATAGTTTTAAGTGTTATACTCTGCCAAATTTGTTGTTGAATTATAAGCCTTCTATATGCTAAGACTACACAAATATTTTCTATATGTTAAAATTATAGAGATTTTAAAGAGTAATTACCAGTGCACTGGTCATAAATTGTGGGTACCAATGTAAATAGTGGTATGTTGTAAAATTTAAATACCAGCCCTACAAATATAGGCTACACAGAATTTGAGAGTGGAACCCTTCTACTTTAGGAACCATGGCAGTACTAGTAATCCTACAATTTGAAAGATTGATGCACTCCTACTGATGGAACAATATATAACTCGAGAGCCACAAAGTATAGTGGAGATTGTACTACGAGAATCAAAGAAATCATGTGGGTGGGATGCAATTAATATTTCAAGAGACAATAGAAGTTGATGTAAAATTTGCAATCCTAAACTAAATCCGTAGGCAACTAGTACTTTAAACATCAATCCCATAAAGCCTATAGAAATGGGCTAGCCTTATCAATATATTGTTGAATTTTATTTTTTGACATAGTTCTAATTTAAATTTATTTATTTCTTGCCCAAATTACAACCTGATTCACTTAGCCCATTTCAACCTTCATGGTGCAAATATTATGGAAAACAAAAATATTTTAGAGCTAAAGCCCAAAGGCAAACCACTTCTTCTATGAAGCCCCTAGAATAGTCTCATACAACAACCATTAAAATTTTCATCAGATAGTCAACCTTATAACAAAATCATGAGAATACACACCAATAAGAGAATCCATCTTCATAAATGTAGAAAATAACAAGGAGTTCACAAAAATTTAAATGTTTTCTGAATTAAAAAGTTTAAATTATTCAATCACTATCATTATTGAATGAATTTACCATTATTTTGAGGCTATTGTCATGTTATTTAATTTAAAACAACATTTTCTTAATTTTCCATTACTGTCACAGTAAGGCTTTCATAGGAATGACAGTCATTCCATGAAAATAAAGGCCTAACCTTCATGGAATGAAATGGTCTAACCTATATTATAGTTTATTAACATCTCAAATGTAGATTCGTGGGTGAGCAGGGTGATCACAATGAAGAATAGTGAAGGAAAAATAATGAAATGGTGGATCAAGTATAGCAGTAACTAATCTAGCCTAAAAAAGGGTATGTTTTGTGTTTGGGAACATTGTATAATGTTTAGTTGATGGTGAATCCATCACCAATTTGGTTCAGAAGGGTGTGGAACCAGGAGATTGAGGAAACCATAGAAAATAAGGGTTTGAGGAGATATTTGGGGTTTTGCATTTGCAAGGTACTGAAGTCTAATTCCTTTGGGATTTGGTCAATTTACAACATAACTAGGCTCTTTCTATGAATTGGGATTGATAGGAGATCATCAAAGGGTACTTCCTTTGTTAAACTGGCTAATTTTGTGTATTAAAATAGGGAATCTATTATAGATAGTAGGCTTGGTCCAAAGAAGTCATATAAAAGCTTTTGATATGTTGAAGAAATTTGTAAAGGGTGTCTAAAAATATCATTTTCTTACTTAGTGCCTTGAGAAATGAAAGAGTTATTTCCATTTCAAGTATGCAAAAAGCTTAGTAGGTAGAAAATTGAGCTTTTGTAGTAGTTTGAGGAAGTGTTGTGGGAATTAGGGTACTTGGATTATGTTGGAACCTTAGAATCCCTTGAATCCAAGTAATTGGGAGTTTGTAAGATCACAATCATTAAATTGAGAGTATTTTAGAAGGCTTTAGCAAGTTAGGTTCCTAAAGCAATTGAGTTCTTTTGGATAGGTCAAGTGTCTAAACCTCTGAAATTTCAAACTCTTGTTGTGTTTTTGGATACCACCACCCTACCTATTGCATCAATTTTAGAAGTAGTCATAAACTTCAATGCATGATGTGATGTATCTACTCTAAGGATTACTAAGAAATATTTGGTTACATAGTTGACAAAATTGAAATGGGATTGAAGAGCTATGACAGTAGAAGATATTAAGTAGGAAGCTATTATAATAAAAGTTTATTTACTAAATCGAAAGATAGGAAATGTTTAGATCTAGATCATGGATCAAGATACAAGATACAGAGATAGTGAAAAAATTAGAAGCCCTAAGACCCTCAGATTGTGACACCAAATGTGTTGTGAAGGACCAACATTTAGATTTGAAACCCAACATTGAGATTGTTCCTAATGAGAAGTAGAACACACGTGATGTATGCAGAAATAGTTTTAAGATCCAATGCAATGACAAAAATTCAAATGAATTTCCTATGATGAGGAAACAACTTGTTCAGATTGAAAATCAGCAATCCAACTTGTTGGAACTTATGAAGGTAACTTGCTAAAATCTTAATCTTTTTAGGTCTACAAAATATCCCATTGTTTTGAATTGGAAGAGCTGAAGACATATGAGTTTATAGTCAATATCATAACAAACTTGTTAGTTAGAATTCTTTGAAGAATAGCTATCAGGTATTGCTCCTTAGATGCCCTTTAGTTGACATGCATGAGAAATAAATACCATGCAATATGATTGTGTGCAATCTATTTCTTTTTATGTTTTTTAATAATGGTCCATTCATCTCTATTACAAATCATATATTCAATAGAAAAAAAAGTGCAAGGTTCTATTATTTATATTCAAGTTTCTCATTTTAGATTCCAGCCATTTTTTATTGAGTCCAACCTCAGAGCTTCTAATTTTTCATAAGTGTTTCTCGTCGCTATTGTTAGTTTAACTACTTGTTTAGTTGTTTGTTAATGACAACAATTTTATTATCTTCTCACCCATCTTAGTAAAAGGCTAAAAGCTCTTATGATAAATTTCAAAGTTAGTTAGGTGCTTATAATTTCTATTGCCATAGAATCATTCCCAAGTCCAAAATAGTAAAAAATTTCCTATTTTTTCTTGAGGATTTGGAAAGCTTACAGCACAACACCATGGGTAAGGCTCAAAATTCTTTGACAGATGTTGCAAAATTTAAAGGATCACTAAGATATTAGTGCAAGTGCATGGAAAGTCAAAGCGAATTAATAATATTTGCAATATATAGGGAATAAGAGAAATTTTATGTTAACTCTTGAAGAGACAAAGATGATTTACAAAAGAAGGCTACCCTAGTTTCTCCTTAAGTTATTGTTGACTTTAAAACTAGTTGGTACTTCTTGAAAAGAATGTATCTGGAAACAATGCAAATTTTAAAGTGCCAATAACTCTTTCAATTATGTCAGTTCTTTAGACTTCTTGATAACTCTAGTTGGTAAATTTAATTTTTGCTTCTAGGATTGAACCATGTAGGTTTTGAGTCAAATTCATTGACCCATGTTTCATGATTCCTAGTTCACAAGAACCCATCTCTCATGAAAATGAAATGAACATTGCACTCACTGCATCTAGGCGAGAAATCATTATGAAGAGGCCATTGTTTAATCTTAGCACCCATGTTTCTTCAAGCTTAATATTTTTGTGGTTTTACGTTGAGAAATCATGATGAAGAGATGTCCTAAGAAAGAACTAATACACGTGTTCCCATGGGAGTACTTTGTCGATGCATGCAAATGGTACTCATGATGCTTGCAAGTTACAGTTGCCCTAAAATGTCTTTTTCATCAAGCTTTGATATGTTCCTTAGTAATGTACTAAAGCCTAAATATAAAGATATGGACTCTTGTGTTCTAAGAAAAAGTTGGCTCACTAGATGATGTTCATTTAATTGAGGCTACGTTATGAGTGTTCAAGGGTTGCTCTGATTATTTTTACTCTCTACTTTTCTCTGGGCATTTTTATAGTAGTATGTTTATCCTTTTATTGGATAATTTTATACAAACTATAATGGATGGTAGTGTTGGTGTTTGAAAATGCTGGAGGGTTTTCAATTATCCCAATGAGAATATGACATATCTAGAGGTAGCTAGCTCCCATTTTCAACATGCCATTTCAGACACCGGGCCAACTATATGTCTTGACCCTTCTTCTACTTTAGGCTCTACAAGACCTAGGCGAGTAAACCTTAGATTCAATTGATACCATACCAGTCCAAAACATATCCCTGAATCCATTTACTGTAGATGAAAACCCCTTATTTCTCCTAATAACTCATGGAATAACATAGATCTACAGTAGCCAAATGAAAATCTATGACATTCATAAGCTGAGTGAGGGTTAGACTTTTCAACTCTTCAACATAAAATGTAAAGATGGTTTGAATTTGATTTGATTTTATGTAGGTGAGGAAAGTGGATGAAAACCATGTATAGACAACAACTTAATGACCCTATAGCTGATCAATGCCTGATCCATTGGGAAAATTCATAAATCTCTCTTATGCATCTTGGATATCTGATACTTATTCATATATTCAGATATCTAATCTATCCATTCACCTTGTAAATAGACATAAATGTTCAATTTAAATCTCATTCTTACCTAATATCCTCCTCAATAAATCTGCAACCCTATTGATTTCTCTGAAGCATTTACATAATTCCTTGAATTGCAAGCAACAATGAAACAACATACAACATTAAGGGACTACAACTATGACCTAAGCTCTTTGTTCAAAGATCATAAAACATTACAACTCACTGAGAATGGAGACAAGATTTGAAATGAAACTCAACCCTTGCTATTCTTTGTGTTCATTTCCTTGAAATAATACATGAAAATGCATAAAATTGACTCAAAAATATTTAATAAACTAGACTGTATAATAACATATGCTGTCATACAAGAGAGAAAATGGCGGGAATGAGAAACTGATGGGATAGGAAGGGGGTATCATAGCCTAAGCAAAGCTTCATGGTCTGGAACAAGCACATCCCAAATATTCCATGCAAAATTCACCAATTCTAGAGCCAATTCTGCTAAGTGTTTTCATTCCAGAGAAAACTTTCCAAAATTCCAACCCTTACAAAAGAGAAGAAAGTATAAATATCATGAGGGTAATTCCTAGATTCAACTTGCAATTCACATGTGTCCCCTTTGAATTCCTTCCTAAGAAGGTGAAAAAGCCTCTCTCTACCTTCTCTCTATAACTGCATATCTAGATCTCATCATTTAGCCTCTACAAGGTAGAAAAATCTAAGAAATTTCATGATGAAAGAATGTAACTGATTTTTAATGCCAAAGTGAATTCACGATAAAAAGTGAAAATCCAATTACAATAACCTCAAGAAACCAAGAAAACATCTTAGAATTGATTTTCTTCACTTTCACATTTCACCAAGCCTTCATATCTATCATTTAACCAATTCTGATGATCAATGTTGAAATTTGCCTATTCTACTGAGAACATCCCAAAATTCACAAATTAGCTTATAGCTTGAATTGGTGAGCACCTGTGCACAATTTGATCTCATATTCAGAAAGTTCATCTCTTCACAGTTCCAATGGTATATTGAAACACCTATTTTGGATTAAAAAAATGCCCAGGTTATGGCCCTCTGAAGTTTCGGGCTCCCATTCATAGGTTTGCACACATTTTGCAAAAATTTAAACTTCTTATAAAGTTCAAATATTATTTAAAATGTCTGATGATTGCACATGAAACCAACCCTAAAAATATAAAAATGAATTTTATATTTGAAATCATTCATTTTTCTCAGCCTTTTCAATTTGGGTCAAACTTGATTGATCGACCTCACCATGTGTCGTCTTCTGATTGGCTGCCTTGTTGCTCCGTCATCACCCAATCACTGCCCAATCAAAACCTACCTCATCATCACCACCTCATCACCACATGGAACTCTATTATTGGTCGAAATTCACATCTGCCATGTCAGCACTATCAGGACCTGCTGCCTCATGTCATCATCACCTCTACCCTCGCTATGTCGCCATGTTATTGTGTGAGAAACTTCTCCTTGGTGAGATAGCAAGGACCACGGGATGTGCCACATGGCATGATCTCCTTCCTTTATTTTTGATCTAGCCACATCATTGCCTAGTCGCACATACTACCACTTGTCGCATGTTGGCTCCCTGACTGCAACTACATGCGGGACCTACATTGTATTTTACATTGGAGTTTACTCTCACCAATTTTTGGATTTTTTCAATGAATTTCTATGTTGCTAGTCAAATTTCTAATATTTCTCGGCTAGTAAAGTAACAAGGTGTCAAATTTTTGAGTTTTTGGTCACCTGCAGCATTGCTGATGTCACCCTCCTTATTATGCATGTTCATTCAAAATTATTTTCATCATACCTCTAGTTGTCTAGGTTAGACCCACTTGCACAAGCTTACTTTCACAAAAGCCTCTATCTTTAATTCATAATAGTTAGAGTGTTGTGTTCTATTTAAACTCTTAAACTTCCTCTATCCTCACAAATGTGGGATAATGTGATTTCACTTGTTTTACCTCACTCCTAATTTGATTCTATAAATTCTATTGTAGAACTCAAACTCAAAGCATGTGGGATTTAATTAATCATGTGTTGTCAAAGTAACAACATCTCCTATTGGTGCAAGATTAGTAAATCTAATGGCTCTATTGCCTTCTACGTGGAGGTCCCTTGCTCTATAAACATGGATTGCCTCGGAGCTCTTGCAGATGTACAAAATGATGCCTTCGCCTCTGAACATCCCCTTTTATGTTGTTCAATAGCTTCTCCCCATAAATTGTGACCTCTCCAAATAGCACCCCTGTCATGGATGCCCATTTATGCAGTGACTGGGGCTCCTTTTTCATGCCACCCTACCCTCTTCCCTTGATGTGGGGTGCCAGTGGTTTTATGTACAAATAAAATGTGAACTGCTATAGATGCATGGGTGGCCTTGGATGTTTTGGAGTCTCCTACTATTTCCCTACTTTGTCGAGCCTCTTTTGTGCTATAGACACCCCTACTAAGCATGTGAAGGTTCTTGCCCTACTTCCAAGTTGTCAAGAGCCTCCAACATGCTTTCAAATTTTAAAATGTGAGGCTCCTCCCCATATGGTTCTAATGCTACAACTTATGTTTTCTCCTTTGCATGGGGATTTCATGCTTTAACACCCTCTGCCTTGTTTATTGGCATGAATTCCTCTTGGTAGTTTCTACTCCTCAACATAGATGCATAGGTAGTTTTCTTATTTGGCATGAAACCCATGCATATTTTAATTGTAATGCCTTTGTTTTAGATTGGGTTTTCTTTAATGTGGACAGCACTTGCGGCTACCAAATCTAGCGTAGATTTCACCCTCCATGGCTAAAGCCCCTATTTGTACCTGCGGTTATCAGCTAATTCAAATGCTTCATTTTTGGTTTGAATGAGTGCTCTCAAGATGAATGCTTGTATCTTAGATGCTGCTTTTGACCGTTTCCTTCCTATCTCCAAGGAGGCTCCCTGTATGAATGTGCCTTCTCTAATTGATTACTATGTATGTGGTGTGTCCCCTTCACCATTTCTTGCTCATGACTCCCCTTTATCTAGCCTTACACTTGCAAGCATTTCCTTAACTTTGTGAAATCAATTTGATGGGATTAGTCGGGCCCCAAAGTGGGTTTGGCTAAAAAAAATATTATTTTCGAACATCTGAAGTGCAAAACTACCTCATTTACTCTTTGGCACTAATCTGAAATAGATTCAACCACTGAAAAAGAATTTGAAACTCATTTTACATCTTTTTGCAAACTACGACTTTCTGCTAGTAGGGTCTATCAACTGGCTTTAAAAATTGACCTGAGCATCTGACTGAGCTCTAAAATCAGACAGGCTGACTCTCTGTTCCACACACTTTTACCCTGTCACATCTCATGATGAATTCTCAGTCAAAAGATATTGACCATCAAAGTTGACCTCTCAGAACAACCTGCAAGCAAACATGTCAGAAAACACTAAATTGCATTCGGATTTGGCTTCAAAAAGAAGGCAAACTGACACTTGGGAGGACAAAAATTGGGATATTGATTCACTTTCATGAGGACAACATGAATCTACAATTTGGGCTCATGACAACTAACTGGTTGCATTTGGCGAGCGGTCAAAGTGAGCTACTTGGATTTGTTAACTGGAAAGAATGGTAGAAAAGCATTTTTTGCAAATGGAAATGACCTGAAAAGGTGTGCATATAGATTCATCATGACTTGTAAACTAGCACACTTAAAGTATTTTTAGAGGACAATGCAGGGGTACAATCCATTCAATCTTACCAATCACGGATCTCAAGTTATGATATCCCGAATAGGGGTACCAATCAGTCTGCAAATACTGACACTAGTAAAACTTTAGAAATTGTGTTTGGAATCACATTTGAAAACTAATCAAACAGATTCTTCATAAGCTGAAACTTGAAACATAACAAGTCTCTGACATCTAAAATACAGTGCAAAAAGAAATTTAGTATTTCAGTCAATTGGTCAAAATTTATAACATGTCAAATAGAGCTTCCCAGAATTATGTACAATGTGCATCAGCAATGAAAACAATAAACTACCAACTTTGAGGGATTCAAAACCTAGTCAAATGGATTCAAAATGACTCAAAATCTAAAACATAGGTTCTTAGGTATAGACACTAGAAACTCCCAAAGTGGTGTATCATGACACAATTCTGGGTGTGAAACATTCAATGACAAACACAGCTTCCTGTTACTATTTGACATTGGTGAAAAATGTAGATTTGACATTTGCTCAAAATAGGACTTCGCCAAATGACTCAAAATATCAATTTAACTTCATGAAACACATAGATGCACTAAATGAAAGCTGTTAGAAATATTAAACACCTCATGGGGCTCAATTTCATGATTGTACAGCCAGGTACAATCTCATCAAAAAGCATTTATAGGGCTCAATTTTCTCAATAGTGCTCAAAATTTGGGCTACAATTTTGAGCACCAATAGGTAGGACCAATCATATGTTGCATTCATTGTTGATCTAGCATGTTAGTTGATTTTATGCATGCCTAGATGGAACTTAAAACTTTTTGGGTGCACTGTGAAGTATGGACACAGATAATAGATAAAAAATTAACTGAACATGAAGTTTGAAATGTGCTTAGTACTTTCATTGCTTGCAATTGCTTGCATTTTTTTTCTAGATAGTTAAAAACTTAATTTTTTTTTTCAATTGTTGTACTTTTAGATGTTTATGGGAAGTTCACAAGATGGGTTGCATTCTCGAGAAACAAGGGTACATGGTTTAGAAAGAACTATAGATGAAATGGCTTAGGATCTTTCTTTATCAGTTGGTAGGATCACAACTTTTGAAGATGGAAGGGCTATTTTTTGTAAATTTTCTGGTTCTATGCTTTTAAGCTGCAAATTTTGGAAGAAAAATGAAGGAAAATACCCACTTGCATAACTTATGCATCTAAGGGGTCATCTATGAGTAGATTTGGAAGAGGTGCATCATATGGAGCTGAAATGGGGATCAATATATGGGATAGGAAGTTCAAAAGCTTGTGGGGTGGTCTTTTGGTAATCCCTTGGTAGATGTCCAGGGGACATAAAAGTGGGTGACCATTGAGTTTATTTCTAATGACACTCAAAGGTCTATATTGGAAAATTTGGAAGGAAATCAAATATTTACCAAAGCACGGGACATAAATAGGTCTAATGAGGGTCCCTTAGTAAGGAGCACATTGCTAGTATCATAAGATGAAGCTATTTCCTTCTTTGGTATGTAGGTTGCAGGCAAGGATGAAAAAATAGTGTGTGATTCTGTGAAAGTAAATTCATGGCCAATAGCCACTAACAATTTATTGAATAGCAAGATAGGTTAGGGCAGTGTCATTTTTTGGAGTGTTTGGACATGATCAGTAGAATCTCTATGGAAAGGGGATGTAGAGTTAGCATTGGGCAAGGTCCTTTGCATTGGTGATGATCTCTTGTTGATTAGGCTTATGAATTGGATTGGTCATGTGTTGGAACATTTATCTAAAGTATCCATTTTGGAAATGATGCATGCTCTTAAACATTTCTTGTTGAAGCAAAAATTCTTGGGTTCAGTAGTCCCCTACATTCAACACATGATTTATCCAATGAACATGTACTAATAGGATATGTATTCTTTTGTTTTGGTATAACGATAATTATAGTTTATTTCATTGGCTAAAGGTTATGATTTTTTGTTAATTTTGAAGATTATATTGATGTAGTCCTTTAAAAAAATTACTATGACTACACCATTTACATGTCATCCCCCATCTCTCTATTATCAAGAAATCATAAGAGGTCTTTTTAAATATTATATCCTTCAACATTTGCATGATTTTCATGGAGACTAGTCTAGATCAATGGTGGGGTTTACTAATTTTTGTTTGGAATCTATGATATCTTTGGTGCCCAACATTTGATTTTCTTTTCTCCAAATTTCTGCATAAGTATCCAAACCAAAGCACCATTTTGAAAGAAATAACCAATATAAGTTTCATATATTATCTCATTTATATTAAATTTTTTCTTGATGCTTAGGTTGTTGACTTGATCACAAGCAATGGCTTAGATTATCTGGGCCTCTCTTTTGATGTAAAGAAAGACATGTTATCAACCTTACAAGAGGCTTCATCAAAGCATTTTTCTAATTCTTCAAATAGAAACTTCATTGCTCAGAGTGCATCCAAGTTGTCTATTCTTTGGATGGTGGACTCATTGAAAGGTAGCTAATCAAAGGAGCATAAAATATTTTTCATGTCAACACTTCTCTTTCTTCCAATGGAGATTGACAAAAATGAGTCGAGAGCTTCTTTATGTTATCTTCTTTAGGCATGAAAATGTCCCAATTGAACTCTCACTTTCACCAAAGAGTATGTTTTTCCTTTGTCATAGACACTAGTATGATATTTCATGATGATTTTGAGATTTTGTAAGTATTTTAGCAACCTAGTAAAAAATTTTCAGATTATAAGAGATGGAGAACTACTTGTTAGATCAAATATGTGGATGTGTTCCACTTTTGAGGTTCAAATAATTATTCATTAGTAAGCATGTATCTAAGAATGGGATTGAAGAGCTATGATAGTAGAAGATATTTAGCAAGAAGATGCTACAATAAAAGTTCATTTGCTAAATCGAAAGATAGGACAAGTTCAAATCTAGGTCATGGATCAAGATACAAAGATACAAAGATATAGAGATTTGGTTACACAGTTGGAAAAATTGAAATAGGATTGAAGAGCTATGATAGTAGAAGATATTAAGTAGGAAGATGTAAAATTTGCATCTATGGTACTTGGTTACAAAGTTTACAAGAGCAATAGGATAAATTCCATTTCTACTACCACTATGCAGTGCCCTAGAATGTTGAAAGAGAATGCACAAATTGATGTTTGTGAAATCTTTAGAGAGAAGTTGATGGAGAATTTGAAGAATATTAAGAAGGATATTTGGAAAAATACACCACTCATGAAACATGGGTCAATGAAATTGACTCAAAAAACTACATTATCATGATAATTGTTGTACCTAAACATTTGCAAAAATTAGTGTTACTCCTCTATCACAGCATCCTTTCTGTAGAAATTATTTCATCTCCAGCCTATTATAGAGGTTCACCTTTTAACTTCATCATACAAATTGTATTGGTTACACAAACACTAATTATTGATATTACATATGTTTACTTATTTTATCAATTTCTTACATATGTAGACATTTGATAGAGATTTTTGAAAGATATATGAGCTAGTTTATATTGAATTTGTCCCAAATTTGAAAAGGGTGATTCGAACATTAATGTGTTATGTAACTAGCACATACATATTTAAACTAAACAATAATTAAATATGATCAAAAAGGTGAAACTTGGAAAGAAACCCATGCATTGATGAACTTATAATCCAAATGCCTATAAATTTTAATAAGTTAACCTTAAAATTGGATATAGGTAACAATCACACATATTTTTTCCTAGTGTAGAGGATACATAAATTCAAAATACTCAAGGATTACTTAACAATACAAATTCAAAAAATCCAATATGGGTTGAATGAACAGAATTTCCAAGCAGTCTTAAATGAGAAACCTGAATGCAGGCTTAAAAAAAAATCATCAACCAAGTTGGAATTTTTCTCAAAAGTATCAAATAAATAAGAGAAGGATGTTGTTCTAGCACCCACCTCACCATAAAGTGATTCAAAAAACATATGTACGTTTGCTTGAGAAACCAGCAAAGCAATTGAGAACCCACCATTAACTAGTGATCCACACAACTATTATAACAGTACAAAAATGACACAATTCAATGCAACTTTGACTTAGATATCACACACTAAATGTCACTAAATCACTAAACCTCACCTTTTTGTCAATGTTTGTATAGTATATTGTGTGAGCACACATCTCTTGCTCATCTTCAGACTGCAGATAGAAATTAAAACAAATGAAATCCACTAAACTAAAACTATAATGCATCCTTGTAGTCATTTCAATTCATTTGCATGACAAAAATATTATAGGTATATGTACCAACTAGAAAATTAAAATTAATTCCACCCTAACTCCTGCCACATAATCTCATGCTTTATATAAATAAAAATAAAAAGGATTGATCACATCGCTCACTTTTAGAAGATATGTAGGGTTAATTGGAAGAATTGTAGTCTTTAAAAGAAGGATCCTACTAGGATAATATCCCATCATGGTTCCTACAAGGCTCAAAGCTCTTCTTGACCCTCTACAAACAAAAACAAGTAGAGCAATATTGCATTCAAATTACAGTCCCAATGAATGTAAATTTGTCCATGCATATAACCAATTAAATTGAACTATCTAAAAAACAAATGTGGGCTTGCCTTCATTATGAAACTCTACAAAAGAAAACTAAAGAACTGAATTGGGGTCACTGCATATACAGTAATCAATAACCTTTACATTAAAAAGAAAGTATCCTTTTTAGAAAAAAATGTTTCATCCAAGATCTATGTTGCAAGATTACTAACTAGTAAGTCAATATGTACCATAACACAAATCAAATCAATGCATGATACTAGTAAGTATGCTAAGGATTTAGGTGTAAAGATTCTAAATATCTTAGTTGAGTATCAGTCTGGTACAGGGACAAAACCATGTCAAGTCATTTTGGCCCACCTGGCCAAAAATTCTTAACAATTAGAAATCCAAAAAGGTAATTGCAAGTTCCAAGCTATACAAACTCAAATTTACCTAATGGGAAGACATTTATCAAAATATTTGAGAAAATGGAAAAAGGAAGCTTACTTAATGAGGAATCAAATAGGATTCTTGTGGCTATAGCATTTAGAAGAACCACAATGTTATCCGGGTTTGCATATTTTATAAGATCTATAAATGTGTACCTCTTTCCCTCATTGTCAATGGTTGAAGCACTATACTTTGTGCCATCCAAATGATCCAAAGTATACCTATTATAAGGACCCACTCCAGCTTTTAAAAGTGCATTCTTGAATGCATAATTCCAATGGAAAAGCTTGTCTGGTTTGAATGCCATCACCTTCTCAACCCTTTCATATGACTCATTCACAATCTTCTCATCCCACTCCATCTCTTGGATGAGTTTAGAGTTTTCCCTTCTATAGAAAGTAGTGTTAATTAGTAATTACAGATGACTTTGAGTAAATCCTAGCTCCAAAAAGCCTAGGCACTAACTGAAGATTCAAGTTTTACATAGAAGAAAACAATGCAGAAGAAAACCCTTACACAATTCTAGCTCCTTTGTGCACTCAAACATCAATGAAATCAAAAAAAAAAATTTATTTTAAAGTTAAGCATGTGTTGGTGAAAATTTCGACCAACACGGGCTTGGATTTTATTTTTTAAAAGATCTTTTCCCTTCTACAATCCGACCAATGTAAACCTTTTTAATTGATGGTCAAAAATTTTGGTAGAAACATGAGGTCAAATGTAGTAGTGACACCATCAAATATATAAAATGAAGTAGAATAATGCATTGTCAATGCACCATCTCTAGCAAGTCATCCATGTTAAATCCCAATCTGATCTATTGGCCATAAGTAGAGTAAATGTTGTACGAGAGAGTGCATGTAAAATCCATTCAAATACTAGTGTTAGGTGTATATGCTTCCTATTTGGAAGCAAAATTAGTTTCTATTGATGCTCTTGACTATTTGGCACCTCTCCACCAACCTCACCAAGTATGTCTTTGACAAATTGTAAGGAACAAAAATATTTAATCTTGTTCTTTAGGCAATAATTGGATGTAGCACCATAATAATCTTGAGCTTTCTAAACAAGTGCCATCATGGCAGAATAGATACAACTTTTAGACTACATGAAAATCTACATAGAGGCAAACAAAAATCTAAGGAAAAAGAATCCAAGCACCAAAATTTAGTGCTTTCTCACAACTCTCACCCCTGATCAGTAGACAATAAATAAAGTGGAGAGAAAATGGTTTAATAATAACCATAAGGCTTTAACTTGGCATGAAAAATACTCACTTTTAATTCTTATGGAAATTAAGAGGAGGGTTACAACTTATTATACCATTAAATTATATGTACCAATGCTGGAAGTTAATTGAAGCTGGCATCTACCAGTTCAACTTCCTCCATTCAGCTCTCTAGTTTCCAGTCTTTTTTCATTTTCTTTATGTGATCTTGAATAATTTGCAATAGAGCCATCTTTGACTTCCAATCCCTTTCTACTCATGAATTTTGTCATTTTCAATCCTTCTAGTAGAGCTAATAGCTTCATCCTCATTATTAGACTTGGTGCCAAAAAAATATGATCCTCCTTTTATGAAGGAGCCTAAAGAATAGTGAATAATCATTCCCTCTCCCATTGGTCTAGTGTTGCCTTTGGCAGCCCCATCAAAATTCAACTTTAAAAACCATCCTTAGCTGAAGAAACTTTCTTTCCAATTGATAATTTTTATTCTTCACAACTATTCCAAAAATGGGAATGTGAGTCTTATTATTATGCATCACTTAATTTAGAGCTAACTACAATTAGTTAGGGTCAGTAATTAAACTACGGTATTAAAGTGGGTTAATTGTGAGTGGAAAATCTATAGACCTTTCATAGTGAAAATCTATATTCAAATCCACAAGGAACATTTTACATTTTCATATGCCAAATTACACCATCCAATTCTACGTGTTGTAAAGTAATTCTAAGTGTTGTGGAACCCGATGGGTGAAATGAGGTGCAAAGTCTTGCATCTTACATGGATTTGATGCAAGGTTACCACTTGGTTGTGTCATCTAATCCCAAGGACTCTGTGCAAGGGGAAATTACCAATGGAAAAAAAAGTCAAATTCAGTTTTGTTTTCTAAACTTTTCTTACAAAAATTTCAACAAAAGAAACATGCCATTTTTTTCCATCTAGAGCTTGCTTTTAGTCAATATATTTTGGTTATAGAGATTTATACCTCAAGTTTTTCACATTGATATTGTTAAAAATCAATCTTAATTTTTTAATTAGTGAAACTCCTATTTGATAATAGGGGTATGTAAGCAAATCTAGTTTGTTTGATGTGCTTGATATATATTTCTTTTAGAGCTAGTAGGCCATAAAAATTGGCATTGCATTAAGGGTTGCATAAGCATATTTCAACATTTGTTGTTTTATGCTTTATTGGAATTTTGTATATGCATTTTAGTTAAAATGTGGGGAAATTTTTTTAAAAGAGATAAAAAAATCAGCACTTTTCTCATGTATAAATTAAATTTCATCATGAGTTTTGTGTTGATATAAATTGCTTATTTAGTTTTTTCTACATTAATATCCAAAACAAGACCATTTCACACTTTATATGTATGAGACAATGTGAAACCTTTTTAAGATGCATTTTTTCCAAGATTTCTAGTCTACATGTAGAATTGGTAAGACAGATTTTGTTACTATGATATCAATCATAATAAATCTAGACTAATGTTCCTATGTTAGAAAATGGTGCTCAGAAAAATTAGGCCTTCACCACTATGGTTGCATGTTTGATTTATCTCTAATTTTCTTTCCCATTTATCAAGTTATGAATTTTTTTTCTATAGTTTCAACACCCTAACACATGCTAATATTTTTAGGATAGGAAGATTATATATACACTAGAGGGTGCAAATCCATCATAATTAGCCAACAAAGTTGCCAAGGTGTCTGGTTCCATAGACATTGCTCAGATAGCTAGTCTTACTAGTCTTGGAATGTCTATTAGTTTAATGGTTATCAAGATAGTAAAAAATATATATAAGTCACCTTAGACTTCTAAAACTAATACAGAATCTAGTGATGTAGTTTAGAGAAAAGTTAAACAACTTGTGAATTCCAAACTAGTCATGTTGTTTATGAAAGGGACACCCAAGCAATCATAATGTGGATTTAGTAGAAAGGTTATGGATTTTTTGAAAATACAGGGTGTGGAATATGGTAGCTTTGATATTTTAAGTGATGAACAAGTGTGGGAGGGCTTGAAGGCATTATCTAATTGGTTGACCTTTCCACAACTATATTGTAAGGGTGAGCTACCTGGAGAGTGTGATATCACCCTTGAACTATGTAAAATGGGGAACTAAAACAAATATTTAAAGATCATGGCTTGCTCTTAACCAGTCATGAGTCTGGTGAATTGATTGCAAAAGCTACTTCTACTTAATCCAAACCTGATATTTCTAGCTCAGAGTATGATAATGATGGTATAGTGGACTCAACTATTATAAGTGAATCATTAAGTTCTTAGCTAGTGAACATCATTAATTCCAACCAAAACATGCTATTTATAAAGGGCATTCTTGAAGAGCCACGTTGTGGTTTTAGTCAAAAGTCTATTGAAATTCCTAGAGAGGAAGGGATAGAATTTGGGAGCTTCAACATTCTGACTGATGAAAAGGTAAGGCAAGGTCTTGAAACATATTCTAATTGGTCTAGCTATCTACAGTAGTACATAAAAGGTGAGCTTATTGGTGGATTAGATATCATGATAGAAATGAAAAAAAGTGGAGAGCTAAAAAGCATTGCCTTAGAAAAAGGAGTGCTACCCAAAGAGTCACTCAATGATTGGTTGAAAAAAATAGTCAATTCTTCTCCTCTCATGCTCTTTATGAAAGGAACACCTGATGCACCTCAATGTGGCTTTAGCTCAAAAATTGTAAATGCTTTGAATGAAGATGGTTTATGCTTTGGTTATTTTGACATTTTGAGTGATGAAGAAGTTAGAGAAGGCCTAAAGACTTATTCTCATTGGCCAACATTTCCATAGTTATATCATAAAGGTGAGCTTATTGGGGGATGTGACATTGTTTTGGAAATGCACTAGGCATGAGAGCTAAAGTCATCCTTGACAGAATAGAACCAATATGTAAAAGGAGATAAAGATTCTAAACACAAGCTTATCTAGTTGTTGACTTTTGAATTTTTGGTACTATTGTATGGCTTCATCCTTTATTATGTTTTCCAGAGAGAGTAGGATTCTATGAATGGTGACTTAAGTTTTTGAATTGCTAAAGGAAGTGTATACTATTTAACTCATCTCAACAACTTTTGCAACTCTTTGTTACATCTATAATTCTAAAAATTGGTAATTTAGGTGTGAATGAAGATATTAATTTTGTTTTCTTTACATTTTGACTGATAAGACCTTATTTTTGACTACATAGTTTTTGAGCTGCTTCTGTTCTGTTAATTGGGTCTCCTTTCAATGTTGATTTTCATATTTCATGGCTAATATGGAAGATGTTATTATGGGGATTCTTGAGTAATTAACATGCAAATTTTATTAATGTATTGTCTCATATCTTCTTATTGTTGAGCTTGGAACTATTTTTACTTGTGTTTGTGAGCATTTCTTTCCTTGGAATTAAATGTAGAGGAGCATGATGCCATATTTGTTTCTACCTAGTCCAATATTTACTATATAAATTAAAGGAAGACAATTTTTTGCATGAACAAGTGAAATTAAAATGGTATTAAACTACACCATTTTTTATTGCATGCCCACTATGTGGTAAAGAAACTAAATTAGATTTGGTAAGTTTGATGCTTATTGTTTTGGACACACCAAAAGATATGTGACTTGCACTAAAATCAATCAAGCACACCTAGTTCCAAGACCCTATGAAGACTGCAATATGAGGGTAGATGTGAATATTGAAGATTGTGGTGTAAGAATTTTGATAGAAACAAAAAATATTTAACATGCCCACAAAAATACTTAAAATATAATCAAATATGGGCTCTTTTAATAGCATTCTAACTAGTCAAACATTAATATTCTACAACTAGAGGCAAAACACTTTTTTTGGTCAAGAGGATAACCATTGTGAATTACGTTGTAATCTATTGGTGTTGGGAGCTCAAATCTTAGGAGCATGAATAATCAAGCTTATTGTGTTTAGTGTTAAGATAGAGATATCCATTTCACCAAAATTGGTTTGGCCTGTATGATCCAGTATTGTCTTTTTAGTGTTAGAGCCTTTCGATTTGACAATATGATAATATTTAATTCTTGCTGATCTATCCATTGCCTTTGAGAGTAGAAAAGACAAGGAAATAGAAAGAACATGATCAATGGTAAGATGTTACTAATTATGTGTTCCCTTGGGAAGTTTAGACAATAGTTGATTTCAAGCAATTCATAGTAAAGACTAACCAAAATAGTCAAAATTCCTCCTAAGACAAAAATCTCTAAGAATTAAATAGTAGATAGCAAAAATTGGTGAATAACTTGCAAGAATTTGAATTCAATATTGAATACATGAAAGGCTAAAATGACATTATAACCAATGCCTTATCAAAATTTGGCTTTTCTAAGTATCAACCAATACGCAAGAAGATCAATTGCATAAACCCTATGGGACTTTGTAAGAATAGGCAGATTCTTCCTCAACCAATCTACCACTGCAAAATGAACCTTACAAAATTGTATGAGCCTTAAAAAATTGTACCCATGATAAATGGTAGGGGATTGGGGCACATAGTTTTGATGCAAAGTGTTGGATCAATAATGTAGGATTATGTTCCTATCCTTCCAACAACCCATGGTCTTTCTGTTGGTTCAGCTACCTCTCTATCCATCCCACCAAAGATATCAAAATTTCACAATTTCATTAATAATGGCTTTAAGAGTCCACCAAATAGCCCTAAAACAAGCATGGTTGATATTAAAAAATTCTTTTCTATGACATCTTTCTATGACAACATGTTCGAAGGAAATAATGGCTCTAATTTCTTATCCCAAACATTTTGTAACCAATTCTTCATAAAATACAAGAAGGAAGTTTAGAGTGATTAAGAATCATAAGTAACATAGCCACATCCCTAAGTCTATCCCTTTCAAACACAAGTGGACAAGTCTTCATTAGGAACAACAAGAAGAGTAGCTAAATAGGGCTTACCTCATCCTCCAAGATTAAGGTTTTGATCATCATTCATATGGCTTACTACCACATACTTTTACTTTTCCACATATTTCTTTAATCCTTCAACAATGATTTACAAAGAGGTGGTTGAAATCCTAAGGTAGTCCTGCAATGACATGACACTAGAATCATTATCCATACAACAAGAAAATGCCCTTCACAAACAAGGGAGACAAGAAAGGAGATGGGGAGGTTAGATTTACCTAAACCAAGCAATTCCAACTCACTAATAGAGTAACCCAACCCACAGACCTAGTCCAACCCAAGAATGGAGATGGGGATGTCAGATTCACCTGAACTGAGCAAGTCCAACCCAGTAATTAAGTAAGCCAACCCACTGAGAAAGTCCAACCCAAGAATGAAGTAAGCCAACATCGATGAATAATAGTATATTGGGGTCAAGAAGGAGGGGAAGATAGCCTGCAAGCCTATTACCTGTGATTTTCAACAAAGCCTATTACTCATGATTTTTAACCTATGTGGGAATAAAGCCCGACCTACATAACATGTGAATATATAATAATAACATACATCTTCTTTGTTATGACCCGAGTTGGCTGAAATTCTGACAAACTTGGGAAAACTTAGGACATTTTTGACCAACACGAGGGTGAAAACTTAAAAAAAATATAGCTTTGGTCAAAAAAATTTGTACAAAAACAAGTGCAAATGTACAAGTGAAATATTTCAATACATTGATTATGTGTCAATATCCATTGCACTTACCTATACAAATACCCAAATCCTGTTACTAATATAGTCAAATCCAAAGGACTTCCCATCTAATACCATTTTTGTATTCATGTAACCCATATGTTTTCTAAAATAAGTTATTTCTAATGCATTATGTTTTAGATCCCTTTTTTTTTTGGGCATGCTATCATAATATGTGAATCTTTTTGTAAAGATGAGTTTTTTCAATAAAGGCCAGCATTCGAAGTCATTGTTGAACCAAGGTTCACAAATTTCAACAAAATTAGATAGTTTGAAGGGTTCAAATAATTTAGTAAATCTGAGTTTAGATTCATAAGATTAATGAGTTCAAATTTTTTAGAGTTTCATAATTCCTCAAAAACTACCATGTTTCCAAAAATAATGGAAAGATGTTCACCACGTCCAATACTAATAATTTGGTAATAGACCCTGAACTGGAGGAGACATCAAATTTGAAAAAAAATAGTTTGTTAAAAGTGGATCAAACTTGTAACTAGCTACAACAAAGCTCAACAGAACACCTACAGATGTTCCACGAATGACCATCTCTGATATTCAAGGAAAGAACCAAGTTATAAATAAAATCTTCAAGTTCATGTTAAGAAAAAACATTACACATAAAAAGAGACAAGATATCTTACCTAATATACCCCACTCAAATAGATGGATGAGAATTTAAAAAGGCCTTGACTCAAGATAATGAGGGAAAATAGTTTTGTTCAATGTGATGAAAATATCTACAAAAGATTTGTACACAATACAATTTTCCCATGATCCAAACAAAGAGAGTAGATAGATTATAAAAGATGTAGATAATAAACAATATATTATCACCTTATCATGCATCTTGAAATTGATAATATAAACACATTCTACTAAAAGAGCACACTATTGTAAAACTAGAATAAAAAAAGTAATCATAAAAAGAGAAGCAATTACGTGGAAGATGAACACCTAGAGAGAAGATTCTTCTTATAAGGCTAACAAAACATTCAAAATTATTTGGTATGTTTGAATTCTAGAGGCAAACATTCACTAAAATTTTTGTTTTTATCATAACAACAAGAATTATCCATTTCTTCTTCAAAGATTCCATCATGAATTATTCATTTCTTTCTCAAAAAGTCTATCTCTGAATGATTCATTAATTGTTGCTAAGATTTTCCTTACTCTATTATTGGGAAACTAATTCTATCTCCTTTTCTTCTACCCATTAACACTTTTAGACACGTATGATCATCACTTGCCTCTCACTGCAATGCCGAGATTTATTATTTCTATTGATTTAGTCTTTGTATGAAGGGATTGCTCGACTTAGAAGGACATTTGAAGTAAATTGACACCATATCACAAATTTTTTAAATTCATATTTTAACTTAATCTTGAATTGACATAATAATGGAAAATGATTTCTAATTTATTTTTAGTTCTATTAATGAAAAACATACGTATTACTACTATGTAAGTTTATAAACCTTAAAGAATATTTCAAGCCTAATCTCAAAAGAACCTATTGAAGAAAACATAGTTTATAATGTCACATGAGAAGACATGAGAATTGTCTTTACGGACTATCACACATCCCCTCCCCTTGAAGAAATGGATGTCTACTACTACCTATTTCAAGGAAAGTAAAATTTCATAATTCAAATTTAGCTATAAACCTATTGGTTTATTAGTGAATTCTATTCGAAGTTATTATGCAATATGTTAAAGATAAATTTCATGATTCTTTCACTAGGGAAGTGATTAAAATAGATCAAGTATATGACTCAACTCTTACTGGATAGAAGACTTGTCTGCACATCCACTACATTAAATTTTTAGCCTTTTACTTTTGTTAGTCTTCAATAATCGTATGGATTTTTTTTATTTCTAAGAACTTGGTCAAACATTAGTGTAGGGTTAGGGTGTATTTTCAAGAGAATGGACATTGATGAATTTAGATTAATGGGCACTGAATGATAAATTATACACTTGAGTACAAACATAAGTCTCATATTTTATTTTGCTAAATAAATTTGGTAGAAAAATCTTGGGAATTTTTTCAAACATTTTTAGGATTCAAGGAACATTAGCAAGAGATGTAAGGCTATAGAACATGAACTAATCCCCATTAAAATTAAATGTGCATAACCATTGATTAATAGTGAGAAATATGCTTCATAGTTTTGATTAACTGATCAAACTTATGTGATTATATGGAACCCTAGAGTGGGCAAGAGAATTAGTGTGATGATTATAACAAGAATTGGGTATTCAAGTTGGTTTATGAAAAGCTATGAAATTTTAACTAGGAACTCAATTTTCCCCCAACTATTTCAATAGTAATATGTAGAGGAATATGGAGATGAATTATTTAGAGAATAAATTTCACAGCCAACTTCTTGCAAGTATCCCATGATTAAAAGAGAGGAAACTGGTACAAAAAAACCCATAATTTAAATTAAACATTTTGGCTAAATTCATGATTCAAATTAGACATAGATCTATCTATTTGAAGCCCCCACAAAAGCTAATAGTAAGAGATGAATAAAATAAATGATCAAATTAATCTAAATTATTTTTCTTCTAATTAAAGAGACAATGAAAACCTACAAACATAGTGAAAATGAACAAATATTCTCTAATGAATAAAATGATGTTGAACATACTAGAAGGGATATTGCTCACCGTAAGCTATCAATTGCAATGCTAGAAGAATAAGCTCATAGCTATGGATAATGGAAGTGGTCAGAAGCCATAAAATGTTTTAGAGAAACATTATCTAGTTTTTGTTGCATCATCTAGGCTTGATTCCTTCTACCTCAACAAAAAAAAAAGTGTTTTGAAAGTGGATCCTTGTGACATTGAACAAGCACTCACGTATATTCATTCTCAAAGTGGTTTCCAACAAATCATCATTGTGCATAATATGTAAGCATATCAAACTATTTGTGTGCAATTTTCAAGAGAATCTCCAAAGAAGTTGAAGAACCTAAAACTATGCCCAAACTCAACATATACAGCCTGATCTACACAAATCCAAAATGAGAAAAGCCCACCCGATCATGCATCAATGAATCCCAATTTTGTTGTTGCCCTCACTCATACCTTTATTACCTACAAATGACTGAAATTTTTTCTATTTTACCCACAAATGAATGAAACATTTTCTTTTTTGTTATAACATTGAGTTGGTTGAAATTCAACTTGGGAAAACATAGGTTGGTCAAAATTTTGACCAAATCGAGCATAGAAATTTTATTTTTGACCAACGTGGGAATGAAAAAAGAAAAAAGGAATCATAGCTATGGCCAAAAAATTTGGTAGAAAAACAAGTGCAATTGTACTAGTGGGAAAATTCTCTTTCTTCTTTCCATTTCATTCCACCTCTTCCAAACTTCTATGTTCCATTTTCTTTTACCCCACTTCTTTTCTTCTAATTCAAATTTAGTGCATAATCTTTCATGCTTGATGATCTACCTTGGTCCTATGATCCTTATATTATATATCAATTCCAAGGATTTAAGTTATGAAAAGATTATATATGCATGAATCAAGATGCATTGTATTCGTTAGAGCCTCAAAGAAATCTACAAGTTTTGTTAGTTTTTGTGTTCCTCCTCAGCATGAAAATTTTCACAATTGCTTTCAAGTGAAAATGATTTTTTTTTTTAAATTTCAAGCTATTATAGGTGATAGTATTGGATGAGCTTGATGTGGTTGCCGAGTGAGTTGAAATTTCTATGATAGCTGAGCTTACAATTATGTAAGTATTGAGCATTTATTGCTGAGTTTTACGGGTTATATAGTCAATTTTTTACTAATTTGCATTCATTTTAGATTGAAGATAGCACAACGAAATTAAGGTAAACTATAGAGAAGGATTCAAGTGTTTATGAACTAGATTCAGCTGCTACTCATCACCAATCATCAGATTCACAAAGTATTTATTGTGTGCTGAGCTACATTGTCTGAATTATCCCAAACCCTAGTTATTTAAAATAGAATCTAGCTCTTATACTACTATTAGGAAGGAAGGAAAACAGGTTTTTAATGTTCAATTAATAAGTAATGATATTAGACAACCACCCTTTTGAGCTATTCCTAAGATAGCATATAAGGGAGATCCTTGTGGTGCATTATCGATGATACCACCACATATTTTGATGATACAAGATGTTAGATGTTGCTACACTTGAAAATTTGAAAGTATTCAAGACATGGAAATTAGAGATTTTTAAGGAAAACTATGTAGATGGAGTCTTGAAGGAGGAAAATAAAATTGTAGAGAGAAAAGGGTTAACCTGTGCCCTAGATTTTCCAATTGTATTCAAAATAGAATGGATTAAGATAGTACTTAGCATAATATTTTATCACTCCATATGTTTTGGAAATGGCTCTATCAAGATCAAAAAAAGGATCATCTACCAAGTGATAGGGTATCCTACCCTAGATAGACCCAAGACCATGCAAAGTGATGCTAAGGAGATAATAGAGAAGAATACAAGGGCAAGATGGAACAAAAGAGGAAGGACTATAGAAAAAATTGTTGATCCCTTAATTGCATTTGTAGTGAGAATAATTGGTCATAAATTCTTTCGAGCTAGCATATTGAATAGTGTCTCTTGTATGGCAGTGGATTTAGGCTACAAGATAGTGAAGAAGAACCACTCTTATGACCTTGCCAAGTTGCAATTCCAACAATTATCAAAAAACTTGGAGGCCATAAGAAAGACAAAGAATGCATAATGTTAATTTGATTCACTTCTTGCTTGCACATTCTTCTATGTGTAAAATAAATTTCCCACATTTGGTAAGGTGGTGTGGAAGGCAAACAGGCTAGTAATAGTGTAGATTTCAGAGATGATAGAACAACTTGGAGATAACTTTGAGCCTATAATGACAAGATATTTTAAGGACTTTAAGAAGTCTATGAAAGAGAGACTAAGAACTCTAGTATAATTAGTGGAGAAATATTATGATGATGTTTCTTTCTAGTTGATGTTGATTGTACATATGTAGAAGCTATTGTTCCAAGGGTCAGATGGCTCAGGCCATTGCCTTATGAAAATAATATGGATGAGGCATCTATAGCCATCATAGCTCTACTAGTAGAAGAAATAGACAAGAGTGAAACTTCATTTGGAAATTATGAGTTAGCCAAGTCAAAGATTAAAATGGAGTTGAAAACTACTTCTATAATGAGAAAGAAAAATAAAATTGTAAAGAAATTTAAGGAAAGATTTAGTAAAGGGGGAGAGGAAGTAGATGATGATGATGATGATGAGAATGATGAAGAAGATAAACCTATCCAATCCTCACTTTCACTCACACAAGGTCAAGGAGAGGACCAAGAGGAAGAACATGATGAAGGTGTCAAGGGAGAAGCCAAGGAAGCACCTAAGCCTATAGAAAAGAAGAAAAGGAAAGCCAAGGATAAAGCAATGAGTAAACTTAAGAATGTTGTGAAAACCTACACAATAGAAGCTAGTAGTACCTATTACTAGAGCTAGCACAAGGGAAACTGCAAAGAAGACTCAAGAAGTTGAGAAGCCTAACGGAAAAATAGATATTTTTTCTATAAAGGAGCATGAGCATGAGAAGAGATAGAGGAGAAAGTATGTAACAAAAATCAATTCAAAGTGGTAAGCCATAGCACCTCTTCTGATTTAGACAATTTGTGTGGCAATATCAAGAATAATGTAGATTTATCAGGGTTTACACATGTTGAGTTTGATAATCTAGGAAAGATAAACACGAATAAGTTCAAAGAGTTTATATATCAGATGATGGCCATATTTGAGACCACTCTTATTGATTTTTCCAACTCATTACCAAAAAGTCTATATGATAGAGTTGAGCAAAAGTGGCAATACAATTTAACAACTAAAAGATAGATAAGGGATACTACTCTAGCTAGAGTAATTCCATATTTGGATAAGTCAAAAATGACTAAGGAAATAAATAAATATAAGGGGATATTTTCTCCAAAATATAGAGCTTTCAATATATTACAGAACAATATTGAGGAGGTTGTCACACAGAGCACCCAAATATAGAAAGTTATCTATGGGTTGACAATAGTGAAGGCTACTAAACAAGCACTTGAGGAGGTAGGTAAAGAAAAAGATGATCAAGAGGTAGTACTAACTACTAAAGTTGTATCTTTCAAGGATGGACATGAGGGAGGCATAGAGAAGGAAGAAAATGAAGAGGTTACAACTAAAGAAGAGAAACATGATAAACATAATGTACTTGAGGTGAATATGTCGAGTGCTAGTCCCCCTCATGTGGACAAAGGGAGTAAACATGACATAATAAAGATAAAGGATGTTTCTGATAACATAGTATAGAACATCAATCCTTTGATAGAGGATAACCTAAAGAAGAAATTACAAGGTTCCACCATGGAAAAAAGGTTATGCTCAAATATTGTATTGGTGAGAACAGATGAAATTGAAAAGGCCTGAATGGAAAAATTAGGGGAAACAAAAAAAGACACATCTAGTGCACTCCTATAGGTAAACATTATAAAAAACACAAGTCCAAGTATAAAATAGGAAGGTGTTATTGCAACACCTATTGCATTACCTCTTATGCTATTCATTTCCCACAAGCAAGCCTTACTCACAATTAAGAAGGATGGAACAAAAATCAAACTAGGTCAGGAAACAAGTATTGTGTCCATATCAATGATTCAAGGTGAAGATGAAAAAAAAGAGAAGAAGAAGGATAGGATAGAAGACTCAGTCTTGGCTACAAAACTAGAGGAACAAATACCAATTCAGATATTGGTTACCCTACCAATCTCTGAATCCCATGTTCCTAGTCAAACTCTTCATAGGCCAAGTGTAGATGCTATGACATTACAATCATCAAGGCCATGTCCTGATACATCTAATATTGGTGAAGACACATCTTATGGAGATGTCAAATTAGATGAGTTGATTGAACTTCCAAAGTTTTATTTTACAAAAATCACCATATAAGAAATGAGCATATTATAGGAAGCTCTAGCAAGGAAGAAGCACCAAGAGTTACTTAGAAGGGAGAACATGGAAACACAATTTTTATAGACTTCAATGAAGTTTTTCTTGATGCATTTATCCTTCCATCACTTTAGGAGGAAAAACTTATTATTGAGAAATTAATGAATATAGTTGACAACATTAGTGATACTAACCTAGACAAAAATACTAAACTTCTAGAATGGTTTGAGAAAAAGTTTCAAACAAAATTTAATGAAAATATTTCTAGTGTCATTTCACCATGATAGGTTGACTTAGAAACCAAGATGGAGAGTGTAAAGAAGGTGTTAGAGAATATATTTTTTCTATACATGAAACTTTGTAATCTGAATTTATTCATACAAGGAGTTTGGAGGGCTACTAACTAGCTGCAAGGAGACAAAAACATAATAGGTAACATTATTAAGTTGTCTCCTAGTCAGAGCTAGGCTATTTTTAAAGATTTTTATCTACTCAATGTTAGCTAGCTGAATTACATGCACAAGATGCAAAGATTCAAGATACTTTGATGAGTATTCAATCCATGTTTACCCGACACATAGAGGTGTTTCACAAGGAACTGACCTTCAGTGAAAAACTAATGAAGAAAGTTTCTCATATTTCCACTCATGAAGTCTTAGTAGACCATTTTATCAAGCTAGATGTTCAATTTCAATCTCTAGAGGTAGTGTGCAACAATTGGGATACAACACTCAAGATTATAATGAAGGTCCATGAAACTCTTTTGGAAAAATACACTATTAGTGTACCACCCATGACATAAGTGTCAAAAATGGGTAATATTGGAGTCAAGGTGGGTATTGAGGGAAAAAGGGGATTGAGACAAAATGGAGAGAATGCACAAACGAGGATTATATGCATAAAAAGAGGAACATAATAGTTCAACATATTTACTCAATAAGAGTATTAGATTCAAATACAAGAAGGAAAAATAAACTCATGGGGAGTTATGAAGTTTTGAGGTATGATTGATAAGTCATCATTTTTGCAAAATTTTGAAGTTTTTAAAATTTGTAAGTGATCCAAGGAAAGAATATATATTATCTGAGCTATGCTCATACGTTAAAGTATATGTGCATAAAAAAGTGTCTTTTCCACTCATGTCAAAGGGGGAGATCATGAATCTCATTTTGGTTTTGACATATGAGTGACAATATACTTATTTAATTATTGAATAGAACTTAGCACATGATGAGTAAGTAGTGTATGTCAAGAAAAATATATAGTATTTGTTGAGTCACTCTAGTGCCAAGAAAGATAATACATGCCACATGATTTAGATGCCAAGTAAAATAGTGGGTGTCAAGTCATCTAGAGGTCAAGTTACAAAATTTAGAATATTGTGGATGCTGAGCATCAGAGGCTTCAAGTGTCAAGTGAACAATTTTGGACATAGTTATTTGTAATGGTACAAACTCCTATATAAACTATTTTTGGGCCAAATTAATGACTTTTTTATGATTCTAGAAGATGCAAACAAATCTACATTGAGGATTCTTATGTAATACATGCAACCAAATAGATAAAGGGATGAATTAAGTGAAGAAATGGGGAATCACTATCATTGATTCCTACCTAACCTTAGGTCACCTAAGTCTTCTTAAGGAGGGAAAAACCTAAAAGAGTTCAAGTGTGAAGGAGAGGTTTGCATGTGGAGAGAGAGAATTCATGGTGACTAAGGAGATGTGAAAGGATTGAATTAGTTTACATAATTAGTTTGAGAGAATAGAACATAGCAGTTATAGGATAGAGAAGACATATTCGATCAGGAGGATTAAGGATATACTTGGAAAGAGAAAATTTGATATCTAGTAGACCAGTGCTAACCAAAGGATCAATACTAAAACATTCTAATAGGTGAGTCAGTCAAAATCTCTTAAAAGAGTAGTCTTTGTAGCCTTTTATAAATCCTTTAACAGGGTGCTTACTTTATTTTAAGTTTAAGTCCTTTAACCAGGCACACTTTTAGTAGGGTGTTGAAATCCTTTAATAGGGTGAGACTTAATAGTCTTTGTAAGCCTTTAACAAGGTAGACCTTTCATATGGTAGATCATAGTTTATGATCGAACTTTTTGTAACCTTAATTAGCTACACTAAACAACTACAATAGTGAATATTTGTAGGTATTATCCCCACACCAATTTTATCTTCTCATTAAAGGGTTTCTAGGTAACCAATATCTTGTGTCATATGTGTTATTTAATTCATTCTATGGATTAACATTTTTAGTTAGCTATTTTAGTTCACTTGCAATGAATGATTTTATGGTTAAAGTTTTTAAGTGTTGATTTACCCTCTCCCTCACTCTCTCCCCTACCCCCTTAGTATTTAGTTTCTCATTATTGTTTGCAAAAGTTAGAAAGTAAAGTCTACCAAGATAATTGAGAAAAGGGAGGTAAATTTTTTATTCACCTAAAAAGACTCTCAATATCTTTATTAATCATAAAACATGTAAACAATAGATGCAACAAGAATAGGTATATAATTGTGTACAATAACACTAGATATGTTGAATAGGAAAACCCTTGATTAGATGGAAAACTCCAAAGGTAAGAATGTCCAAAAGATGATGTACTGATATAAAATTTCCTTGTGAAAGAATGGATTGTATTAGGAGCTAATAAAATACAATCAATGTATAGAGTTTTCATTAGCAGACTTTGAATCTCTGTCAGAATATTCCAACCCTATTAGGAGCTATTACAATCCTCACAACTAAAATCATTGCCCGAATAGCCTTAAAATAGTTTTCACTAGAAAATATTCTAAATAAGTATATCCAAGATCTAAACTAACTAAAAAACTATTAGAAATATTAAAGACTATGCTAGATTACTGAGAGAGGAGAGGTGAATCAGTAACCTTGAGAAACTTTGTCAAATTTAGACCTTAATTGTAATAAGCCAATAATCATTTAATTCATTAAATTATATCTAACTACATGCATAAGAAACTGAACACATAAACATTCATGACACATGAACACAATAATTTGGTGGACTAGAAACCTTCCAAATAGAAAGTAAAATTGGGGTGGGGATGATACCCACAAAACTTCAATTTACTACATCATAAAGTTAGCCTGTTACTGCTTAAAATGATCACTTTTGATGATCTACACTATTAGGAGCAATTAGGACTAATAGGTCCACCTTTTTAGAGGATTTAAAAACATACAATCAACTATGCACTTGGTAAAGAGATTTAACAAAAAACTGTTAAGTCTACCTTGTTAGAGGATTTTGGACTAGTTCACTTGTTAGAATGAAATAGTAGATCTCTGACTTATAACTGATTTGCTAATGCATATTCTTTGAAGTACTAATCACCTTTATGTGATAGATATGACTCTTTTTCTCCTTTCTGATATGGCCTTACAATACACTTTGTTGCTGATTCACATTCACATGCTCCTTGCATATTTTTTACTCTAGCTTTTCATTCATGCATACATATATTTTTGCATCTCTTTTTCTATATGGATATGATACAATACATTACATATATGTATATATATATATATATATACATATACATATATATATATATACATATATATATATATACATATATGTATATATACATATATGTATATATACATATATGTATATGTATATATATATATACATATCTATACATATGTGTATATATATGTATATATACATATATATACATATATACATATATACATATATATATATACATATGTATATATATGTATATGTGTATATATATTATAAACATATATATATATATATATATGTATATATGTGTACATATATCTATATGTATATATATTAATAATTTTGTAAATTGGATTGATATATATATATATATATATATATATATATATATCAATCCAATTTACAAAATTAAAAATTTGGCCAATATACAAGTTAAAACCAATATTACAAAGTCAGCTCAAATGAAGACACTCGGGTTTTAAAGACTAACTTGGTGAAGTTCTGATACATGGAATCCACTATCATTACTCGGCATCATCATGCATTGGGTAGAAGTGGAAGCTCAGTCCATACTGATCATCTTAGAGTAGTCTCGAACTCAGTCTACACTAGCAACTTGGTAGATACTGTGTAACTTGCTAGAAACTAAATTCCATGTTTACCATACCTGAACTCAGTAAACACTAATCATCTCATCATTCAATTAATGCTAACTTCATTTCACATGAACTAATGACTCATTAGAAACTATGAAGCTTGGTAACCACTAAACTACTTGGTAAGAATTTTAGGACTTCACACTGACTTAATTTACTTGGTAACCACTAGAATGCTCTATAGGAACTGTGAAGCTTGGTGGCTATAGAATTACATGGAAAACACTATAGACTATCTAGTGAGCTTGGCAACCATACATAATCTAAATAACTGTTGTCACTAATAACAAACTTGACTTAATGTCAACAATCTCCCCCTTTGGCATTAGAGACAAAAACACTTATCAGCCAAAACTTATATACATTATAGTGTGATACTGGCTTGGTACTGGAATACTAATTTTGAGATTTTTCAAAAAATTTCTATTTAAGTATATACTTTCCTTTGCTTTTCTTTGCATGATTCTCCCCCATACAATATACATACTAAGTGTTTCTACCCATATATACATATAGACTCTGACATATATATACTCTATTTCTCCCCCTTTTTGACAATAATGCCAAAGATTTATTCAAAACTTATTTACACAGAGACACCAATACAAGAAAGAAACTTAGAATGTACCTTAAGTATGAGTTCTAAAGTCTTATCCCAATTTTCTTGCAAAATTTTGCATGTATGTAGAGTAATTTGAACTTCTGCAAAGAGTTCTATCATGTGATTTGCAATTGAGAAGTTGTTTTCATGAATCAATGTTTTTGAGTAAACAATGTATCTCTACATTGTGTCCATGATGGGAAGTATCATATTCTAAATATCTATAAGTGAAGACCGGATCCTTTCTTCTTCTCTCAACAATTCTACCTGCATATCTGACAATAATCTGATTTTCATATGATGTGTAGAGCTTGAACTAGGGTCAAGTTGCAACTGTTGTGCACTAGCCTTTAGATCTTCATCAATCTTATTCAATTTTTTCTTTATTTCTTTTGTGAACTTGGTGACATTGCATAATTTTCCAAAAAATGATGTTACATTTGTGCAAAAAGTTTCAAGACTTGTCAAAATTTAAGAAATATCCACTTGCTGAATAACAATTTGTTGAGCAATGTGCTCAAGCACCTTGTTATCAAATTTCTTCTCTACTTTCTTAATCAATTTCTCTTGACCATTGGAGTCCTCATTAAACTTCTAGACTACTTCTTCCAATTGAAATAAAATGTGTTGAGAATTATCAACTTCAACACCTATTACCTCAATCAAAATATCCTTAGCACTCTCTATGATTTTATATTCTACATCTCTTTCCTCTCTTAATTTCTTTTGCTTGTCTTTCTTTTGGAGGAGCTGACTAGCTATTTGCATTTGTTTTATAGTGGAATTATCAAAAACCCACTTTGGAATCTCAATATCATCATCTAAATAAATATCCTCTTCTATCTACTTTCCACTCAAAAGTCTTGTACATGGTTGAGCCTTGAGTTCAACTACCTTTGTGCAAACTGCCTTAGAATCCAAAACATAAACAATAGTAGAGATAACAAGACTACCAATAAAAAATGATATAGTACTAATAGATGGAATATTTATTGGTATGGTTATTGAATCCAAAACTAATATACTTACTAAAGTATCCAAAGCTATAGAAAACAAAACTGTAGAATCCAAAATTATAGAACTCAAAATTGTACTTACTACTAAAGAACACCAAATCATAGAATATGTTGTACTTACTACTAATGAACCTGACTCAAGAACTAAAGAAGAGGGAAGTTGCAGCTTGGTAGATGAAGTGGTAGACACTTCCATTAGTGATATGCTAAGCTATGAGGGAATGAAGAATGATTGGACATTTGATGTATCTGTTGTGGTCACAATCAAACTTCTTGAAGGTAACTCCAAATTTGATGTAGCTACTAATTTTCTTGAAGAATGAGGAAGTGAGGCAATGATTGATGTAGCTATCTTCATAGGATAAACCTCCTCATCATCTTCTTTGACTTCCTCAGTAGCTTCTTCCTCTTTATCTTCTTTAACTCCTTCATTGTCAAACTAAATTGTTTGAAAATTTGTTCCATCTTACTCATCATCACTATCATCATCCTTGACTTCTACTAGAGAGTCACTTGGTTTCTACAAGTGATAAATATTCTTTCACATGCTTGTAGCATTCTTGATTACATGCTCTATATCATTTAGCAAAATTAAACAAGTATTGAATCTAAGAGTCATTATGTCTTTATATTTCTTCATAGACTCTTTTACCTCAACATTTGTAATGCTCATTATCAACTACCTCAGGGATTGTTCATAGATATCTCTTGCTGTCTACATGGCTAAGTCCCATATTGGCTTCAATATCTCTAAAAGATCATTAGAAATCTAAGAAGCTATCTGATTAGGGGAATACTTCCATTTACCCATCTTGGTTAGCACCAATTCCTCAATCTACTTCTTCTCAACCTCTATCCTGGTCTCATACTGTAATGATTTAAAGTTGATTATGCATGCACCTTCTTCCATTTATTTTAGTCTAGTAAATACTATAGTGGATGGCTTTGATGGCTTCGTGATGATCACCTTGCCTTTCTTCTTCAGTGGCTCTTCTTCCTTTTTAGACTCATCTTCATCCTCTACTTCATCATCATCAACATCTCGTTTACCCTCGGTCAACAAAAGAGGTGTGTTGGCTTTGAGTTTTGCTATTCTCCTCTTGTCTTTGTTAACCACTTGTAGAAGCTTGATTTCAAGCTCTATTCTTTCCTTGGCCTCATCATATGTTCCAAAGTGTGGTGCCTTTGGATTAACAAGTTTGTTTAATAAGGCTTGAATTATGTCTTTTTCTTCATCAATGTTCACCTCATAGGGAAGAGGTTTTTCTCATACAACTCTTGGAATCACTACCTGAATGTAGACTTTGTCACTATCTACCATGAAACAAACATCATCTTTGTAATCTTCAACCAATTTCTTGGGAATGATGAATCTATTATTCATTTTCTCCTTGAAAATATCAAAGTAATTATCCATTACGATGACAAAATTTTCACCAATTTTTGCAATGTACTTGTTAATTTGATACAAATCTAGCACATCCTTTCTCCATACAATTGTACCTTTAGAAGGGAAAAACTTTTGAACATAGAAAAATAGACATGTCAAGAATGAACCAAATTTACAAGGATTGTTCTTAGGTGTCCTCATCCTTTCCATATTTTTGTTGAACTATTTCAACAATAAGTCTACAAGATCATATGACATATTGTTTTTCACAACTTTAAATGCCAAGTCTACTACTTCACATGACACATTATTGAGATGACTCAAACTATAAATTTTATGTGCTATCACATGTATGCCAAATTTTAGTTTTGTATCTATTATACCACTAATCTTCATGCCTCTATCATCCTACTCAGCTAGGGTTTTCTTTTCTAATTCCACCCAACCTAGGGTTTTAGTAGCTTCACATTTAGAGAGAAAGATTTTTAAAATACTCTAAAAGGATTCCCTAGCTTGAGATACATACAATATACAAATTATGCTATCAATGCAATATTTTTTAAGTTAATAATAGTCTCAATTATCTTCAAGCTTGGTCTCCATGTGATAAATCATCTTCTTAGTAATTAAAACTAGCTACTTGAGCCATAACTAACCACCATGAACTCAGCTAATTAGGATGTATCTGATCCATTTGATTTGGAAACTTTTGAGTAGGTGGGGAATGTGGGTTAAACCCTTGTCTTCCAAGTGCTTATGCTCAGGTTTAAGAACACCATTTACGCATAATTCACATAGGGTATCATCTATCTCTAGGGTTCCAATTTCTTGAATTCCACACTTAAAATAATTTTGGATATCATTAATGAGAGGTACCTTAGAAGGGATTTGTGATTACACTCCATTTGGATCAATGGGTTTCTGCAATTGCTAGTGCAAGTTTGAAATTTGGTGGTTTCCATTCAACTCCTTGGACCAACATTTTTGACCCTTTCATTTCCTTGCTACTATTCCTTGATGCTACCATGGTTACTCGGTAGGGTACAAAAAACTTCATAAATTTTACAATAAATTCTACTCAAAATTGCTTGATCACTCTGTAATTCACTTAATCACAATAACACTTCAAGATTTTTGTGGAAAATGACTTCAATTTCCTACTTTTTTTATAACATTTTTCCATTAGTGCTTCATATAAAAGTAGTTATGATGATATCATTATGCATGATGGGCTGTCATCTACTATCTATTTGGATTACTCGGTGAGTACTTCATAGCTCAGTAACCAAACATGTGTGACTAGTTACTCCTGACCTTGCTTGGTAGAGTCCATGACCCAACCTTACTCAGTGATAACTACTACTAATCTTCTATTATCCCTTTGTATCTCAAATACTGATTTGGATCTTTGCTTTCTTTCAATTTTGGAACTATCTTAGATGTGACTATGATTATATAGTTCCAGTTCTTACTTAAGAACTTAGTTGAAAATGGTGGAGTCACCCACTTCTTGAATTACATGACCATCATTGCTTGGACTAGCTTCCTTCATGGATTTAGGAATCCATTGTTGCCTCATTTGCCTTCTGATGTTATCTACTTTTTCTTTCTTTTGATCTTCAATTTTTCCTGTATTCATACAATTTTTGGCTAGATGACCAAGTTCTGTACAAGTGAAACATCTTATGGCGGTATCTCTCTTTCTTGTATGATGTTTAACATAGTTCATGCCAATGTGTCCATACTCTCCACAGTAATGACATCTACACCAAGTGTTATAGTCCTAATCAAATAATGCTTTCAAAATTTTCTCTATTGGATTGAATGACTTGGTTCTACATTTTAATGCTTTGTGACTTTGTTTCTTGCATTTGTGACATTTTCCTTCAAATTTTGGTTTCTCTTTGCATTCATTCGCCTTGTGACCATGCTGATTGCAATTGTAACATTTACCATTGAATTTTTCTTTTCCATTACACCAAAATTTGTTTGATGTATGACCTATCTTACCACAGTGGTTGTAAGTAGGTCTTTAATTCCTTTGAGCACCTTGTTTGGAGGATTCACCTTCTTCTTTGTATCCAATTCCTATTTTACCCTTTTGTCTATAGAGATTCTGCTCATTTTGTTGATTCAATTGATTCATGTCTGCTTCAAATTTCATCATTCTCTCATTGACTTTCTCTTCAGTGTTTAGGTCATTTTTCAATCATTCACTGATTTTTTTTTTTGAATTTAGATCATTCCTTAATCTTTCCTTGATACTTCTTTGACTCATGATTTTTTCATTTACATTGGATATTTGATATACAAGATCTTCACACTGAAGGAATTAGTTCTCAATCTCATTGTTTCTTTTATCCATTTCTTTTTTCATCTTGTTCCTTTACTCCAAGATTTCACATAGCCTTAATGATTGAATTTCTTGTTCTCTTTTAAGCTTTCTTATTTCTTCTTGCAAGGAACCATTCTTCTCTAGGTGTTCTTTGATTGCATCATTTACTTCATCTAAACTGCTTGAAGGGAAAAGATCTTCAATCTTTTCTTCAATGTACTAGTGATCATTCATCCAATTTGAAAATTCCTTCCTTCCTTTTAGGGATTGGGAAAGTTGCTCCTTAGCTTTCTTGAGTTGTGCAATTGCCATTTCTAGATCTTGCTTTTCATTGTTAATTGTTTTAGCAAATCTAAAAATCTCCATTTTCCTTGATCTTTGCTCAAGCTATCAAGCTTTATCTTGAGAACCACAATGCTCTGATACTAATTGTTGGAAATGTTCAAGACTATGCTAGGTTATTGAGAGGAGAGGGGTGAATTAGTAATCTTGAAAAACTTTGTCAAATTTAGACCTTAGCTGCAATAACCTAATAATCATTTAATTCATTAAATCAGATCTGACTACATGCATAAGAAATTGAACACATAAACATTCATGACACATGAACACAATAATTTGGTCACTCAAAAACCTTCCAAATAGAAAGTAAAACTTGGGTGGGGATGATACCCACAAAACTTCAATAGTGCAACATAAAGTTGGCCTATAAAGGCTTATAATGATCACTTCTAATGATCTACCTTATTAGGAGAAATTAGGACTGCTAGATCCATCTTGTTAGAGGATTTACAAACATACAATGAAGTATGCACTTGGTAAAGATATTTGACAAAAGACTATTAATTCTACCTTGTTAGAGGAATTTGGACTGGTTCACCTATAAAAATGAAATAGTAGATCTCTAAATTACAACTGATTTTCTGATAGAGATTCTTTGAAGTATTGATCACCTTTATGTGATGGATATGACTCTTCTATTCCTTTCTAATATGGCCTTACAATACACTTTGTTGATGATTCACATTTGCATGCTTCTTACATATTCTTTACTCTTACTTTTCACTCATGCATACATCGATTTTTGCATCTCTTTTTCTATACGGATATGATATAATACATTACATATGTATATCAATCCAATTTACAAGATTACAAAGTTGGCCAATATACAAGTTAACACCAATATTACAAACTTGGCTCAAATGAAGACACTTGGGTTCTAAAGACTAAATTGGTGAAGTTCTGATACAAAACATCCACTATCATTACTCAACATCACCATGCATTTGGTAGAAGTGGAAGCTTGGTCCATACTACTCATCTCAGAGTAGTCTCAAACTCAGTCTACACGGGAAACTAGGTATATACTATGTAACTTGCTAGAAACTGAATTCCACATTTACCATACCTAAACTTAGAAAACACTAATCATCTCATCATTTAGTTAACACTAACTTTGTTTCACATGAACTGATGACTCGATAGAAACTATGAAGCTTGGTAACCACTAAACTACTTAGTAAGAATTGTAGGACTTCACACTACCTGAATTTACTTGGTAACCACTAAAATGCTTGGTAGGAACTATGAAGCTTGGTGGCTACTGAATTACATCACAAACACTATAGACTATCTAATGAGCTCAGTAACAATACAAAATATGAATAAGTGTTGTCACTAATAACAAACTTGACTTAATGTCAACAAGAACAACTACCAATTTTCCAATGTAGTTCCATTGAAGCTCATGATATGTCCTTGACATTAATTTCTTTTCTAATCAAATATAAATTTGTATCCGAAATTGCATAACCATACATCACAATGTATATGATCACATATGCTAATTTACCACAAGGAAATGACATTTCCTTTAAACCAAGTCCTAAAAAATGTATTAGTCATCCTTGAGGCTTTCTCAAGTTACAATGATAATATAGGACATCATTAAGATATTATGTACAATACACAATACATTAGATTAAAAATCTTCCCATAAGGATTTTATAAATAGCTAGCCTTCAGGAAATCATACTATAAATAATTGTCACCAAACCTAATAGAATTAACATCTCTTTTCTCCATCTAAAACATGACATCCTAAATATGGCTCTGACCATCCTCTAAGTTCACTTAGCCAATTTTCATATCTACTAAAAGATATAATTAATTTACTTGTACTTTTTTTACAAAAATGCTCTCTAGGAAATACCTCCAAAAACCATGAGTAAATCTTTTATATGTTCATATTTAGTTTTGTGCTCATAACTATAGAATCCATATACATCACCAATTATACTCTTGACCATGAATAAACCAACTCATTGACTATTGACTACACTAAACAAATCTCCCTATGTAACTCTATTAATCTTCATAGAACAAGGAATATATTGGCATCAAATGACAAATATTGTCATGAATGCAACACATAAGTACTAAATTATTTCTCCAAAAATACTATCATACCCCCAATAGGAATATCATCAACATTCATGCTAACAATCTTTCCCTTTGGCATTGATGGTAGCATAGATGAAAAACATCTAAGTACCATGAATACCTAATATATTTCTTCCTCGTCAACTTTTCACTCCCCTATTCACACTACCCATGAATGTAAGCATACATTACTTTCTTAGACAAGTTGTAAAGAGTTTTTCATGTTTAAATCAAAACCATATAGTACATCAAATAATGAATATGAAGATTGTGTTAATCCCCTCATACATAAACATAAATACTCTCCTTATAAATCAATACATTGTTAGATTAAATAATTATTTATTAATTATTTATTCTCACTTAAGTTTACTTAGGTTAATGCATTTATTTAATAGTTTTAGTTGATTAGTTGTTGACAACATGGGAGTTTGTTCCTATCTAGTCATAATTATCCTTTCACCTTGATCGAGGATATTTCACCTTTTTGTGGATGTATGCTTAGTTGTCAACCTTATTTTCTAGCACTTTCCAACTTGTTCTAAAAGCTTCCTTGAGGCCTTTATATTTGGTCTCTCTCATTTTAAATTCACATCATTCACATAGCAATCTCATTTTCCTATTGTGAAATATTTTCTCTTGCTTTGTTGATTTCCTTCAAGTTCTTGCTCCTTCGATTTCTCTTCAGCAAGCTATTTGCATGCAGGTGATCTTGGCACACTATGAAGTTGGATTTCATCAACTTCTACATGGTATCAGAGCCTCCCTACTACTTCTTGGTTTGAATGATTTTTGAAGCAATGATTCAAAGACACGAACCCTAGTTTGTGTGTGATTTTTTTCATCAATCAAGAGGAAGTGCATTTTTTCAAGGAAATTTTTTTCAGAAAAAAAAGAGTTTTTTATTTATACTTTTTTTTGTGAAAATTTTGTGTGTGTGTGTGTATATATATATATGTGTGTGTGTGTGTGTGTGTGTGTGTGTGTGTGTGTGTGTGTGTGTGTGTGTGTGTGTGTGTGTGTGTGTATTTTTAACAAAAAAATTTTCCAAAAAGGTGTAAATTTACCTGCCTATTTTTTGGCCCCCAAATTTTTTGAATTCTTCACAGGCACCACAATTTCAACACCCATAGCTCTCTGCAGCCTCTCCAACTACAACCTTCACTACCCCAGTAGCCTTAACACTCATACAATTCCTGTAACCCCTATTTTTGCTTAGCAACACCAATGGCATTGCCCTATTTAGCCACTGCCACCACAAAGAAGAACCCAACTACCACTGAGCCACCATTGCTCAGACTGATATCATCATCTTAGTGTCTGACATTAGCATTCTAGTAGGCAGATTATTTTCCACCAATGGGCTCTTCATAGCCGTATGACCATCAAATCTTTTCTAGTGAAAGAAGTGCCAAAAAGTTGACTCACAGATGGAGACAATAGTGCTTGTTTCATCATATTCCAAGTTTGTTTAAGCTCTCATTTTTGGTGTCAAATTAGAGGCTTCTATTTCCTCCTTCTCTGCATCTAGAATCCAAGTTCTTTTTTAGTTTTCATGCTTTCTATAGTTATTTTTTTGGGTACTTGAGGGATGTCTTTATACATTGTGGGGGGAGCATTTTCTTTTTTGTAATTTACTTCATAATAAGACCCTTTTGCTTTTTTCTTCTTCTCTCAATGTCAGATCTATGACCCGACTCACACCACACAACTATCACACCTAGAAGGCACCAATGACTAGGCTTCTTATGTCAAGAGGCTTATGGTCATGTTTGGATGAGAACCAACCTTCTCTAACATGCCCTTTTGAGGTTCTTCAACATAGGAATAAAATGGATGAGGCCATGAGATTGATTGCACTAAACATCTTAGATACTCTTTTGTTTCACTTGGATGGTTTGACCACTCCATGGGCTATTTGGATAAAATTCCAATCTTTGTTTGGCATAGTGAATAAGTTCTAGGCACTTCAGCTTTACATAGAGTTGACATCTTTGACACCTACCAACTTCCCCACCATTGAGGACTTCTTGATGAAGTTCAAATCTCTATGTACACTTTTGCAGGGATGTGGGGAAACAAAGACAAATGATGAGTGTATCTTTTTGATACTCTCAAAGTTGAGGGGATAGTATCAGATCTTCTCTTCCACTTTCTACTCCACTATGGATGCCTTGGGTGACAGACACAGGATGCCTTTTTTTGAGATATTTTTTGATTGGTTAACTTGTGAATAGTCCAAGATCACTTAGATGGATTCACTTTTAGGTTCACAATTGTAGGCATTGGTTGCCAAGAATACATAGGAGTAGAAGCCAAAGTAGATATCATATTTCCTTTCTACTAGTTCATCATCTTCTTCTAAGAAGAAGGAGAAAAAGAAGACTTAGACTCCTACCTATTCCTATTGTAAAAAATGATCTCATGATGAGGCACATTGTTTTTAGAAGAGATTTGGTGGCTATGAGAAACAAATTGTAGATTTGCAAGCTCTTCTTTAGAAGAGCACTATTTCCTTTCCATCCTCTTCTACCTAATAGGGGTCTACCTTTTATTCTTCTTCCACATCTTTGACATCTACACTAGATCTTAGACAGGGTCATGCATCACAAGAATCCATTGCATCCTTTTCATAGGTCCCTTGGATACTGGATTCAGATGCTTCTTACCATATGACATCTTCTCAAGGTGTCTTCTCTACTCTTGAGGCTTCTCCCATTCCTCATATTCTCATGGGGAGTAACATTTCCCTACTAGTCTATGAGAAAGGTTCAATTCACATCTAGGATGGTATATTCAATGATGTATTGTATGTTCCATCTTTGTCTACCAACCTTCTCTTAATTTCTTAGATTACATGTAGTGGATGAAGGAAGATAGTTGAGTTCACTAAAAATTTAGTCTTCATTTAGGATCATGCCATAGGAGGCCTTATTGCTATAGGGACAGTTGATTCTTCTACATTTCTCTACACCTTCTCACACTTTTTTCCACCATCTCCACTTTTGGAGCACAAATCTTCTCTTTCACGGGAGTATCATGTGGTGCAATTAGGATACTTGAACCTTTGTGTTGTTCCTAAGATCCCTGTTTTGACTTCCACACCACATCTAGTTGAGGGCTTTTCTCTTCTGCAAGATTCTTTTTCCACTCTTCCTGATCCTCCATCTTCATTCATCGAGCCTTCAAATGCACTTTTTGTAGATACTACAGAGGAAATTCATGATAGTTTCATTAAACCTACCTTGGGGATTCCATTTTAGGATCTTCATACTTTCTCCTTTGGTCATCACCTAGCCCTTCTAGTTTCCCCTCTCATTCAAGGGTTCCCTTGTTATGTTCCCTTGTTTCTTCAACATTGGAGTTACATTGGTTTGATCCTTACTTCAGGGGTTCCATTATTCTGCGGGGCTTTAGTATCTATCATGGGGGGGTTGGTTGTACTTATGGTTTTGAGTGAGTCTCTTGAGCCTTTTTGGGTGGAAGTTGTCCTTGGGGGGTCTTGTTGAGGCCTTCCTTCCTTTTTTTTTTCAACATGTTTGTGCTTACCTCTTTTTAGGGGAGGGTTTTTCCCATGAGGTTTTCTCTATTTATCCATTTTTAGAGGTTTCATTTCTTTGCATTGTACATGGGTACCTAACATGGCCTACTTGCTGGGACCCATTCAACATTTTATCTTAGTTGCTGGTAACTAATTATTTTTTATTCTACTTAAGTTTACTTAGGTTAATGCATTTATTTAATAGTTGTAGTTGATGAGTTGTTGACAAAATGGGATTTTTTTCCCATCTAGTCATACTTATCCTCTTAACTTGATCGAAGATATTCCACCTTTTTGTGGATGTATGCTTAGTTGTCAACCTTATCTTTTAGAAATTTCTAGCTTATTCTACAAGCTTCTTTGAGGCCTTTATATTTAGTCTTTCTCATTGTAAATTCACATCATTCATATAGAAATTTCATTTTCCTATTGTGAAATATTTTCTCTTCCTTTTTTGATTTGCTTCAAGCTCTTGCTCCTTCGGTTTCTCTTCAGCAAGCTATTTGCATGCAGGTGATCTTGGTGCACTGTCAAGTTGGATTTCATCAAATTCTACATACATTACTCTCTCCAATCAAGAACATATCAACGTAATTTTTTTCATGTACTAATCTCTTGTGAGCCCTCACCCCAACCCATCAAAGTATAGTCGATATATTATTATTTTGATACTCATGACTCGATATATCAAGACATTGTCAGATACACTAAACATTATTATGTTATTTTATGTTGTGTGATGTTTTACTTTTAGGAGTTTAATTATGATATTTAATTTCTTATGAACACGTATATTAATGAAGTAATGTAGAAAGTCAATGCAAAATTAACACTTTTGAGTATGCAATTTTAATGGTTAAGAATATGAGTACAAACAAGATTAAAAAACTAGTTATTTGAAAGATGGATGTTTTAATTTATGTGGTTTCCTTGATAAGGTGTGTGTGTGTGTGTGTGTGTGTGTGTGTGTGTGATTTTCTTGAGCTACTAATGTGTGCAATGAGTGTGGAGGATATTTTAGCTAAGAAATCTAATGAAGAATCAAAACTAAACCCTATGTATCATTTGTGGAAACCAAAATTGAGTCTAATAAAAGATATAAACCCCATTGTTTGTATTTTATTTGTATTTTAAATTGAATGAATGTATCATTTTGTAATCATTAAGTGTTAATATTTTGTAACAAGTGATTTTATCATGTCACTTGACACTCATGACTACTATATGCATTTCAACTTGATAGTTGGGGTTAATCAAGTAACCTAGAGATCTAAGTTGGACTAGGTTAGTTACCTTTTTTTTAAACAATTAGTAATCAAGACTAATTACCCTAATCAAGATTAGTGTTTAATTTGCATTTTTGAGGGTTGTTAGGAAGCCCAAATTTTTGAGCTTTTTGACAGGTCCCTAAATATTCCTAGAGGCCAAAAATCATTAAAACTAAGTACCTAAAGGGTATGGGTATGGTTTAGGGGCATTTTCCACCCCTCTAGCTCCTTTTGTTGACTTTTATGGTCACCCAAATATCCTATTTTTTGCTTTATTGTGAAAATTGAATGTTTCACCATGAGTTGAATAAGGTAAAATCCACCTTGAAGTTAGCCTTATAACAAGTTGAGTTAGAAGACTCTAGAGCCTTTAGGCAAGTGGGTGATTTATTACATTTTGGAGGTGGTTGAGTTAATATTCTTTTTAGAGGCAAATTTGAGAGAGGAAGGGTGTTCACCCAACCTCTAGTTTTAGAGAGCAATTTAGGATTGAAGGAGAAGGAGAAGGAAGGGAAGCTCATCTCAAATTTTTCCATAACTTTATTGTTAAGATAAGAACCCTTCAAACTCATTTGGTTCATGTTGTGTTTTATGCTTAAGTCATTTTGTTTTCATATGTATGTTCATGTGTTTGATGAATATGTTTAGAAGGGATTGAAATGAGTTTTCCTTATATGTGTTTCTTGGTATTTTACATTTGATTTTTGAAGGGATTGTATGGGTTGTATTGGCATTACTCACCTTTAGATAGGGTAGAAGTGGCCATGTACATGATGATGTCTTTAGTTGGACTCAAATATTGTAGAGTCTCTTCTCAAGATGATGAGAGGGAGAGAGATTAGAGTGTTATGGGCACCTAATCATCAACAGAAACCATGTTTTAAGTTTTGGAATAGAAAAAATAAAAGAATGGAAGTTATTGAGTTTATAGCCCCAAAAGGGCACTTGTTATGCTATTGTGGCTGACATCTCTAGTTGGAAAAATCCCCCTTCTCCCTAGTCTGGTTCAATGATGAACATGTTGTGCAAACTTGGATATGAGTGAATGTTTGAAAATGTCTTCATGTTAAGACTAACTATCTCCTAGTCTGTTTTTATTCTCTCCTTGATCATCTTGATGTGTTACAAACTTTGTAATGGTTTCCCTATTGTGGAGCCAAGAAGGAAATTCAAAAATATTATTGAAATTCAAATATGTTGGGAGATTTCTCCTTAGGATAATAATCCTATGTAAAAATGTTATATTTAAACTTATTGTTGAAATGGCCATGATGTTAGGTTTTCTTCCAGGTTCTTTCTTGGTAGAGCATTTGAATTGGGTGGTTCAATAAAATAAATGAGAAATGACTGGACCACATATATTGATAAAAAAAATTGATTAATATTCTTGCATATGATATTTTTGGTATTTCAAATTTTGCAAATGTTTACTTGAAATTAGATGTGATGATGTTTTACCTTACTGTGGCATTATATACTTTGAAATTGCATTCACTTGATTAATATTAGCTGGATAAAATGATGAAATATAATTATACAATTATAAGTTCAAAATATGCATTAAAAATCTATACTTAGAAGTAAAATAGACTTGAAAAAAAATATATATAATCCCCCTTGTCTTTGAAAATATAAACTTCATTCTAAATCTATACCTAGAAAAAAAATATGTTCTTGAAAAAATACATCCCCTAGAGAAAATATGTTGTCTAGAATTCATATGGAGAGGAAGTTAATTTACCTTTTGAATAGAGAATCTTAAAGATTCTCTTATTTATCCATGTTTTATATCTATAAACATTTCTTTAAATTTAAATAAAAATAGAAAAGAAAGAAATTACATATATATATCCTAAATATCTTATTATCCTAGCTACTTAACTTTATAACATAAGTCCTTGTCTCTATCCTTACTTACTAGGAAAACTTTAAAACATAAATTGTATCCTCCTTTTTCCTTATTGGGTGTTTACAAGGCCTTTGTCTATGGAGCCCTCATGTAATCCCATGTTAGTCTAACTTGTCACATGGGAAATGAATTAAAGTTGGGCAAGTCATATATTGAAGTTTGACAAAAAATAAAACATTCCCTAAATCATCTTTCCTAGCAACCTAAAAATTTCAGTTTTTGGGAAGAGTGAGGTGGCATGGGGAAATACCATGCCCTAGGGAGAAGGGTAGGATAGGTGGCCAAGTGGCCTAGGAGTTAGGGTGGGTAGGGTGGTTAGGTAGTAAAGTTGTAGTTAGTTTTGTTAATTTAGAATTTAGTATTAATAAGGTTGTAGTTAGTTTTGTTATTTTATATTTTAGTATTAATTAAGTGTAGTCAGTATTATTTTAAATATTAGTATTATGTTAGAAGTTAGTAATTAGTGTTAGGTGTTAGGATAGTTGTAAAAAAACGTAGACAATTAAGTTTTAGTTGAGTTAAGATATTTTATTACTATTAGATAAAGTTTCTTTGTAAAGTTTTTAATTTTTAATTAATTGTAATTTTTATTTAATATTAGTTTAGTTTTAAAGGATGTTTTGTTTTATTTTGCTATTTGTTAAATTTAGTTAGTCATTGTTTTAAAAAAATGATATCGTATTATGGTGAAGTGTAAAGTTTTATTATTAAAATTTAGTTGATCTTATTACTTGTCTCATATTGTTTGAATATATGTTAGATGTAATAAAGTTTAGTTATTTGTATATTATTTGTTTTATTAGTTAGTTAGTTCTTTGATTTCAATGTTTTGAAATAGTTCAATTTATCTTTATTTAAATTGTCATTTGAATAATTTTAAATATATTGTTTTAAAATTAATGTAATATCAAAACAAATTTTTAAATCGATTTAATAATGAAAGTTTAATTTAATGACCTAAATGGAATGTCAAGCTATTGATAGGAGAACCTGTTATGTCTTACAATGTACCTATACTTTAACTTATGATATAAACTTATCGAACTTAGTGGATTTAATTATTATTGCTTGAAAGGAAAAAAAAAATTGTGTGTTTCAGCCTATATTTTGGGCATGTCATTTTGGTATCAAAGCCTATGTCTCAACACTAGGAACCTAAAACCATTACATTTAAACTTAATCTAAACTTTAAATTCTGTAGGATGTTGCTTATTACAAGAAGCAACCGACAAGGTAGAGGTCACGAGGTGAGAGGTTGTAGAGCAGAACAGGAGGATGGACCGCCACCAAAATCTCAACTACCACCACCACCAAACCTAAATTAGGACATCTTGGATGCCCTCCAAACACTAATTGGAGTATTTTAGCAAAGACTACCACCTGTAGTATAGCCAGACTAGAAAATTCCCAAAGAGGAAGCACAGGGACCTAGAGGAGGTGGGCTAGGTGGTAGAGAGAGGAGTATGAGTCCCCCACCTAGGTAGGTAGAGGGGTAGGGTGAGCATGATGGTGATTTGATACATCAAAGAGGACCACTACTGAATAAACCTCCTAGACATGTAGAGGATGAAATCAAGGAGTTGATATGACTCTAGCCACCATACTATACTAGTTCTACTAAGGGAATCATAGTAAAGGCTTGGTCACATGGTTTGTAGTGGTGCTTTGGATTACATCCTTATGGGAGTAATCAAAAGGCATGTCTAGTAGCCCATCAGTTGAGGGTAGATGCCTCCAATTGGTGGCATCAAGAAGAAATTATAGGAGTGAGGATGGATACCCTCACATGGAAATCATTCTTGGTTAGATTCAAAGAGAGGTACTTGTCTGAGCACTTCAAATAGAAGAAAATTGAGGAATTTCATTCTCTAAATTAGAGGAGTCTCACAATAGCTCAGTATGAGAGCAGGTTTCTAGAGCTCCTTCCATATGTTGAATACATGAAGGATGAGAAAATGTGAGTACATCACTTCATCATGGTCCTAAATTTCTCACTCCAGTGTGCAATCTATTTGGTCTTCCCTACCACCTTTAGACAGGTAGTTGAGATAGCATTAGATGCTGAGGATACTTGAGGTAGATAGGAGTCACGGGATTGGTCTCAGAAATAAAACTCTACCTAGCAAAAACCCCCTTGGAAGGCCCTTGGAAGGGGAATCATAATTATACAGTAAGGTCCTCTAAGGGCCAACAGTCTTAGCAGTAGAAACCATAGCAATAGTAGTAGCAATAGAAAATCTCATAGGGTTATTAGGGCTCTGAGCCCACACAGTGGTAGTCACAAGGTCCCAAACATGATCAAAAGGTACGAGCCCTATAGTCATAGTTAGTGAAAACTCGATAGTATTCCAGGGCTGGATATAGTGGATCTAGTCATATAGCCAGAGAGTGTCCCCAAGGACAATCATCCGGTGGTCAGAGAGGGGCTATTTTAGAGTGAAAAATTGGTGATAGGGGTAGATTTCATAGAGTTTTTGTAGTGGTTAATAACTACCAAGCTAAGCATTAGGCCATAGTTATCGAGGGTACAAGTATAATAAAGGGTAGTATGGTTGTTGTTTTATTTAATTCTAGAGCTATTGACTCTTTTATATCTCCATATGTAGTGGAGCATTATGGGCTAGTGGTGGTTAGATAGGATGTTAGTTGGTAAGTAGAGTTAGCCTCAGGAGCTAGAGTGTCAGTTAGTTCCATAGAGCATAATTACTAGATTTAGATTGGAGACATGTCCATAATGTCTAATCTATGCATTTCCTCTCTAGGTTCTTAGGATGTCCTTGGCATGGATTGGCTTTATGCCCATAGTGCCAAGATTGATTGTCAATAGAAGAGGGTGGAATGTGTGGATGAAGATGGGATCTCTAGAGTGATCTTTGGAGTAAAGAGACTAGTATCCCTTCATATAATTTATGCTATGTAGCTTAGATGATGCATGTGAAAGGGATGTCAGTTGTTTGCTATCACAATTAGTGACAGAGAGGAAGATTCAAAGGGAGAGCCATCCCTCAACAATTTTCCATTAATGTAGGAGTTTTTAGATGTGTTTCCTTTAGAGCTCCTTGGTATGTCTCCACCTATAGTAGTGGACTTTCACATTGATCTTGTGCTAGGAGTCAAGCTAGTATCTAGAGCACCATATAGGATGACTAATCATGAGCTTAGTAAACTAAAGACTTAGTTGGAGGAACTCTTGGAGAAAGGGCATATTTGACCTAGTGTGTCACCTTGGGGTGCAAAAATAATCTTCGTAAAGAAGAAGGATGGATCACTAAGGTTGTGTATTGATTATTGGTAGTTGAATAAAGTAACCATTAAAAAATAATATCCTCTTCCTAGAATTGATGATCTCTTTCATCAGTTATAGGGTGCCCGAGTATTTTTAAAGATTAATCTAAAGTTAAGTTATCATCAGTTGAGGATTGTCGATTGTGATATCCCCAAGACTACATTCTATACAAGGTATGGTCATTAGAAGTTCACCATGGTATTATTTGGCCTCACAAATGCTCCAGTTGTATTTATGAGCCTCATGAATGGAGTATTCTATACCATTTTGGATAAGTTTGTGGTCATTTTCCTTGATGACATTCTAATATATTCTTGTGATGAAAAGGAGCATGAAGAGCACATGAGACAAGTGTTACAAAAGTTGAGAAAAAATTAGTTATATGGAAACTTGTCGAAGTGTGCATTCTGTAGACCTAAGATACATTATTTGGGTCATGTCATATTAGGAAATGGTGTCTCCGTAGATCCATTGAAGATTAGGGCCATCATGGATTGGCTAGCACCCACCATTGTCACTAAAGTGAGGAGCTTTATAGGACTACTAGGATATTAATGATGCTTTATTGTGGGATTCTATAGATTGGCACACCCAATCACATCTCTTTAGAAAAAGGGGAAGAAGTACAAGTGGATAGAGAAGTATGAGAGAGCTTTTCAAGACTCAAGAGAGCCCTCACAAGTGGACTAATCCTAGAAGTGCCAGTTCCTTCTACAAATTTTGTGCTGTGTATAGATGCATCTTTGGATGGTATAGGGGTAGTCCTTATGCAAGATGGATGACCTATCTCCTTCAAGTCTAGGAAGTTGAAGACTAATGAATTTAATTGCCCTGTTCGTGACCTAGAGCTTCTAGTAGTTGTTCATGCCTTCATGAGGTGGTAACACTTCCTTCTAGGTCATAGATTCAAACTTCATTCCAACCACCAGAGCTTGCAATACATATTAACTCAACAAAACCTTAATGCTAGGTAAAGAAGGTGGATGGAGTTCCTTTGTGACTATGATTTTGATGTTCATTACATCAAGGGAAAAGAAAATGTTTTTTCAAATGCCTTAAATAGAAGGCACCATGAAATTTCATCAGTGACCACATCCACCAATTTGAGAGAGTGGATACTACATCATTTACCAATGGATGAGCTTTATGCATAACTTAGCTAGTTGGTGCATTATTAGAGACCCTTGGAAGGGAAGTATTCTAAGTATTCTTTGGAGTCTAATGGAATCTTCTATCATAGAGGACATATGTATGTACCTTCCATTGGGGGTTTGGGTGAGCTCATTGTACTTGAGACTCATAGAGCACCTTATGTAGCATAACCTGGTGTTAAGAAGTTACATGTAGATCTGAGACAATTATTTCACTAGCCAACCATGAGAGTGCAAATTGCTAGCATTGTTACGAGATGCCTTGAGTGTTAGAGGGTGAAGGCAAAATACCATCATCCCAGTGGGCTTCTTTAGCCTCATGAGATTGCAAAGTGGAAGTGGGATGCTATATCTATGGATTTTATTATAGGTATCCCCATGTCATCTCACTTCCATGATGTCATTTTGGTGATAGTTGACATGTTGACCAAGGTTACCCATTTCTCATCAGTGTGTACTACATACACAACATGAGACATAGCCTAGGTGTTTTCGTGGGACATTTTTAGACTTCATGGCATTCCCCATAAGATCATCTTAGATAGGGACTCTCTTTTCACTTCATCCTTTTTGAGAGAGTTGCAAGAAGCATTGGGCACTAGGCTGAATTTCAATACAATGTACAATCCTCAGGCTAATGATTAGACCGAGCGAGTGAATCAAGTTTTGGAGGAGATATTAAGTATGTATGTAATGGACCACCAGTTCAAATGGGAGGAATACTTACATCTTGTCAAGTTTTCCAATAATAATGGGTGCAATTCCTTCATAGGTATGCCACCTTATGAAGCCTTGTACAGAAGGCCTTGCAGAATGCCCTTTGGTTGGGATAGGATCAAGGATTGAGTATCTATTGGCACACAATTAGTCAAAGAGATGGAATAGTATGTGACCCTAATTATACATTGCCTAAGAGAGGCACAGGATAGACAGAATAATTATGATGATGTGCAGAGGATAGATCAAGAGTATCAAGTTGTAGATAGAGTCTTCTTGAGGGTGCGACACCACAAGAATCTAATTCAATTTAGAAAGGGCTCTAAGTTGGCACCTCAATTCATTGGACCGTTCAAGACCCTAGAGAAGATAGGACTAGTTGCATGCCATCTAGCTTTGCTACCTAGCTTATCACACATCCATGATGTATTTCACATTTTAGTACTTAGAGGATACATTTATGATGAGTCTTACATTATAGATTGGAATACCTTGCAAGTGGATTTAGATGGGTAGTTAGCATTAGAGCCTATCCATATTATTGCCTGATAGAGCCTAGCTCTTTGAGGCTGAGAGCTAGACTAGGTTAGGGTCCACTGGGATTGTTATGATGAGGTCATGACTTGATGGGGGGATGTAACATGGATGTGATCTTAGTACCCATATCTTTTTTATGAACTCTAGGAGGAAGTTCATGCCTAGTGGGGGAGGATGTGAGGCCTCACCCCGACCCATCATAGAATAGTTGATACATTATTATTTTGATACTCATGACTCAATATGTCAAAACACTATTTGATACACTGAATATTATTATGTTATTTTATGTTGTGTGATGTATTAATTTTAGATGTTTAATTATGCTTTTTAATGTCTTATGAACATGTATACTAATGAAGTAGTTTAGAAAGTGAATGCAGCATTAACACTTTGATTATACAATTTTAATGGTTAAGAATATGAGTAGAAATGAGATAAAATAACTAGTTATTTCAAAGATAGATGTTTTAATTTAGGTGATTTCTCTGATAAGTTGTGTGTGTGTGTGTGTGTGTGTGTGTGTGTGTGTGTGTGTGTGTGTGTGTGTGTGTGTGTGTGTGTGTGTGATCTTTTTGAGCTACTGATCTGTGCAATGAGTGTGCAAGATATTTTAGTTGAGAAATCTAATGGAGAATTAGAACTAAACCCTATGTACCATTTGTCAAAACTAGGGTTGAGTCTAATAAAAGATGCAGACCCCATTGCTCATATTTTATTTGTATCATGAATTGAATAAATGTATCATTCTATAATCATTAAGTGTTAATATTTTGCAACAAGTGATTTATAGTGTCACTTAATACTTGTGACTCATATATGCATTTCAGCTTGATAGTTAGGGTTAACCAAGTAACCTAAAGATCTAAGTTGGAATTGGTTAGTTACCTTTTTGCTAAATAGTTAGTAAACAAGATTAATTACCCTAATTAAGATTAGTGTTTAATTTGCATTTTTTAGGGTTTTGAGGAAGTCCAAATTTTCTAGCTTTTTGATAGGTCCCTAAATAGTCCTAGAGGCCAAAAATCATGAAGACTAAGTACCTAAGGGGTATGGCTATGGGTTGGAGGAATTTTCCACCCCTCTAGCCCCTTTTGTTGACTTTTTATGGTCACCCAAATATCTTATTTTTGCTTTATTGCAAAAATTGAATGTTTCACCATGAGTTGAATAAGTTAAGCTCCACGTTGAGGTTAGCCTTATGACAAGTTGAATTAGAAGACTCTAGAACCTTTAGACAAGTGGGGGAGTTATTGCATTTTGGATGTGGTTGAGTTAATATCCTATTTGGAGATAAATTTGAGAGAGGAAGGGTGTTCAACCAACCTCTAGTTTTAGAGAGTAATTCAGATTGAAGGAGAAGGAGAAGGAAGGGTAACTCATCTCAAGTTTTAGTTATCATAAGCTTATTGTGAAGGTAGGAACCCTTCAAACTCATTTGGTTCATGTTGTGTTTCATGCTTAAGTCAATTTTTTTTGAATATATATGTTCCTACGTTTGATGAATATGTTTGGGAGGGATTAAAATGGATTTTTTAAAAATATTTTTCTTGGTATTTTACATTTGATTTTCGAAGGGATTTTATGGATTGTGTTGGAATTACTCACAATCAAATAGGGTAGAAGTGTCCATGTACGAGAGGAGGTCTTTAGTTGGACTCTGATAGTGCAAAGTCTCTTCTTAGGACAAAGAAAGGGAGAGAGAGTAGGGTGTTATGGCCCCTACTCATCAACACAAACCATGTTTTGAATTTTAGAATTTAAGAAATGGAAGAACAGAAGTTCTTCAGTTTATAGCCCAGAAAGGGCACTTGTTATGGTGTTGTGGCCAATGTCTCTTGTTGAAAAAATCCACTCTCTCCCTAGTGTGGTTCAATAGTGAACTTGTTGTGCAAACCTAGATGGGAGTGAATGATCAAAATTGTCTTCATATTAAGATTGGTTATCTCCTAGTCAATTTTCATTCTCTCCATGATCATCTTGATGTGTTGCAGACTTTCTAATGGTTTACCTATTGCAGAGCCAAGAAGGAAATTCAGAAATGTTATTGAAATTGAAATATGTCGAGATATTTCTCCTCAAGATAATAATCCTATGTGAAAATTTTATATTTAAACTTACTGTTGAAATGGCCACAATGTCTGGTTTTTTTTTTGTTCTTTTCCGATAGAGCCTTTGAATTAAGTGGTTCAAGAAAATAAATGAGAAATGATTGGACCATGTATATTGATAAAAAAAATTGAGTTATATTCTTTCATATGATATTTCTGGAATTTTAATTTTTGCATATGTTTACTTGAATTAAATGTGATGATGTTTTACCTTACTATGACATTATATACTTCAAAATTGCACTCACTTGATTAATATTAATTGGATAAAATGATGAAATATAATTATACAATTATAAGTTCAAAATATGTTAAAGAAAAATTAATCTTATGATTGGGACTTCAATTTATATTTTGTCATTATTAGGAGATAAAATAATCTTATATTATTGTTTAATCATATTATTAAACTTGATGCTATAATCAATGCTAGAAAGAAAAATTTACTCCCCTTGTCACGCAAATAGAAATTGCATTAAAAATCTATACTTAGAAATAAAATGGACTTGAAAATATATATATATATATATATATATATATATATATATATATATATATATATATATATATATATATATATATATATATATATATATATATATAATCCCCCTTTTCTTTGAAAATATAAACTTCATTCTAAATCTATACTTAGAAAAAAAAATATGGGCTTGAAAAAATATATCCCCTAGAGCAAATATGCTATCTGGAATTTGTATGGGGAGGAAGTTAATTCACCTTTTGAATAGAGAATCTTAAAGATTCTCTTATTTACCCTTGTTTAATATCTATAAACATTTCTTTAAATTTAAATAAATAAATAAAAACTTAAAAGAAAGAAATTACAAATATATACCTTGGTCTATGGAGCCATCATGTAACCCCATGTCAGTTTGAATTGTCACATGGGAAATGAATTAAAGTTGGGCAGGTCATATATTGAAGTTTGACAAAAAAATAAAACATTCCCTAAATCATCCTTCCTAGCAGCCTACAAATTTTAGTTTTTGAGAAGATTGGGGTGGCATGGGGAAACACCATGTCCTAGAGAGAAGTGTAGGACAGGTGGCTAAGTGGCCTAGGGAGAAGGGTAGGACAAGTGGCCAAGTGGTAGTTAGGGTGGGTATGGTGGTTAGGTAGTAAAGTTGTAGTTAATTTTGTTATTTTATATTTTAGTATTAATTAAGTGTAGTGAGTATTGTTATAAATATTAGTATTCTGTTAGAAGTTAGTAATTAGTGTTAGGTGTTAGGATAGTTGTAAAAAAATGTAGACAGCTAATTTTTAGCTGAGTTAAGATAGTTTATTAGTATTAGATAAAGTTTTTCTGTAAAGTTTTTAGTTTTTAATTAATTATAATTTTTATTTAATATTAGTTTATTTTTTAAGGGTGTTTTGTTTGATTTTTCTATTAATTAAATGTAGTTATTCATTTTTTTTAAAAAAATTATGATCATATTATGGAGAAGTGTAAAGTTTTATTATTAAAAATTAGTTGATCTTATTACTTATCTCATATTGTTTAAATATATGTTAGATGCAATAAAGTTTAGTTATTTGTGTATTATGTGTTTTATTTGTTAGTTAGTTCTTTGATTTTCAATGTTTCGAAATAGTTTGATTTATCTTTATTTAAATTGTTATTTGAATAATTTTAAATATATATTTTTAAAATTAATGTAATAATGAAAAAAATATTGAAATAAATTTAATAATGAAAGTTTAATTTAACAACCTAATTCTACGAATTAATTATAAAGCTAAATGGAATGTCAAGCCAATAATAGGAGAACCTATTATGTCTTACAATGTACCTATGCTTTAACTTATGATATAAACTTATTGAACTCAGTGGATTTAATTATTATTGCTTGAAAAAAAATCATGTGCTTTGGCTTTGTATTTTGGGCATGACATCTCTCCCCTATTTACATCAATGAAAAAAATGTCATTATGTCAATTTTCTAAGTTCAATCATTTCTAAAGCAATTTGTTCAAGCTCAGGTTTACAAAGATACTATCAAATACCAATATGAAGATTCCTTAATGACTCAACTCAATACACATATAACCCACATAGGATAAGTATCAAGCATCCAATCTAGGAAAAAGATGTGGTGCTTTGCAACATATTGGGGTGATGCAATCTCAACATCAACTAATCTAAAGTAGAATGGAGCATAACCTCAAGCATACCCCTCAAATACTCAAATGTGTTCTTAAGTAAAGGCTTTTAAAATATGTCTTTTATTTTTTCCTTATATATGCTAACATATTCCAATTTGATATCTTTCTCCACTACCTTTTCTCTTAAAAAGTGTTACTTAAACTAATTATGTGTTGTCTTAGATTGTAAAACTAGATTCTTTGACCTACTCACTATACTGTGTTATCAGAATATATGATAACAAACTCAATAAACTCAATTCCACTATCCTTCAACATCTACTTTATTCAAATAATTTGATTATAGTTATTTTCTATGGCTACATATTCTTTTTGTACTATACATTGTGAAATGCAATCTTGTTTCTTTTTCAACCAAGAAACCAATTGCCCTCCCAATAAGAATGCTACACCATTGGTAATATTTATATCATCTACACTTCATTCAAAATTAGCATCATTATATGCATACAATGTGAAATCATGGGATCTATCACACCATAAAACATATCTAGTTGTTTCTTTCAAATATCTCAAAATATTTTTTACTACTACAAGTTGTGTATGTTTAGGATCTACTTGAAATCTTTTGATAATTAATATTGTATTAGCTATATTAGGTCTAGAACGTGTCAAATACTACAACCCACCAATCATAGATCTATACTTTTTCTATTCCACACTAGTGGATTCATCTTTACTAGATTTGTGACACCTATTTACTATAGGCAATCCAATAGGTTTATAATTCTCCAATACAAATGTTTCGACAAGTCTCTAAGATACTTAACTTATGATATGAAAATGACATCTATGTTTTGTATTCTTGCCCATTATTTTCACCATGCAAAAGGGGTACATTGACTAGCCATATTTCTTAGGGTGGTGGGAATAATTTTTCTAACTCATTAATACCCATGCAATTAGGGAATACATAAAGGTTTGATCATGCTTTATCATTATATCCCTAGGTTTTAATCTTTCAAATCCACATACCATATGGTTACACAAATTTCATTATAATCCTCATATTTTGTGGGTCCTATTTGTGGAAAAATTAGGAAAATCATGAAGGCCTTCCATCTTCAACAAATCAAAGGTTGTCTATTTTTCACCAATAGAAATTGCAAGCTCTTTACCCATAGCAAGAAGGCAACAAATGGACATGTAGCATGGTGGCACCTCTTTCCTCAATTCTAGTAGAATGCATCATACATCTTTCCATCCATTGATCTTCCCAAGATCAATGGTCCTCACTATGGTGTCATAGAAAGCTACAAGGTCTTTATCCAAAGTGACATAGCGAGCACTTTCCACATGGATATAGGGGATCAACTTTAGATGGTGGGCCACAATATGACAAGAGTGATGTCAAAACAAGCTAACATATAGATGCATTCCCATTGGCTGGAGGAGTCAATGACACAAGAAAACTTCAACCTTTGATGTCTGTAGATCTTAGTTGATTCGATAGAAATCCCTTTGTCATTATATGGAGTTGCACATTCATCATCCATGGTGACTAAGAAAGGAGGTGACACATGTCCAGGTTCCAATGTTATGAGACACTATTTGTCATGAGATTGCAAAATCCAAAATGAAAGAGATCCAATGACACGAAAAGCATGGTCATAAGATCATAAGTAGCAAGGCAAGGTGGGCCTAAAGGCATAAGAGAAAGAGGGTGCATGTGCTACTTTAAGCTATGATGCTATCATGGGTAGTGTGTCAATGGATCTTAGAGGCCATTCATGTGGGCTAAAATCTTATGATACCTAGTTTTTTGTAAGATCATGAAGGCCAAATATCAAGTTGTTGATGCTATGCCAAAGAAAGTATAAGGGTGGTTGTAAGGACATTAAGGGTAGACAAGCATGTCCTCATTCTACAATATATGGTTCTTTGTATGGTCGTAGAGCTATATTCATGGTTCTGTGATTGTACAATACAAAGAAGATTTCCAATGATCATAGGATCATGAAGCTAGGGTTTTTAGGGTGAGATATTATGATGGGTCTTCCTCTTAGTATGTCATAAGGTCATAGTATCATGAGATCAGGATTCAAGTTTAAGGTTGACTTTTCAATTATGTGTATGACCTTGCTAGATTGACCAAAGGTGGTGTGCTCAGCCTATCAAGTTGTAACACATGGATATGTCTTGGCACTTAGTTAAATTTTGTACTAGGGTGGTATAGTATCAATGCAGAATGAAGTGTTGTAGGTTGACATCAATCAAGGGGACAAATTTGTGGTTTGAATGACCTAGTTTTAATGAATATCTGACCTACATTTGAGTATGGGGATGATGGAGATCAAATTAGATCACTTCCATGGGATGATCAGCAAGCAATATATGATCATTTCTTAGAAATGGTTACAACTATTAATGTTATGCTAGCAGGGTGGTTATGGATTTGAGCTTCAAATGCTACAAGAGGCCAAGGGTAGTTAAGGTAATCTCAAAACATGTAGCACCTAGATCCTCCATGATTATTCTCCTAGTGTTACCCATAATGGGAAATGTAAAAATTAGTGGTAAATGTAATTCTCTGAGATGTCTATACTTTTCCATTGATTTTTTAACATGTGCCCCTCCCATCTAAAGCTTGTTGTAATGCTACTCTATTTAAGGATTCCCAAGACATGGAGAAAGGGTTGGCATTTTTGAAGTCTTATATAGTATAGCATTGTCAAGATCTCTTAGGAGTCCTTCATTCTTTTCTCGACACATCACTTTATTTTTATAGTAAATTAGGATGGATGTTGTTCAATGGCCTTTAATATTTGAATGAATGCATAGACTTAGAATCCTTATAGTATCTACTTGTGGTTTAAGTTTCTAATTTGATATAATCTCTTGAAATTTTTCTCTTTGAATTCTTGAATTTCATCTTAGTTTTAACTATTAGTGAGATTTAATTATTCATATACGTTACAAGTCAAAATACTCAATTTCCATTCAAGTTTGTGACATTGTGAATGTTAGAATTCCCTTTAAAACATCTTGTCTGAATTGCATCGTTCTAGTGAAATATTTATATGTGAATGATTCTTTGCAATATTGAGTTCTTGTTAGCAGTTTGGAAGTGTTTCATCGAGTAAGGCCAACAATACCTTCATCCTATCATTCATTTTAGTACCCCACTCTACTTTTTGAGTATTTACTTTTCTAGAAATCCTTCTATCTCTTTTCCCTTTCAAGTTTAATTTTCTATTTGAAGAAGTAAATCAGTGAGACGTCAAGAGGAGCCGGCCTATAATCTAGAGATTCACTTCTAACTTAGGTAGTTCCCACTACCTTGAAGTGTTTCAATGTTACTCAAAGTTGGTTGAGTTAGAATCTAGTCATAGGCTCAACTTTTAGAGATAACATGTATAATTTATAATCTCAAGAAGTATTTCATTTCTCTAGTCATACTGATCATAAATTCTATCTTAATTTCTTCTAAAAATTTCTTCCTAGCTTCATCGTTGTCATCCACAAATACTACAACAATAAATAAATCATCTTCATTTTTTCACAGGTACAAATTACTATCACCACTAGTTTTCATAAATAAAAATTTTATCTAGTATTCACCCAATTTTGCATATAAGGATCTAGGTGCTTGTTTCAGTCTATACAATGCTTTCTTTAATATATAAACCATATCTTATTTATTTTTCAAAGAAAAGCTATCAAGTTGTTCAATGTATACCTCTTCTTCAAGCTCTCCATTCAAAAAATATGACTTAACATCCATTTGATAAACTTTTTAAAGTCACTTTTTAGTTGCATATGCCAAAAAACATTCACACTACTTCTCATCTAGAAAAAGGTGCAAAAGTTTCCTAAAAATCAATTCTTTTTGCTATGAATATCCTTTACAAACCAATCTTTCTTTGTCTCTCAGAATTTTACCTTGTCCATCAATCTTGTTTTCAAATACCCATTTGTTGGAAATCTAATTGAAAAGATCATTGTGAGTAGAAGATTAAAGATCAAGGAGGGAGATTGTTGTTAAAAGAATGTTTTTAATTATAGTTTTGTCATTGATGTCAAACCTATTATCTTTAGGAGTGAAAAATTCTTATAAGATCCAATTACTATCACTTATTTAATTGATGAAGAGGATTTAATCAACAAGATGTAACAAGAGCACCTAAGAGAAAGGTTGAGTTATGATGTTGTAATGAAGTACAAGGATTAGTTAAGACAATGGTTAAATAATGTATTGATAACATAATCAAAGATATAGAGGTTGGTCACACTTAGAAACATTGGAGGAATAAGTTGTAACAAGGTTGATTGAAAAGTTTAAACTAAGTTCATTGATGGGTGTCGAGCAAGCTAGTTGAAGCTGAGAAAATTTTTAGTTGGAGCCAAGAAAAAGAAAAATCTAGTGTATGCTAAGTGATTTTTAGGTCCCAACTAAAGTTCAAGTGTCGAGAAAAGTATCAAGTACCAAGCATTAGAAAATCTTACTTGGTGCTGAGTGAAGTTTAGGTGCAGAGCATTAGTAAAAATGTAGTTGATGCCAAGTAACACAATATGTGTCGAGCATCAAGATTTCAATAGTGCCAAGCTACTACATTATTTTACATGACGAAGATTTTCCAAATCTAAGCCAACAAAGTTGTTGCCTTGAATTTTATGAACCAGTTGGAGGATAATGATGATGAGCTAGTGGCACATAATTCTATGTAAACTATTTTTAGTCAAATTCAAAGGGATTATTCAAGAAGTTTCTAGAGGAAACAAAATATGGGTTAGATATAATGAATCTTACCTAATCCATACAAATTGAAATCAAAGGAAGGAAGAATTAAGTGGGAAAAGAGCTCCAAGACTTCTATTTAAGGAGTCAAAAACTAAGAAGCAAGCTACTGCTACTAAAGTGCCAAATTGTGAAGTGGTTAGAAGGGTGTCAAGGAAAAGGCAGCTAGGAGAAGGAAGAGCATAGAGGCTCTACTTCTACAAGTGGTCAAGAAGAAATGATTGCACTGGTACAATGAGCATGGAGGTTCAAGGAAACTAACCTTGAAAGGAGGGCAAGCTATCAAGGGTTGTAGAGACTAAAAGCCAGGCAATGCTATGAGCTGAGAAGTGATCTAAGATCTATAAGCTAAGTTGTATGCTGTAATTAGGTAAAAGATTTTCTAATACTCTCTAGCAATTGTATTAGATATGGAGATCCTATGGACTTGGGTTGGTTTAATAGCCATTTGTAAATCTTTTAATAGGGTGGCATTCAAAGTGAATGTTCTAAAGTCCTCTAACTAGGCCCACTTCCAATAGGGTGGTTAAATCCTCTTACAATGTCACATTTAACAGTGTGTTGTAAGCCTTTAATAGGGCAGGCCTTTCATAGGGAATCACTTTAGAAGAGTGAGAATTGAGTAGCATGTTACAGGTGATTTTTTCCAAATTGGGTTTCCACATAAATCACTATGTTATGTGTTGATCTTTTATGTGTTATGCTTGCATGTTGATTTACAATAACTTGTTGAATAGGAAAGTTAAAGCTTGGATGAATGTATGGTTGAATGGGATCACTACACTTAGTGAAAAATATTTGAATTGGACATGTTGGACCTTGAATAATTGATTCACCCCCCATGCCCCCCCCCACCGCCCTCTTAGTTATTCTAAAAAATTTCTAACAACTGGTATCAGAACCTTCTATTAATTTAGTTTCAAGGTACTAGAAGTAGGAAGATCAAGATGTCCAAGAGAGAAGTTCCCAAGCTCAATAAAGACTACTTTACTACATGGTAGAGTTTGATGAAATTACACCTTGGATCAATAGGTGACTATGCACAAACCTCAATTGGAATAGAACATGTAAATGTAGCTAGACCTCTTACTATAGATGGTTACTTCGAAGAAGAAATTGTTAATAGAAAATACTTGAGAACTCTACTCCCTATCTATGCTATTAGAGTTTCAGCCATCCAAGAGCTAAGGTCTATACAAGGAAACACACTAACCTTTGAAGGAATAGTGGGAAGACTTACTACATTTGAATTGTCCAACTTTGATAACTACAAACTTGAGAACCTTGAATCTACTTTCAAGGCCAAGATGACAATAAAAGACACTAAGGAGGAGACATCAAGAAAGAAGAGAAGAAAAGGAAAGCATGCATCCAGTGATAGTAGCACAGATGAGGAAGATGTTGAATAGTTAGAAGTACTATTGGCTAGGAGATTTCATAGAGGCAAAGGTAAATTCAAAGGTAATCTCCCTATCATATATTTCAATTGTAATGAAGTAGGTCATATTGCTACAAGGTGTACATAGAAGAAGAACCAAAAAGAAGGAAACAAGTACAAGAACAAGAGGGTAGATAATAGTAAAGACTACAAGAAAAAAGGAAAAAGATGCTACATTGTTGAAGAAGATTCTGATGAGAATGATGATGAAGTAGTCTATGCGGCCATGAAGGATGAATTAGATAAAGATGAAGATGAAGCAACAACATTGGTTACTTGTGTGAACAAGAATAACAAGTGGATCATAGATAGTGGATGCTCACATCACATGATAGGAGGTAAATGTAAGTTCATTAACTTTACTCAATATGATGGAAATAGTGTTAGATTTGGAAATGATGCTCCATGTCAAATAAAATGAAAAAGTTCCATTAAACTTACAGAGAAAATTTTATGTGATAATACATACTATGTTGAAGGATTGAACTACAACTTGTTAAGTGTATCACAGTTAGACAATGTAGGTTACAAAGTAGAATTTGGAAACAAAACTACCAAGATCTATGACACTAATGAAAATTAGATAGGAAAAGGTAAACAAACTAGAAGTAACTTTTTTTACCTAGATATGGAAAATGCAACCCATCTTGTTGTTAGAGTTGATGATGTGTGGTTGTGGCATAAAAGATTGTGTCATGTTAACTTTGACAATCTAATTAGCATTAGCAAAAGGAAGAAGGTTAGAGGGTTGCCTAAATTGGAGAAACTTGAAAACACAATGTGCAAACAATGTGAACTAGGGAAGATGACCAAGTCTAGCTTCAAAAGAAAAACATACACTTCCAAAGAAGTACTAGAGCTAGTCCATACAAACTTATGTGGTCCAATAGAAATACAAAGTTACCTAAGATATAGATACATAATGCTATTTGTAGATGACTATTCTAGGATGATGACTACAGTGTTCTTCAAGCAAAAATCTGATGCATTTCAAATTTTTAAGTGGTATTTGGCTAGAATTGAGAAGGAAATACGTAAGAATTTGAAATGCCTAATGTCAGATAGAAGAGGTGAGTTTACATCAGAGGAATTTGAAATATTCTGCAATGAAAAAGGTATCAAAAGGAAAAAATATGTACCAAGGACTCCACCTCAGACTAGAATTGTTGAAAGAATAAATAGATCAATGATAGATTGTGCAAGGACCTTGATGATGGAGAAAAATGTTGCACTAAAGTACTAGAGAGAAGCTATAAGTAGTGCAGTCTACGCAATAAATAGAGTCCAAGTCAAGAAAGGTACAAATACAACACCTTTTGAATTGCGATATGGTCACTCACCTAATGTAAGACGTTTTAAAGTATTTGGTTGTAAATTCTATATTCTTAACACTAGTACATTCAGGCTCATTTTTTGACCTTTATTGGTCAAAATATTGACACATTTTTCGACCAAACTTCGACCAAATTCGACCAATGAATTGGTCGATAATTTTTCAGTCAGAAATTTGACAAACCTACTGGATGGTCAAAATTTTGACCAATACATTGGTCAAAAAATGTTGGAGTTGTTAAGTCATTTTTTGCCATTCATTGGTTGAACTTTCAACTAATGCTTGATAGAAATCTGTGAGACATTGGTCGAAATTTTGATCAATGCATGGTAGAAAACTAGATGGCATTGGTCAAAAACTTTTTGGTCAAAAATTTAACCATCCAGTAGGTTTTTCAAAATTTCAACCAATACGGTGGTCGAAAAATATTGGCATTGTCAACACATTTTTTGCCATTCATTGGTCAAACTTTTGACCAATGCTTGAGAGAAATCTGCAGGGCCCATATCATGGACATCAATATCATGGACCCACTTCCCATGTACTAGGTACAAAGATTTTTTATCATGAGATAGAGCTGGGATCAAAGGGTGGCATTGACTCCCTATGAAGAAGTGCTTGAAAGTTAAGTATAGCAAGTTAGCAAGTGTGGCCCACCACTATTGAAGTAAAATTATTGTCCACAAGATCAAGTCTGGATTGACGACACTCATTGACTTGCTATAAAGAGATGTAAAAAAATTAGGTATAGTGAGTTAGTGAGCAATGGACCCACCATCGTGTTCTTAAAGGTTGTTTCAATTGTCTACCACACAATTAAAGTAAGATCAATGATCATCACTAGCTCGCTATGGAAAGATGCTCAAGAATTATGTATAATGAGTTAGCAAGTTGATGACATGTGTCCATAGTCATCCATGGGCTTGGTTTGAAGTGCCAACCTTGAAGGAAAGGTAGAGGTGGAGGTGTTTTATTGGCTTGAATGCCAATGTGTTAAGAAGAAATCTGAGTCAACTTAGTTGTCATTCCCAAATCGTAGGATTTTTCAAGGATCAATGGCACAAGTTTAAAAAAGAAAGTGTGACACCACTCTATTTTTCTGTTTGGTGCATTTATGATAAGTGAAAGCTTTGCATGTGGGAGAAATAGAGTATAACACAGAGATTTTCATTAATTCCAATCCCATGCGAACAAAGATTACAAATTTTTTGAGCACAAGAGCCTGATTGATTATGTCATGTTAAGCCTGGTAAAGATGTGAAACTATTCTTCTATCATTCGATAGAAATTTTAGAAGTTCAGAGAAGAACAAGTTCAGCAAGGCAAGTAGGTACTCATATTATAACCTCTATGGCATTCCAATTCTCTCAATACTATCAAAATGCCTCCTAAGAAACCATTCTCTGGGAAAATTAATTATATGGATAGGAATGTCCACGATGATTTATTTGAATTACTCCTAGAATCTACTATACAACCTGCACAAGTTAAAAAGTTAATTTCCTTAAACCCTAGGCTTAAAATTGGTGATGGCCTATATGACAAGGGGAACTGGGTTAGGGATGCAACAACTACTCAAACTAGCCTTATCTTGTTTAAAAAGTGGTTTTTGGAAAGAAAGTTGTTTGCTCCGCATGCTAATGTCTGGAATTTTGATTTGGGAAAGTTCATAGTCCCAAGTGTTTTCATGGATTATGATTTGCTTGAAGCCATTGCTAAGAATTATGACCAAGCCATTAGGGTTCTAAGAAGAAAGGATAGTGTGCCTCTAGTCTTGATTACTCCTAAAGAAATTAGAGAGGTTTTTCACCTGGAACCATTATCAAACTACCATGTGCAAATCAATATGCTAGAATTAGAGAATAAATATAAAGAAAAGAAGGATGTAATTAGGGGAGGTGCACTAAGGGCACATATTGGTACAATAGGAACTTTGCCAGTAATTATTGCAGCCTCTAGAGAGCCTTTTAAGAAGATTTTTTTCACTTCCTGGGCTGTAGAGATATACAGGACCTTATGCCAAGTTTTTAGTGAAGATGAGCAAGAATTTATGCCCATTGGTTTCATGTTCATGATGGTTCAAATTGCTTCCTTTGGTGTAGATGTTATTTTTGATTTTTCTTCCTTTTTGGCTGAAGAAATTCACATTGGTTTAGTTGGGATTGCGAAGGGCAAGGTGGAAAAAACTTTTGGTTACTACTCTCTATTAATGCATATGTTTTTGTTCAAAGGAGTGACATATTTTGGTGATGAGATGGAACTAAATAGAGAGGAGAATGGGGAAATACTGCCAGTCCAGTTGTGGAGTGCAGATATGACCTGGGATGCAAGTAATGCTAGTTTTGTCAGATTTGATAGATATTTTGCTGCTAAATTGAGATGCCTCATATTGAGTGACAATCCCATAATCCCTAGGGTACTAATGAGTTTCATTAGGCCTATGGATAACCCCCATGACTTGAAAGTTTCACATAATTGGAGAGATATCATCCCCTACACTATTTCTACTATTTTTAGAATCTATGGTTTCAAGGGGAACCCTCATGTTTTGCCTTACCAAGTTCCTTTGAAGGTGGGAATTCTTGAAGTTTTATGCCAGTTAGGGGGAGTGGAAGAAATGTTTTTGTTGAAAAGGAAATTAGGGTCAATTTTCCCTACCTACACAGTGGCCCATCAATTTTTGATTACAAAAAGGGGATGGATCTTTTTGCATAAAATTTTGGAGCAGTATATGATGGTTGTCTCTCATCCCCATTTTTGTGATTCTGAGGGATTTTTCAATCAGATGTTGAGGCATTGAATCAAGTTGGGACCAATCAAGCATGATTCTTATTATCCAAAGGATATTATAAGGAATGAATTCTCATTGCAAGAGCAGGAAACTAAAAAGGAAAAATGGAGAGTTTATTCCCGAGTCTTAGAATTCATTCATTGTTTTGATAATAAATATGATCCTTTAGATAATGCTATTACAGAGGCTAACAAAATAAGTAAGCTCATGAATACCTTCCCTAAAATAATGGAGGTCATGAATGAAAAGAAACAATTTCTTATTGATTCATATCCTGATAAGGCCAAGGAGGTCATGAGGAGGTTGGCTTTCACTCCAAATGTGAGAACTGATAAAATAATTGTACAAAAGAGGCTCGGATATACTATAATTCAGAATAAAAGGGTTCCTATACACAAGGGAAAACAAATAATAGGATCTACCAGTATAGCCCAAGAGAAGAGACCTGAAGAGCCTAGTCCTAAGAGGCAAAAGGTAATGATAGAAGAAAGGCCTCAAGATGAGGAATATTCACCCACCTAGTCCCCTTTGAGGATTGGAGAAGAGCAGCTCACTGGTGAATAGGTTGACCAAATGGGATCACAGGGAGATATTATTATTACTCAAGAAAAATTAGATGAGGGTAACCCTCAAGAACTTCCTCTCCCAAGTTTGGATCTAACAATAGCTGATTATAGAGGTAGGGAGTTGGACCCTATATTAGAGCAGGCAAGTCATCAATTTTTGACTGATGACAGTTTTGTGAAATCAAGGGCTTTTTAGTAGTTTGCATGGAGGACAAACATGAATGTTTTCGAGGAGAAATGTAAAAAGATGAAAACAGAGCATCCAAAAATGGATGAAACTTCCATGCAAAACCAAATTAAAGAAGAAATGATGAAGGAATTGTAGAATATAAGCCCTGAGGAGGGGAGGAAAATGATAAAGGCATATAACATTTTATTATTGCCCAATTGGGATATTGCAGATGCATTAATTTTCAATTCTATTTCAAGTAGATTGGAGTTGCAAGACCCAAATAGCAGAGACTTCCAAGGCACTTCATTCATTAAAGATCAAGCTGCATTAGTTAGTTTGTCATTGAGAAAGGGATCTAGAGCCACACCATCACAATTAGATGAGTCTAGGTTGATGGGAAATATACTTGTAAGAAGGGTTGCTGACACTTCACATGTATAGGCAGCATATTGGAATGTGGATTCTTCTAAGTTTGTGTTGGCCACTGCTAAGAAGGAGGAACAAGCTATGTCTAAGTTATAGAATAAATATGAAACATAATAGGGAGGTAAAAAGGAGAATTGAACTTGAAAACAAGGCAATGGGGAAATCTACAAGGCCAAGAATAACATACCCCCATCCTCGAGTGGAACCTTTTAAATCCACCCCCCTTGTAGAGATACCAAACACACCTCAAAGGCTTGAATATTATACAACTGAGGATTTTGAACAAGAGAAGAGAAAACTATGGGCCTTACATGTAGAGTTAAATATGTAGTATGAGGATAAGCTTAGAAAGGCTCTAATGTATTTAGCGGACAAAATTGAGTGGCCCTTATTCTTTGATCAATTGGTAAAAGTAATAGATATATGGGAGGAATTGAAAACTCATGATGATACCCTAAAGCCTATTGTTAATAAATGGGGAAGAAGGGAAAAGGAAATCACCCTTCTATGTTATTCAGTTATAAAGTCTTCCAATGACCATGTTGAAAAATTGTATGATATTGCTAATGACTTGTCAGATTTTGATAACAAGAGAGTTGCTCTGCAACTAAAAATTGTTTCTTATTTGAATAAGTACAAGAATCAAAAATTTGATCTATTTACTTGTGCTTGGGATAGAAAGAAGAAATTGAAAAATAAGGAAGAGTGGAGTAAAGAATTGGATGACCTTTTTTGCACAAGGATAAATAAAGTTATTAATGAAAAGGGGCATGCTTGGTGGGCCACCATGACAGAGGAATTTGTTGAAGTCCAATTATTTTTTGATTCTTTGAAGCAAGAATTTGTTGGTTTTGAAAAGGAGGCTGGTTATATTTTAAAAAAGCAAAATGATATCCTACAGTTCACTGGTCGGATGATATACAATTTGACACTTGGATGGCAGATCTTTTGTTGGACAAGCAGTTAGAGGAGGATAGTTCAGATGATGATGAGAAACAAGAAGGCAAGGTGCAGATTATTGACACCTCTGCACCAGAACTAAAAAAAGAAGAAGGTGAAAAGGTAATAATGCCTACTCAGGGTGAAAGCAGTGAGAACCCACAAGAGAAAACTAATTTGGAGGTATCACAAGATCATCCTTCTTTGGCCAGCTTGGTAGCCACGTATTCTAAGGAGCTAGAATAATGAGAGACAAATCAGAAGTTGATGATTCACAACAAAAATTGGAACAGGCCTACCTGAAGGAATATTTGATACGCCTGGCATTCTGTTGTGATTATTTTTGTCTTTTGTATCATGCTTTGTTCCTTGGACACTTGTTAGATCACAGTTGCCCTCTGCTTGTTGCATCTCATGCTATATAAATGAGTTTTCAAGGCATTGTGATGGTTTGAGACTTGTGCAATTTTTTGTTTCTTTCAAGAAGAGTACATATTCAGTCGGTCCAATAGTAGGAAGAGGTTTTGAGTTTGCTTCCATTGTACTTTCTGATAAGCAAATTGAAATGATAGAAATGGCAATCTATTTTGGGCATTCAATTGGTTTTCTATTGGTTATTGTATTAGTCATATGAAAAGGATAATAGAAAGGGGTATTTGCACTATATTTGTGTCATCAATTTCTTTCTCCAGTTTATGGGTTTGTTTACTTTGAAGTCATTTACATAAGGTTTATTTGGCTGAATACAGTATGGATGGGTTGTTATGTTGGTTTTATTGTTGCTTTTAATTCAAGCAATTATATAAATGCTTCAGTAAATTAGTAGGGTTTCTGAGTTCATAAAAGGGATATTGCATAAGAATGGAGATGGGTGATTGCGGTTGATTAATTCTTATACAAGTTATTTGAATTATATCTCCCGCCAATAGTCAATTTCTTGCCCAATGGATAAGGCACTGGTCCTATAAATCAGAAGTAAACAAGGATGAATTTTGCTGCTGCATATCAAATCATCTTACAAAATCAAAATTATTTTCAATCCTGTTCAAGAATTATAAATGCTGGTCTCAACTCATTCATATCTAATTCCTGAGTCTTCAGTAGCTCCTATTTCTAGGAATATTTGTAAATTTTAGGAGAATTATGACCAGATCTGCTGATAAGGGATGTGTATATGTTTGAGAGCATTGAAGAATTTAAGTGGGCTATGAATGTATGTGAGGGTAACCGATGAGAATCAGAATGAAACTAAGATAATTTCATTTTTGAATTCTACTGCACTGTGCACTTGTGCAGATCCTTTCTGGTTCCTCTTTGTGCCCACCACTTAGCCCACATTATTGAGTGTCCTATATAAGAAATTCTTATAGCAAGCAATTTACCCAAGATTCTTGGAGTTGTTCCACTATAAGATATGATGAAATCATGAACTAATTGCCTATTATTTAAGAAAATGAGAAACACTATAAGACACTTTGCAGTGCTGCAATAATAGCCAAATCACCAAAGTAGGCATGATTTTTGGATCATATTCTCTCTTAGACATAGATGTAACATGCATTTTGGTTGTAGGTGATTTCTAGGAGCTTGGGGTTCACTATCAATTCCAACACCTTCGACTAAAATTTTTGAACAAGTCAAAAGTTGTTCCACTATAATGATTACTAATAAACTTTATCATTGTTGAAGTCAAAATTTTATCATTAGCAAAAATGGTAGATAATTTTGTTCATGGTCTCAAGGAAAACAAAGACTGCTTGACAATAGCAAGAAATAACACAGATGACTTAGAAATAGTCTATCATAATGAAAGACATATTTTTCCCATCATAACACTAGTAGTGCTCTATTGTCCCATTTTTGGTAACAGAGACACCCCCCAAGCATCTTCAAACATGAAATGATCCATTGTCTATTAGACTGGTGTCTAATTCAGGCTAAACCTCCATCAGCAATTACCATCCAACACTGCACTTGCACCAAGTTTTCCCACTCTCCTACATTTGGTTAATATAGTACAAATAATTTATCACAACCTCATTGTCTCCCATCAATAACAGTGACTACAGGTGGTAGGAGAGAATCTACATTGGAAACTTTAGAATAAGTACAATTGATTGTGCCTAACCAGTCACTGGTTTGAATGCACCAGTCTATTATTCCTTACTCAACCCACAATGAAAATTAAAAGAATGTGTGGACAAGATAAAAAAAATAATAAAATTTTCTCACATTAAATATTAGTCAAAATGCATTTGATACATCATAGGAACTCACTGTTCCATGGGACAGAGACTGAATTGCAGAGAACATGATTATTTTATTGATTATAATTTTTTCACAATGCCTTGTCTCACCACCCCAACTCTACTTCTCCCCCAAACACTTAACAAATCCCTTCTAAATAACAAAACAATAGTAAACAACCACTATTGTCTAGCTATCTAACTGTTACCAGTTAGTTATAAACTAAAATTTGTTGTCTAAGTTGACACAAAGTGTCAACTTCAACAAATTACAATCATATATGCCTTTAATATATTTCACTAACCTTTTCAAAGGTTTTATAACTTCACTAACCCTTCCAAAGACACCTAAAACCCTTACGAGTTGTACTAGGCCTAAAGACACCTAAAACACTTACAAGCTTTTCTTTGGATTTTTTCTACATTTGATACTTTTCTTATAGGTGGACATGTCTATCACAAACATCTAACATGTCTGTCCTTAGACTTCATGGCAAAAACCCTACAAACAACACACAAAAAATAAGGACATGAACCATCCAAACATCTCTAATAGCATGTGGATATCCCAAAGATGCATAAGTGCATGACTTGTGAAAACCAAAAAGATAAGACTAACTTATATAACAAGTGAATAACCAAAATGATTTTATGTCTGTGTTATGTTTGACAATGACAATGATATTTGGATTCAAGTATGAGGAAATTTGTATCAATCAATTCATTAAATATCATTTGAATACAAAGAATATTTTAAGAGATTCAAGAGCATAATTATAAGCCAAATTTGTGGAAGAACTAAATCAGACCTAAGTGAACAGACATGTGAAGGCTTATTTTGAATATGATGAGTAGATCTAAGGCAGAATTTTTATGAAGGTATATTCCAAGTTTAGAGCATTTATTGAAAAACACTATTTCAAATCTTGGTGGATTATTCATAAGTACAAGGCAGATTTGTTGAAGACCTCGAAGGAGATCTAAGGCAAATTTACCTACATTATAAACACTTTGCATTTCAAAGGTCAGTTCCTTTTGCATTGCAGGATTTGAGGTTGGTGTCTCTAGCTAATTGAGTCTACACATTTGTTTGAAGTTATATACATACATACATATATGTATGTGTGTACATACACACACAATTCACCTACAAGGATTTCCATGCTAAATAGTATATGCATCTTGTCTTCTTTTGTTAGACATCAACTATGTGAATGCTTTCTACATTGCTTTCAGTTGACTAAATATATATAATAAAATATGCAAGTTTCTATGCCAAACTAACTCCAATGTGGACAAATATCTAATAATTGGGATTTAAACTAAGCAAGAACTATATGTTCAAGGAACCAAAAGATGACTGCAATGAGACTATTACAAGCGAATAAACTTCAATCTCGTTAAAAAGAATTGGGATGTGTGTTTGAAGACTTAACAAATTTAAGCTTCACTTGGTTTCAAGAATACTATAATATTCTCTACTTAACAAGGCCAACCACGTGAAGGTGGAAACTCATCTGGCCTCACCCCCCTCCCCCTAACATCAATCTAAAGTACCCATTATCATCTAATTACATACTTCATTCATTCATTCATCCATTTATGAACTATAACATTCAATCAATACAATCACATAACATTCATTAATATGATATAAAATTCATTAATACACAATACTAATCAAAACTTCATTAACACATAACAATATTCATTAACATAAAATAAAAATCTATATTAATAGGCATCATTCATACATAATTACTTAAAACAAATTTCTTTCATTATCCAACAAGGTTTATCAAAAAAGATTTTTAAAACATGATTTCTTTTTTTGTTTTTCTGAGCTCTCTTAAGAAAAGCGCTCATAGGGACATCCATATCTGCTTCATTCTCCTCCTCTTATGGCATGTGTAATGTCAAATTATGATGGCTCCTTCTCTTTGAAGGAGCAGGAGGTTACTGCACTAAAGGGGGCTCTGTTGCAAGAACAAGTGAATGCGATAAATTGGCATACTCTTTTTCTTTTTCTAACTATTACAAGTTTGTAATTAAGTACGAGTACAACATATAATTCATTTTTCTTACTTGACAATGCCACATCATGTACATTAACATTTTGATCTGCCACCATGTCAACATGTTGAACACTTGGAACATGGTGCAGTCCTTCAGCATGATGTTCAACATGCTCTGAAATATTCAAAAAAAGGATACATGTCAAATTCCTATTGAATGTGTTAAATTGTATTCATAATTGCATAATTAATTTCCAATAGCAAATTAATACCTCCACCACTATAACGCACATCATGGCCTTTGTCAGGAGCAGGTTCTATGGTAGGATATGAAGGCTGCAGTAAAATGTTATGGACATTGTTATGTAGTCAATTTACATTTAAAACTAATACCAAAAAAGAATCTTCTCAACTATTTAATTTCATTTACTTTTCATCTAACCAATTTACCTATGAGATATCATTTGGTGCACTAGATTCTTGGGCAAGGCTTATAGATTATTCATGTAGGCATGCAACCACAACTTTATAGCCTTCCTTCAAGGCATTTTTTCTATCTTCATCTGTGACCTCCACATTGAAATCTGTGCACTGTGGTTTTTGCTTGATAACGTTAGTTTTCCATGTATGGTTTCATTAAACAAAACTGTTTGCAACATTATATTAATAAAAACAAAACAAAATTCATTGCTCTACTTGCAAGTCGAGACTACAGATTCATATAGCCACCAGAGCCAAGATTGTGTTGGCCAACCTTTTCTATTCTCACTTTTGTAGCCATGGATGTGTCTTGCAATCTATGAACCATTTCAAACATCTTAGATTATATATTTAAAAATATCAATAATTAGTGCATGATTACAATGTACTTAATACTATAATGACGTATCTTTTTTTGCCCTGTGTTGCTTCATTATCTCTATCTTCACATAGCCTTTTCTCCTTTGCATCTTCTATTACTTCATTCCACTCCATCGGTGGAATCATAGGAGGATGGTCATACTTTGGGTTATCCTTAAGACCCCTTCTATATTGATCCCTCACAGTCTTTATATGCTTTTCTACTCTTTTCAAAAGTAGGCCAGTGTCAAAAATGTTTTTCCCAAATTTCTCTTCAATGGATGCAATTAGCTGAATTTTGCATGGATCTACAAGGAAAATTTGTTTCTCTTTAGCTACTAATCTTGCTTTGTGCTTGTCAATTAAAACATTATTTTTAAACTTGATTTTAATACTTTTTATAATCAATGGCTTTCTTTCCAATGTCTATCTCTTGACTCAACACATTTTTTTATTATTCTTTCCTTCTTGCTTCATCATAAATACTTGGTTCACAAGCGCTTATGGTGTTCTTCTTGCTAAGATTATGAAGTGGACAATGACTTTCAATCTAGATAATCAAGTGTTTGGCTCAACTTTTTTGGGTAAGTGTGATGATATGTAGTGCACTATAAATTTTATCTTCAATGAAAGGATTAACACCTCTAATTTTCAAATGGCGATCAACCAGAACTAGCTGACAATCTAACCTAAAAAATACATTTTATGCCAAATTCAAATCACAGTTAAAGACATTTAGCTATTGGAAAATGGAAAGATTATGTCTTATTTCAGATATGCAATAAAATGGGCAAGAAATGTGGAAGAACTAAATGTATTTCTAAAAATAATGTCAATTCCCTTCAAAAGAAATATTTTGCATGCAACTTACTTGCTGAAGATATTTCAAGTTCAACAACTCTTTAATCACAGGATCCACAATAGTTGGAAGCTTTGACCTATCTGTTAGCTGTGGCTTGGCCTGCAGCAACAAAAAATTCTTAATATATGCATCTCAACATTTAAAAAATACATCAAGCAATTCAGGTCCATTACAGTCTATAAATTAATTGGCATTTGTTTCTTCTTTAACATATTTGACAATCAAGTACAATTAATAGGAATACAAGAGCAAAACTTGGAATTCTACTAATGTCATCAATGTTAATCTTGGGTACTAGTACAAAGCCAATAAGAAATCTGTAGTTGTACCAACCAAGATATTTACAAGACTTGATCACAAAAGGTTCATTTAGCACAAAAAAACTTCAAAAATATTGTATATATACACTCTTTGATGCTATCAAAGGGAACAACTATTTTAATGATGTTTTACGTAAGAATTGCTAGAGGAAATGATAAGCATGAAATATATTCAAGTTTTGACACAAAGGAATTGAAACATCCGCACTCAGGAATTGCCTGAGTATTTAAATTCACTCAAATTATGCCTTACAGCTTCTTTGAAAAACAATGATTTAGATATTCAGTGGTATCTTAAGTACTATATACTAGTGCTTGCACCAAGCATAGGTGCAAGAGTATAGTTGATAGTGGCATGTAGTTGATCATTTTAGAAATGTGGTAGCTAGTAGCATTGTTTTATAAAAAAGCCCTATACTATTATTTGGTAGGAAGATAATTAGAACCAAAGTAAACATGGTGTGCACAACTAGCATCATTTGATTGTTTTCTATTTTGAGAGGTAGAATATTTGGTGGATCTTAATTTTTTTGGAAACTATTTTGAGCAAGGATATGCTAAAAATGAGTTCTTCTATAACCATAAAAAAATTATCAGATTCACCATCCAAACTATTGAGTTTCAACCAAATATCAATATGTAGTTTACGAACAGTTGGCCTAAATGGTTGCTGTTATAATTGAGAATAACACCGAGCCTTATTTGATGAGTCTTTTTTATTGACTTGTAAATTTTCTAATAATTCAATAGATAAACCCATTGATAAAAAAACATGTAAACTCATTAGCTATTATTGTGGAGTTAGATCTCAACATTGGCTCTAGTATTTCTTTAGTTGGCAATCATGCATTGGTTACATCTGGATTATCACCAGCTATTGTAGATGATGGAAGTGATACTATGTATGAAGCTTCTAATATAGGAACTCCATGAGAAGCTAGAGATCATTTAATGGAGATTTGGTGATGAAAAATGGGATCTCTAAAGATGAATAGAGCTCGTTGAAGTTAAGAGGTCTTGTCAAAGTGTTTTTTGAAGTATCCTATGTGTTTTTTGACAAGTAGGATTGGTTATAAAGTGTAATGTCCTCATTTTAGCTTGCCATGGTTTATGTTTGGATTGACCTATTATTGGCCCTCGTAGGTTAAGACTGATGGCTAGAGGGCCCCATCTGGAAAAACAAGAGGATCTTTCCCTTTTATAGTACAAAAGTGTTTACGATTCCTCCTTGTTTGTTTTAGTTAGGTACACTTACAATTTATAGTAAGTTATGTATCCAACATTTCTACATTTGGCAAGGCACCTAGACCGATCTCAACATAGTGACAACCCTTGGCACTACTAATTTTATCAAATATTTAGGGAATTACTAGTTATAGTAGGTTAGGAGTTAATAGAGAGAACCATTAATATTTTTATTAAGGAAGTTGGTTGTGTGATGGAAGCAATGGTTGACCAACTGGTTCAGATGAGACAAAGAGATGATGAGTAATCAATGAGATATTAAAATTATAGTAACAGTAATAAAGCTATTTATAATGGTTATATTGTAAATTTATTACTTATCTTCATAAAGTATTATTGAGGAGCAATTATATTTAATGGAAAATTATGCCTTTAATAATGACATATCTTAATTCAAACACAAAAAATAGTTATATAAGTCATTAAAGTGACATATTCGTGAAGCCTCATGAATCAAACTTTATTGAAGAATTATAAAAGCCCTAGAAATGAAATTGATTGATTTTTTGTTTATGAGTTTTGACTTTTATATTGGATGTTCCAGGGAAGAGTACAATGTGACCTAGGGTTTTATATTGGATGTTCCAGGGAAGAGTGCAATGTTGAGTTACAAAACATTATATGACTACTCTGAGTCTTTATTCCATTCAAAGCATGAAATTTAGTATTGTTCCTAAGTTTTCATAGCAATCAAACCATGGATTTTGTATTGATTGACTCTAAGACTTTATATTATTCAAACCATGGATTCTAATGTTAATTCTAGGTTTTTATGGCATTCAAAACATGAACTGTAGAAGAATTTATATGGTTTGAAGGGATGCTGCCCCACACTTCTCATCACCACCCTTGTAGTCAAATGTTGTTCTTGGACTCCTGGGATATTATTATTGGGTAAAGCTTAAATGGTCTTGAATTTTTTTGTTTTCTTTTTCTATTTGAGGTTCTTTGGAAAGGAAGGAGATCCTGGCAGTGGCAAGCCCAAACTTTAGATTGTTGTTCCTTCTATGACTTTTGGTGGAGCATTAAAAAAATTTGTACTATGCCCAGCAGAGTTGATAAAGGTAACAAGAACTAGACTTTGTATCTATTGTATGTATATAAATTGAACTCTAGACTCCATACCATTGACTATTTGTTGTTTTGCAATGTAGATTGCAAGTTTAGGAGAATGAATATGTGTATTTCAATGAACTTGAATTTTTTTTGTCTCCATGAATGATAACGTGGCAGTGTGGTATTTAATGGAAGGCATTTAAAATTGATTGAATTGCCTATGATTTGACATAAGTGGCTGAACATATTGTATTTATAAACAAATATTGTGTATGCGTGGAGTACTGTTCTAAGTAATATATGACAAGAGAGACTCAGGATTCGAGGTTTCCATAGAATTGTGCTAAGGATTCGGTAATGGTATTGAAATTATTATTGAAAGTTTCTTATAATGGACACTTGAACAGAGCTGAAATTACTAAAACTTTCAAAGAATGAACATCAATTCTTTTAGTTTTGAGGAATTCCATGATTGGTATTTATATCGCTCGTTATAATGGTTCCACATAGTAATTATTTAGTACTTTTTTTATTATCTCGTTGATCTATCAAATTATAATATTATTAATTAGATAAATATTAAATAACAATACATAAAACCATCAGAAAGCCCATCGTAGAGCCTCATGGCTTTGGTGAACCATCTGAAGGGAGAAAGAACAATATGGGCATGTTGAATAGGGGTGACGAGAAACATCTATTTACTCTTTTTGCTCATGTCTATTAACAAGAAAATGTCAAATACTACACAATATGCATGAAGATTCATGCTTCAGTTGATCTCAAATACAGTTTGAGATCAATTTCTAATTTAGGATCAAAATAGTGAGATTGCAAGATCTTCAACTAAATATTGACTTAAGATTCATGAAGGTAATGTTAATGATGTCAAGTTTCCACAACAAGACCAAACTGCTAAAAACCATTCAACCAATCTTTGGTAAGTTGTTCTTTCTCTTGGAAGCTTACCATCCCAAACAAATCACACAGTGTTAGTAACTCTCCTTGTGAAGATCAAGCCAAATTTTTAGGTCATCGATCCAAACCAAACCAAAGTTTGGAGTAATCTCCCTGTAAATCTGATTGCACATTTGAGCTGTTACATCAATTTATCTTCAATGACTTTTTAAACTAATCAAAACTAAGTAAAAAATAAAGTTTTTTGTAAAAGGGGTGTTCAATCAAAATTAAAACATCAAACCAATATTGCATTGAAACATTTGTTGAAAAAGAAACTACAGAAGTATTAGCTAATTCTAATCTTCATGAATAGGTTTAGTTCTCATATTATGTGTAAATCTAATACAATGTTTTCTTCTTTATGCATTGTGTGGGTGTTCATAATGTTAGCAGAAAATATAGCAACGTGGAAAGATGCTTAATGAATAGATTCCTCTATTACCAATGTATATTGTCCCCAGCTTGAATTTTTTAAGGAAATTAGGATCAGATTTAATACCTTCTTAAATTATATGAATACCCTTAATGCGATGGATCCACTAACTTGTATCTTCTTGATGATGTGATTAATCAATTTTTCTTGTAGGTTTTGCATATATAGTTTAACTGCTAGAACTGTAAGTATCTTCTTGAAATCACTTTCAATATTGTTTTCTACATTTTCTAATCGGTAGTGATCTTGATAGTATATATAAGATGCTATGTGGGTGAAGCCATGTAGGGACATGGCCCTACACGGGGCATGTCAAAAAGATATGATTATATTCTACTAAATTTTTTTAGTAAAAGAAGTCTTTAATGTCATGGAGTTTAAAGCACATCCACAACATGAAGATTATGGTAAAGATGATTATGATAGAGAAATATCTCCATGTGTGAAACGAGTCTTACATTGAAGGCAATATGTGGTGCATCAGATATGGATGAATGGAATCTGCTTGCCACATTCACGTGGAAGAGGAGTAAAGATTCTACACAGTAATGAAGACATCAAATATAAATATACAACATAGATATAAGATGGTATGTAATCTGAGAAATGACATGGATTGAAAAGTAGGGTTCACTATTAGATATGAAATATGTGGTGATAAAATAAGACAAATTGTTAAGCTAGAGATAAAATAATCATGCTGTACTATGATAGCATTTCTGATATAGCACAAGTTTATTAATAAGAAAATGATCCACTAAAATAGAAAGTCCTTCATGTCATAACATCACTAATGGTTGTGTCATTAAAATTCTAGATCATACCTAAAGTGAAGTCGCAAGAAAAATTAACAAAATGCACTAATTTATTGATGCACTATAATCTAGCTTTGTCAATGTCAATATTATCTCTTTCAAAGGTTTCAAATTTTTTGAATATCTTTAAGAAAAAGGACCCATGCTAGATCATGAAACTCTAAGAGTCCCCGTATAACCCCTATCTCTTACAAGTTTAAGAAACTCAACCTGTATATCATAACTTGTAGTCTAAAATTATCATGATTGTAAATATAGAAATAATTGACCATCCTTTTATATCAAATATACTAAAAGTTATAATCAATGAGAAAATCTCAATACTTTATTTAGTTGAAATAGAAACACAAGATTTTCCTCAAAGAAGTTTGAATTACACTGGTTGATATTTTTAACAACCATAACAAATATGCCTTTATTTACCAATTCTTGCATCTCCAATACAAATTCAATTTTATTAGCATAATTGTAATTCAAAATACCCTAAATAAAAGATCAAAAAGAATTGAGGGTAAGTATCTAAGAAAACATGATCTCCTTAAGGGAAAATTGATCTTTTTTTTCTCACATGTACATGATCAAGAGTCTTACTACTAATTCCATAAAGAAGTTGATTATGATCTCTATGTGTTTGGTAGAATCCACCATTAAATTACCTTGTGGTTCACTCTCATTATGTCTCCCTTTCCACCTAGGATGATTTTCTAGATGTACTCCTAATTTATCAGTATGACAAGTCTTGTTGGAGCTGTAAGCTTCACTACCATGAACATGTTCGATTGAAGATCTCAATTCAACATCTTAATCATGCTTATGTGAGAAATTTAATGGGAGTTCATACATCACCAGGTCATTTGAAATGCTTTTAATAACTACCTACTCTTATCCACTCCTAATGTTAATAGTAGAAAATTCCTTTGAGCATGTATTATCAGGATTGGTATCATCTGTAATTAGCTTCAATGATCTACTTGTGAGAGAGATGTCTAAACTTGTTAACAAAAGTCACAGATTATGATAATTTGAAGTAACATCTTGCTGAGGATAAATTATTTATTTCAATAATTATTGGTGTCTCAAAACTAACAAAAGACACCCTTTGAAAATGCATCTTGCATTTTCCTGAATCCATAAGTGACCTTATATGAGGGAGAAATTATACTAGAATGTACAAGGTCTCTGTATACACAATATTCTTGAACCAGGTCATCAAGCATTCACATGTTTAGCTTCATTTGGCTAAGTTCATTCTATGAGAAGAAATACATATAAGAAAATAAATTCATTCAAAAAACCTGTGACAACTTATCATGACAGACAAAATGGAGATGATACCTTCTATTTGGAAAATAAGTAAATATCTCCAAGGAAATACCAAATTCAAACTCATGCTCAGGTTGCATGTGTCAACATTGCCCATTGACCTTAGTTGCAAGGCTAACTAACTTATCAAGAGTGTGTATCCCACAAATGAAATTGGTATAAATGTTACAACCACCAAATTTGGAGGGCAAGGAAATTTAGTCATCACTATCCTATGTAGTACACTTAATTTCATATGTTGGAATCATTTTATGACTTGTACACATGATAGTCCAATAGTTTTTAATATCATCTTCATCACAATTTTTCTATGATAGTCTAATAGTTGTAGATGGCATCTTCATCAAAAATTATAATGATAGTTTTGTTGGTCTAAATTTTTGCATAATCAAATTCCTTTGTCCAAGGTATAGACAAATTCAGATTGGGATCCACCTATGGTGAATAAGGTTTCTAGCCAAGTCATATTTTGTAGGTCTTTGAAGCAATTTTTTGTCAAAACCCTAGGTCTTGTTTTCTTTTAAATTTTTTGAGCGTGAAACTAAAAATATGCAAAGATTCCCATCCTTTTCAAACTTTTTGCAAGCTAAGTCACATCTTTTCTTTTGTGTTTCTGACTGCCTAATCCCTAAAAGATCTACGGCAATCGCTATCTCGCTATGGAAAGATACAAGTATTTTACCCTTAGCAAAATAGCGACCACCGCTAAGTTGAAAAGTGGTACCGTCAAGTGGAAATACTGTGATCGAAGATTGTATTGTTTTAGAGATATTTCATCATGTTTATAACAGACATGTTAGAACCTAAAAAGGAATTACAACATTGAGGTACAAAAGGCATCGACATAAATCTTAGCTTTTCTGATTAGTCACTTTGTCGCTATCGAAGAAATTGGGCACTTCGTCGTTAGTGACATGATGCCTTCACCAAAAATAATGGTCGGCAGTCACTTTTAAATCTTCTGATGATCGTAATTTTTTTCAGGCTGCGTGGTGCACATGTTATTTTATTATGTGTCAGATGCATTAACGAGGGTAGTTATGACTTCACTTGCCTTTATCTTTTCGACCCTGAATTTTGATGAGTCACTAGAAATCGCTATGTCGCTATCGAAGAATTGGTGTCTCTCGCCATTAACGACATAGCGCCCAAACAGAAAGTAGTACTGTGGAAAATTTTTAGAGTAAGTGGGTCCCAAAAAGTACTCCATCAGATATCAATTATAAAGCTTTGGAACACGTTGACATCTAATGGGCTACACATATACATCGGGAAAAGCAAATACACCGGGATTCGTTGTCGCTATCGGGAACTTGTTCTTCTTGCCATTAGCAACATAGCGCCTGTTAGAGTAAATAATTAATAATTAATTATTTATTGTATTTACTTAAGCTTACTTAGGTAAATACATTTATTTAATATTTAGTATTTAATGCATGTTGTGGTTAGTTGTTGACAACACAGGAGTTTGTTCCCTTCTAGCATGTTCCACCTTTTGTGGATATGTGTTGAGTTGTCTTCTACCACCTTCCAGCTTGTTCTACAAGCTTCCATGAGCTCTTTATAAGCAGGCTCTCTCTCTTTGTATTTTCATAACGTTGTGCATATTGTAAATACATTTTCATTGTGTTTGCATACTTGTGGTCTCTCATGTCCGTTTAGGATTTTTCCCTTGCTCCATGCTCTTCCTCTTCTTGGCTTCTCTTTGATAGGTTCTCACATGCAGGTGATCTTGGGCATCTTCAGAGTTGGCTTTCCTCAACTCCTACATGGTATCAGAGCCTTCCTACTATTGCTTGGTTAAAGAAATTTCGAAGCCATGATTTGAAGTCACAAACCCTAGTTTGTTAGTGCATTTTTTCTTCAAATCTAGGGATCAACATATTTTTGGAGCATATTGGGACCAAACGAACATCACCATTAGATCCGAAACGCTGTTTTCAATCAAGATTCATATAAAACTTTTCATTTTTGGAGACAGAGCTCTGGGAGGCAAAATTTTTTTAGTTGCAGGCCCCTTCCGTATGGTCGTATGAACGCGCGCAGTGAAAAAATTTTTTAAAAAGGCTGCGCCATCGGGTGACCACCCAGCAGCCACCGCCGCACAACCATGGCCCCGCTTGCAGTTGCCACACCACCATTGTAGAGCCACCATTGGTGGGCCACCCACCGGCCGCCACGGCTGGGCGGCGCCTCCCTCTACGCCAGCAGTTGAGCTCTCCTCTGCCATTTGTTCAGTTTTAGGTGCCACCTCCACTCTGACTGTGGCCGCCTCCGGCCGCTCTACTCTGCTAAGTCATCACCTTTGCATTCCTACCTATGTGGCAATTTTTAATTTGCTACCTTTTTGCACAGCCAGCGGGTACGTCAGCCCCTAAGTAGCCAGTCTGCATGAGACATGTGGCAGGGGTGCCACGTGGCACTTTTCCATGTGGACCCTGCCACATCAGCATTTTTGTGATGTGGTTGCCATGTGGCATGCCACATGGCACTATTTTTTGTCGTGACGGGTAGAAGGACGTCAATTTAAATTGCACATTTTTCTGATGTTAGCATGATGTCATCGACATCCAAGACCTTGAATGCACCTCTCCAAGTTCTATTTTGAACCTACTTGTGGTTTTTTGGCCATAACTTTTGCATACGAAGGTGTTTTTCTGATCCAAAAGAAGTGCCAGAAAGCTGGTTCTGAGATGGAGACTTTGGTGCAAGTATTTTTTGGTTTTGATGCTTTTTTATTGCCCATTTTTTCAGTTGAAGTTTGAAGTTCTTTTTTTGACTCTGGCAAGCATATATTTTGTGTCCCATGCCTATTTTTTGAAAACTTTATATTTTTGGAAAGCTAGTTCTCTCACCTTTTTAGAAATGTAATCCTTTTTCTTAGTTTTTGGCCTCTACTCTTTCAATCATAGTTTTGGCTTTTTTGCTATATGGTGGATATTTTGAGTGTTTTAGGCCTGAGGATCATTTTCCTAGCATGGATTCTCTTGTTTTCAACTGTACTTCATTTTGTTGCAGCTTGTTTTAGTTTTGATCATTGTAGCTATCATTCTGAAGCACTTTTTTGTATCGCACTAAGATAAAGTGCCACTTTTGCATTCTAGGAATCATGAACGTTGTTTTGAGTCAGTTGTACTTGCACTATTTTCTTAAAGCACCATGGGGGGGATTGTTTTTTGCTATTTTAGGCATTCTCCCTTTGTCAAGTGAGTGTCCCTTCCATGACATTAGCCCCATGCAGAGTCTATTTGATCGTGTCTTTATAGGTGTTTGTACCTCTTTCCCTCTCTCTTCATTCTTGGTTCGTTTGTAGGAGATTTGGCTCACCTTCTCAGTTTCCTGTCATCTCACCCTATCTACATTAAGGGGGGCTTATGCTGTTGTTCTAATGCATCCATGGTTCGATGGTTTGATAGTGTGAACTATGTATTCAGTGGTTGCTCCTATGTACAAGGCGATTGTAGTGGCTAGCTACCTATGCATTTCGGTGAGATGGATCATCTACCATATAGACATGTTCGATTCATGCCTTCTTCTTCCATTGAGGTTCTTCAGATTAGCAGTTTGATAGATTTGCAGCTTCTTCATGCTTTAGTGATGCTTCTTCATGATCACTCCTTGTTCCTATTTTAGGGGACAATTTCCATAGTTGGAGGCTTCTTCAGTTCTGTACTAGGTTCTTACCTCTTTTTGGGGGAGGGTTTTTCCCACATGGTTTTCTCTCTTTCCTTGTTTACAGAGGTTGCATTTTGTTGCATTATACTTGGGTACCTAACATGGCCTCATTATTGGGACCCATTCTGCATTCATCTTAGTTTTGTGAGCTTAAGGCATTTTCCTGAGTTGCACTTAAGGGGGGGTATTAGAGTAAATAATTAATAATTAATTATTTATTCTATTTACTTAAGCTTACTTGGGTAAATGCATTTATTTAATATTTAGTATTTATTGTATGTTGTGGTTAGTTGTTGACAACACGGGAGTTTGTTCCCTTCTAGCATGTTCCACCTTTTGTGGATATGTATTGAGTTGTCTTCTACCACCTTCTAGCTTGTTCTACAAGCTTCCATGAGCTCTTTATAAGTGGGCTCTCTCTCTTTGTATTTTCATAACATTGTGCATATTGTAAATACATTTTCATTGTGTTTGCATACTTGTGGTCTTTCATGTCCATTTAGGATTTTTCCCTTGCTCCATGCTCTTCCTCTTCTTGGCTTCTCTTTGACAGGTTCTTGCATGTAGGTGATCTTGGGCGTCTTCGAAGTTGGCTTTCCTCAACTTCGACAATGCCTAGCTAAGAAATAAACAAATATGGGCCCCAAGCAGCATGTAAATATAGCCTAGTCTTCAAAAATTTGAATCTAAATGCCAGCAGGGCAGGATTTCATCATGTCATCAATGATTGGACCCATGCCCTATTCACAAAATATATGAAAGACTTCGATCGTCAAATCTATTTTAGATCCAGGATCATCACTATCTCGCTATGGCAAGTTGCATGAAGGTTATGAATAGTGACATGGTGACAATGAGCCCACCATATTTCTTTTGAGAAATGCATCAAATGTCATCCACATGATCAAATCAAGATCAATGACGGGCGCTATCTCACTATGGCAAGGTGCTCACTCTTTATGTATAGCGAGAGAGCACCTAAGTGAAATGTGTCCTCAGAGTTTTGTGGGTCCAGTTCAGAGGCACCAACAATGAAGGAAAGGTACACATGGAAAATTTTCATTGGGTTGACTGCCAGCTTATCAAGAGGAACATGAGTCATCTTTGCTAGCATCCCTAGATCGTAGGATTTTTCGTAAATCCACAGTGTAAATTTGAATATAGAAGGTGATGCCACCTTGTGCATTTATGAAAGATGAAAGCTTCGCATGTGAAGAAAAATAGAGTATAACATAGAAGATTTTCTTAATTCCATCGTACTCGAACAAAGATTCAGAGCATTTCTAAGCATATATAGTTTTTGAGAAGACTGTGCTAGATTCGGTAAGATTGTGAAGCAGTTTGTTCGTAGAAAGATTGCACTAACACTGAGAAGAACTAGAGAAAAATTCAAAGTAAGTACTTGCATTATAATCCTTCTGCTGTTTCAATTCCTTTGAGAGTTAATTAAAATGGCTCCAAAACAGAAAGCATTTTTTGGTCAAGAGAACTATTTAGATAGGAATGTCCATGATGATTTGCTTGACCTGCTCCCTTCTTCCACTATTGAAACTATAGAAATTAAGAGGCTAACTTCATTAAACCCTAGGCTGAAAATAGAAGATGGGTTGTATGACAAAGCAAACTGGGTTAGGGATGCAACAACTTCATAGATTGGTCTTGTTTTATTCAAAAAATGGTTTTCAGAGAGGAACCTTTTTGTCCCACATGCCAACATCTGGAATTTTGATCTCGGGAAATTGGTGGTTCCTAGTGTTTTCATGGATTATGATCTTTTGCAAGCTATAGCTAAGAATTATGACCAAGCCCTTAGGGTAGTGAGGAGAACTAATGGTGAAATCTTGATTACAATCAGCACATAGGAGATTAGGGAAGTTTTCAATTTAGAGCCAATCACTGATTATCATGTGCCCATTGATTTGAAAAGGGTTAGAAAATTAATATATGTCTAAGAGAGATGCAGTTAGGCAAGGAGCATTGAGCGCACATATAGGTAGAATTGAAACACTACTAGCAATAATAGCATCCTCCAGGGAGCCTTTCAAAAGGGCATACTTAAATTATAGGGCTATAGAAATATATAGGTCCTTGTGTAAAGTTTTTGGGAGAGATGAATAAGAGTTCATGCCTGTAGATTTTATGTATATGATTACTTAGATTTCCTCTTTTGGTGTGGATATAATTTTTTATTTTTCTTCTTACTTAGCTAAGGAGATTCACATTGGACTAATTGGAATTGCTAAGGGTAAGGTGGAACAAACATTTAGCCATTATTCTCTATTAATGCACATGTTCTTATTCAAGGGAGTAACATATTTTAGTAAAGAAATGGAATTAGACAGAGAAGAGAGTGGGGAAGCATTACTAGTTCAATTGTGGAGTGCAAATATGACTTGGGATGCAGAGAATGCTAGTTTTGTCAGATTTGATAGGTATTTTGCTTCAAAGCTGAGATGCCTCCTATTAAGGGACAATCTCAGAATCCCCAAAGCATTAATGAATCTCATTAGGCCTATGAACAAACCAAGTGGTTTGAAAGTTTCACATAATTGGGGAAATGTCATTCTATATTCTGTTTCTACTATATTTAGAATATATGGTTTTAAAGGAAGCCCTCACGTACTACCCTACCAAGTGCCTTTGAAGGTAGGAGTTGCTGAGATATTGTGGCAGCTAGGAGGAGTGGAGGAAACCCTTCTATTGAAAAGACAAAAGGGGTCAATTTTTCCTACTTGAAAAGTGGCTCGTCATTTTGTAATCACAAAAGGAGGTTGGCTTTCTCTGCACAAGATTTTGAATCCTGATAAGATGGCCACTTCCCATCCTCATTTTTGTGATTCTGAAGGATTTTATCATTTGGCTCTGAGGCACATAATTAAGCTTGGTAAAATTGAGCATGAATTTTATTTTCCTAAAGACTAAATAAGGAATGAGTACTCCTTGCAGGAGCAAGAGACTAGGAAAGAAAAGTGGAAAGTCTTTTCTAAAATTTTGGATTTCATTCATTGTTTTGATCTAGATTATAGTCCTTTAGATGAGGCAGTTACAAATGTAGATAAGATGAGAATACTTATGAATAATTTTCCTAAAATAATAGAGGCAATGAATGAAAAGAAGCAATTCTTTATTAGTTTCTACCCGGATAAGGCCAGGGAAGTAATGGGAAGATTGGGTTTTACTCCCAATATAAGGGCAGGTCAATTAACTGTCCAAAAAATGCCGAGATACACTATTGTTCAAAATAAAAAGAATACAGTGGACAAAGGCAAACAAATAATTGAGTCCACTAGTAGGGTTTTGCAAGAGAGGCCTACTGAGCCCTCCCATAAGAGGAGGAAAATAATAAGAGAGGAGGATTCTCATGTTGAGGAGTATTCACCTTCACAAACCCCTTTGAGAAATGGGGAGGAGCAGCTCACTATTGAGAAAATTGAACAAATTAGATCACAAGGGGGAGTTTTTGTCACTTAAGCAGAGATCGATGAAGGGAACCCCTAGGAACCTCCTATGCCAAGCCTCGAGCTGACTGTAGCTAATTTTAAGTGAAGGGAATTGGACCCTATTTTGGAACAAGCCAACCAGCAATTTTTGTTAGATAACAGTTTTGTAAGGTCTAGGGCTTTCCATCAATTTTCTTGGAGGGAAAACATCCACAATTTTGAGGAAAGATGTAAGAACATGAAAACAAAGCATCTAGAAATGGATGAAGCCTCCATCCAAAACCAAATAAAGGAGAAAATGATGCAAGAATTCCAGAACATTGCCCCTAAGGAGGGAAGGCAAATGGTAAAAACTTCTAACATACTATTGTTGCCTAATTGGGATATTGCAGATGCATTGATTTTTAACTTTGTTTCTAATAGATTGGAGTTACAAGACCCAAATAAAAAGGAATTTGCAAGAACTTCTTTTAGTGATGATCAAGCTACTCTTGTTATGTGGTCATTAAGAAGAGGATCTAGGATTATATCAGCATAGCTTGATGGTTTAGGACTAATAGGGAATATTATTGTGAGGAGAGTTGCTGATACCTCACACGTACAGGCAGCCCACATGAATGTGGATTATTCTCAATTTTTCCTTGGCTACTACTAAAAGGGAGGAAAAGGAAATGTTTGAATTACAAAGTAAATATGAGGCAGTTGTGGATGCCTAAAATAAAGAGGTAAAAAGGAGAGTTGAGCTTTAAAATAAGCTACTGGGAAAATCCACCAGGCCTAAAGTAACATACCCTCACCCCCCTGTTGAACCTTTCAAATCTACCCCCCTCATTAAACTACTAGACACACCCCAAGGGCCACACTATTACACTGCTGAGGATTTTGAAGAAGAAAAGAGTAAACTGTGGGCCTTACATGTAGAGTTGGAATCTAAATATGAAGATAAACTAAGAACAGCTCTTACATATCTAGGAGTAAAGGTTGAATGGCCATTGATCCATGATCAATTGGCCAGGGCGATTAACATCTAGGAGGAGTTAAAAGCAGATGATGAGTCTCTAAAGCCTATTGTGAACAAATGGGTGAGAAGGGAGAAAGAAATAACCTTCTTGTGTCTATCTATTATAAATAATTCTCGTGATCAGATTGATAAAACCTTTGACATTGTTTCTGATCTTGCTGATTTTGATAGAAAAAGGATACATTTACAGAAGATAATAATAGGCTACTTAGACAAATATAAAAGCCAAAAATTCAATTTATTTCCTCATGCCCTAGATAAGAAAAATAGTTTGAAAAGCAAAGAGGAATGGGTGAAGGAACTTGATGATTTATTCTGTTTAAGAATGAATCAAGTCATAAATGAAACAAGGTATGCACGATGGGCCACCACAACAGAAGAAATGGTGAAAGCCAAAATATTCTTTGATTCTTTAAAACAAGAATTTGTTGATATTGATAATGAGGCTGATTATATAATAAAGAAACAGAAGGATATTTTTTGATTCAATTTGCCATATGACACATTATTTGATAGGTGGATAGAAAAAATGGCTTCTATTGAACAGTTTGATGTAGATGAAACTAAAAATGATGAAGTGCAGGGTGAGGAAGTCCAAATCATTGATACCATCACTACTCAAACCCAATCAAAAGAAGAAGACAAGAAAAACCTGTCACTTTCAATTGTAGAACTAGGACCACAAGATGCCAATACAATTAAAGAAAAGGAAAAGGTAGAAGTTGTCCTTACCATGTAGAGTGAAGGTGGTGGAAGCCTACAGGTGGAGGTTAATGTGCCCTCATCAGAACAAGCTTCATCATTGGCTAATTTAGCAATTACATATGAAGATAAATCAGATCAATAGCCAACTCAACAACATCAGAACATGTAACAGAAGTTGACCCACCGAAAGGAATGATTTGATTTTGATATCTTTTGTTACCCATAGTTTTGTCATTTTGTGATAGGTGTATGTACATATTCCTTGTAAAAGACACCTATTAGTTTCTCTTAGCCTGAAGCTTGATGCATTTCACACTATATAAGTGAAATTCTAGGGCAAGATAAAAGGTCCAAATTCTATTTGATAAGTGATACATTTAGTCTGTTTTTGGTCCACCATTTTTCAGCAAAAATTTGTGATGTATTTTCTCTATTAGATCTTGAGAATACATGAATATAGAATGATCTGTGTTTCTTTTTGAAGGTCATTCTGAGTCTATCATAAATTGTATACAATTTTCAAGGAAAATGAATACAAATTATGAACTGTTCCCATATCAGTTCTTTTTGAACTTTGTCTCCTTTTGATTACTTGGTTATCTTGATGTTGTATAAGTAAAGACTTTTGCAATTGAATGTAGTTCAATTAGGTTGTATATTTGTTTATCATGGTTGTTATTTCAATGGATTAAGTAAAAGCTTTGATGGATTTGATAAGGTTGGTGCAGTAGTGGAAAGGATTTTGAATGACAATTTTTGATAAGAATTGCTGATAAAATTTGTTGTAAGGCAACAAATTAGATCTAGAGATTTGTAGTAGACTCTTAACCCCAATGGATTAGGCACTAATCAAATTTAATCCAGTTGAAAGAGAAATGGTCTCACACATGATTGTCAAAATGTAGAATTATAATCAACATTACTTTTATTTCCTATAGATCTTCAAAGTCGGCCTCTACTTGTTTGCATGGAATGTTTTAGCTTTAGTTAGCCATTATTGCTAAGAACATCTATAGACCTATAGAAGATTTTTGGCCATATCTATTATATGGGATGTGTTTATTAAAGTATCAAGAATTGTACATGTATTGGAGAATTTGAGATGAGAATCATAATGAAACTAAGATAATTCTCATACAGTTTTCCTAGTCTTGTATCATCCTTGGGTATACCCACCCTAGTTTTGCAGAGCCAAAAGAGTAGAAAACCACCCTTGGTTTTGTAGAAGTTTGGCCCAAATGGTGTGCACTTACAATTGATAATAAGAATTGACTAGTCTTTAGACTGTGTGAGTATTGCCATCTTGGTATTAAGCATTTTGTTGGTTAATAGTTTTAAAACACCAACAAGTTTGTTATTCATCCAAATGGAAACCCTTTTAGGAAGACCTAATTGCAATGCAACAATTAAATGTAATGTTGAAATATAGGAGAGAGATTCTTTTGGTTGAACTAGAAGATAAATCATCTTCTAACAAAATGACAGAGACTTTCGGTGAAGGATCCAAAGTACATCAATTCAATTATAGTCTAGTAAATTTAGGTGCCATCTTCATCATACATTTTTGAAGATAGTCCAGTATTTGTAGGTGTCATCTTCATCAAAAAAATTCCATGATAGTCTATTATTTTGAGGAGTCATCTCCATCACAAGTTTTCCATGGCATACTTTTAGTTAGAGGTGCATTAAAGACCTTTTATCACTACATGAGGTAGTAGTAGATGGTGATTATTCATTATCATCATCATCATCTAACATAGAATCACATGAATATCATGTTTTATAGCCCACATGGCCTAGGTATTGAGGGTACAACTCCAAGCACTAAACACACTAGATTTCAAATTATTATCTTTATGTGTTGATGTTTAAGTTGAATGTTCTAGAGTTGAAGAGAGAAACACACTCAATTTTTTTTTTCTTTTTGTTCTTTTTTTGAATATGAAACTATTGTCTAAATGATACAATATAATTATGTATTATTAAAACAAAAATACAAGAAAAATATGATACCAACACAACTATATTTATAAAATGAAAAATTTGTCATTATTATTTCTTCTAAGCTTTTACAACTGCAGCTTCTACATATACATTTCCTTTCTTTTCTTTCATTACTATAAAAAAAAGCATAATAGTTGTTATAATAGACCAACATTCCAAATGATAAATCTGCATCTACACACTTTCAATAAAATGAAACAAGAAGTACATTACATTATTTTTGCAACTAGACTCTTTTTAACACTTATCATCAAAACATCACTAAGAAAAAAAACTTGAGCAGAGACTCTCCTATTTATATTACACAACAATGGCTGAACTTTGGCATAAAAAATAACAATCATAGTAATAGTATTCACTTTCATCTTCAATATTATCATAAAAACCTACAACAAAAATACACATGTACCTATGGAAATATGCTCGAAGAGAAATCCCTCTCCTCGACCACCAGAGATGCAGGTGTGATTGGAGGTCATGACTAGAAGAGCTTTTGAAGTAGAGCACATCAAGAAGAATGAAAGAAAGAAAATATCGAGAGCTTTGAACTACTATTCTGCCCCCCTCTATATTGATGCAAATGTAGGGCCCCCTTTCATATTATTCCCAGGGCTAGCAGGCGTCATTAATCAAGTGGGTGGAGAAAACCTAAAACGAAACTAGGCTCAAAGAAAACCATGCAAAAATGCAGAGATAACCATGCAAAAATGCTCCAAAAATGTCAAATGAAACCGGGTACAAAAGACATAATTGGGCAAATTTTTTTTGAACATTGCGGATGTATAAGCCCTATGTTGGTCAAAATTTTGACCAACACGGGTCTTATATGTAAAAAAAAAAATATTTTTGCCTTTACATTTTGACCACCCTAAATTTATTTAGTTGATGGTCAAAATTTTTGGTCGAAAAATGATGTTAAATGTAGTAGTGTAAAGATACTAGAAATGGCAAGTTTGATGCAAAAAATAATGAAGGCATATTCCTTGGATACTCCACTAGAAGAAAAGCACATAAGTATTTGAATACTAACACTAATAAAATTATGGAAAGTAAAAATGTAAATTTTGATGAACATGCATAAATCCAAGTTGATGAGCCCAAGAAATCAAAGGATTATAGATCCTTTGTATACTTCTATGAAGAAATGATTGTTGAATACAATACTGCCAATCAAGTTGGGAATCAACAATTAATTTTAGTATTAGTCGAGTCACAACTAGTGAATGTTGAGTTGCATTTAGAAGCTGAGTTGTAGAATGTAGAAAATGCACTTTCTGATTCTAAAGATAGTATACATGAAAGAAATGATGAAATACTAGATAAAGAAGAATAAAATGACCCTGAAGCTAAAGGATCAAACATGGAAAGAAGGATAGTACCAAGGTTAGCTAAGTATGTAAGAAGACATCACCCAATAGATAAAATAATTGGTAACAAGGATGTCAGACCAATGACAAGGAATAGACTAAGGAGTGAATCATGTCTACTAAGCAAGGTTGAGCCCAAAATAGTGAAAGATGCACTATAAGATGATGACTGGTATAAAGCTATGGAAGAGGAACTAGATCAGATTAAGATGAAAAAAACTTGGACCCTAGTTCCTAGACCAACTAACAAGAATGTAATTGGTACCAAATGGGTGTTTAGGAACAAACTTGATGAGAATGGTGAGATAACAAGAAATAAAGCCAGACTAATTTGCAAAGGCTATGCACAAGAAGAAGGATTGGACTATGGGGAAGCATTTGCCCCTATTACAAGAATGGAAGGAGTAAGAAAATTGCTTGCATATGTTGCATACAAAGGTTTCAAAGTCTACCAAATGGATGTGAAATCTTCTTTTCTAATTGGTATACTAGAAGAGGAAGTCTACATAGAAGAACTAGAGGGATTTATTGGTGACAAGAACAAAGATATGGTTTGCAAACTGCACAAGGCACTCTATGGTTTGAAGCAAGCACCTAGACCATGGTATGAGAGATTGCACAAATATCTTGTGAAGATTGGATTTGAGAGAACAGATGACAAAAACAACCTATATATCAAGGAAAAAAAATGATATAAGATTTGGAGGAAAACATGCTCTATGCAAGGATTTTGCTAATCAAATGAAGCATGGAATATTTGTGACCCAATCAAAATACATCAAGGAGATACTCAACACATTTGGATTAGAAGAATTAAAACTAGTCAGCACACCAATGGCAACAAGACATAAGTTATCAAAAAATGATGAGTATGCTGAAGTGAATCAGACATTGTATAGATCAATGATTACAAAGTTGCAATATGTTGTACATAGTAGGCCAAACATTGCATTATATATTAGAATAGTGGCAAGATTTTTTGCAAATCCAAGAGAAAAATACTTGATGATAGTGAAAAGAATACTAAGGTATCTAAAGGGAACTGATGACTTCAGTTTGTACTACAAGAGAAGCAAAAAATTTGAGCTAAGAGCCTTATGTTGATGCAGATTGGGGAGGTAATATTGATGATAGAAAGAGCACCAGTGGAGGAGCACTTTTCTTGGGAAAAATTTGATTACATGGACTATTAAAAAGCAAAGTTGTACCTCACAGTCCACTATAGAAGCTAAATATGTTGCATTTGTTATCAATTGCACCAATATTGTATGGATCAAACATTTGTTGCAAGGTATGAAGGAAGAAGTGAATGAGGCTATGATACTTTATTATGATAATACAAGTGCTATCAACATATCAAAGAACCCTGTAATGCATGCTAAAACTAAGCACTGCAATCAAGTATCACTATGTAGGAAAGTTGGTGGAAGACAAACAAGTGAAGATGGAATATGTTAGCTCAAAGGAATAGATTGAGGACATCTTCAAAAAAGACTACCTAAAGATGCTTATGAGTATCTTAGAGGTAAGTTAGGGGTGATACCCTTAACCAAGGCTACTTAAGGTAAAAACAAGATTTCCTTGCATCAAATGAGCTGATTGTTGAAGATTTTACACATTGATGCATAGTATGTTTACTTTAGAATTCATGCCTAAATTAATTGAAGTGTTGAAGTTCCAAATTAGTCACAAGTAAGGTGATTGATGGAGAAATTGAATGAATCTACAAATGCTAAATTTGCATGGTAAGATGCTAATATGTCTTTAGCATTGTTGTCAAAGAGGGAGAAATAGCAGAAAACTGATCAACAATATTTGATCAAAAGTATGAGGGAGAAATATCAAGAAAGTTTAGAAACTGATCAAATGAAGATTGAGGGATATGATGAAGAAGTTGATTAGAACAGAGAAAGAATAGTAGAAGAAGAGAAATTCATACAAAGAGTGCAAACAAAGGAAGGGGATACAATAGCTAAGAGGGAGAAGCAAAAATGAAGAAATTAAGACAATAGAGGGAGATGTGAAAACTTGTCATGCCCAAACTACGAGGGAAAAAACACACAATTTTTTTTTTTAATTTTATAATTAAAATGCTCTAAGTTTTAATTTGATTACTTGCAAGAGAAGTGAAGGTTCACTATGATACATCTTAAGTTTAAAACTCTAGTGGATGAATACATTGGTAAGATTTTGAAGCTCTCATTATTAGATTGATATCGACGTCTATATTGTTTCAAATTAATCTTAAAACAATAGATTTAAATTTCTGCTATAACAATATATGAAAATTATTTAAATAACATTCTAAATGGGTTTGCTCAAAATTATTTTGAAAATATTAGATCAAGAATTCATTAAAGGAAAAAATATTACATCTACCCATACACCTATATAAACTATTAAGTTATGATCAATTATCCACCTATTAAAGTAAAACTAAATAATATTAAAAGCCTAATTTATCATTGATATTAAAATTAACTAATCATTTAACTACTCATTAAGTTATAACCTTCTAGTTAATGTAAACAACTAAAAAGATATTCATAAAAAAAAGACTAAAATTAACATTAGTATTAAAAAAAAAACTAAATCTACCTTTACAAAGTTAAACAAACTAGATTAAAATAACAACTAACTTTAATAACTAATTCTAAAATGAATATTACTAACATAAATATATATTAAAACTTAACAAATGACTTTACATAAGTTATGACTAACATAAAAAGATTAAGAAATTACATTAACTTAAATTAAACTAACTTAAAACTTTAAAAAAAACTTAAATGAAATTAAAACTAGCTCCTAATACTATAATCAAAACTAACTTAACTTAATCTAAACTAACATCTAACATTAACTTATTTTAAACATACTAAACTACAGTTTCAATAAACTTTAACTAATTTAAAAACTTTAACTAATTAATCTTATAAGATTACTAACTAAAATTAAACTAAACTAAACTAACTATAAACATAAACTATCTTACAAAACCAAAAAAAAATGAATATCTAAAACAACTTTAATTGACTACTTACTAACTAATGCTAATTATCCTAAAATTTAATACTAACCACAAACAACACTAATCTAAATAACATCAAACTAAATCTTTTTAAATTTAAACTAAAGTAAAAATCTTAATGAACAAACAAACTAACATAAATAAATCTTAAACTAAACCTAACACTAACCATCCCCATAAATACCTCTACGTGTTGTCCCAAAAAGTTGCACCTACGTCAGTCTTGTCCCAAAAAACTTGAAAGGAAGGCAAGTTGTCAAGGGTTGCAGAGACTGAAAGCCAAGTAATGGTATGAGATAAGAAGCGATTTGAGATTTGCAAGCTAAGTTTTATGTTGTAATTGGGTCAAAGATTTTCTAATTATCTCTAGAAATTTTATTAGATATGGAAATCTTATGGACTTGGGTTGGTTTAATAGCCATTTGGAAATCCTTTATCATGGTTACATTCCAAGTGAATGTTCTAAAGTCCTCTAACCAGGCCCACTTCTAACAGGGTGGTTAAATCCTCTAACAAGGTCACATTTAACAATGTGTTGTAAGCCTATAACAGGGAAAGCCTTTCACAGGGCATCAGTTCAAAATAGCAAAAATTGAGTAGCATGTTACTGGTGGTTTTTCCCAAATTGGGTTTCCATGTAAATCACTATGTTAAGTGTTGATCTTTTATGTGTTGTACTTGCATGTTGATTTACAATAACTTGCTAAACAGGAAAGTTAAAGCTTGGATGAATGTATGGTTGAATGGGCTCACTACACTTAGTGAAAACATTTGAATTGGACAAGTTGGACCTTAAAGAATTTCTAACACCATTTAGTTCCAATAACATTTTGATATTTAGGTCTAAGAACCAATTCCCAAGTCTTTTTCTTTTTAACGTGCTCTAATTCCTCTTTCATAGCTTTTATCCAGTAGTCATCTTTACAAGTTTCATCAACATTCCTAGGCTCAACTTGAGAAATTAAACAATATTATTTATTAACCCTATTTCTTGTCAGAACTCCATTCGTCACACTTCTAATGATCAATTCAAAAAGTTTTTTCTTATTTGAGTTTTCATACTAGATCTCCTAATTCCTCAACTTCAATTAGTAGGGCTTGATTGGTTCCCTCTAAGTCTTTGTAATCATTTTGATCAATATAAAAACTCATTGTAATGGATTATTCTTTTAGTTATGCCAAGTTATTGGATAATACTTCAAAATAAACTTATTTTCCCTATTTGAAATAAATAATTAATCTATAATATAATATATAAAATGGATAATCTTTAACATCTGCTCAAATAATTAGATTCAATAGGAAAAGAGATAGACATGAATTTTTGAGAAAGATGCAAATGGAGAGATATTATTGTAGATCATCCTCAATATCTTCTTTTCTCTCATATTTCTCTCCATGATATCCAAGAAAAGCATAGTTATATGCCTATGGAGGATGCAATCTCATTAAAGATCATATTGATTCCAAGAAAAATATATATCATTTCTTTTATATTTAAAATCATGATTCAATAGTGATCCAATATTATATCTACCTTCCTTATTGAAAACCTTAGAATGTAATCAATATAGCCTCCATATTTACCTAATTCTCTTTATATTCTTGATTGATCCATAATCTTGACACCTTTTGTTAATGTTCTATTCGTACATTTTTAATAGACAATGTATATCTTTATTGATTACACTATTTTCAAGTAATACAAATAAGGAATCATTATAATTGCTAAAAGGATAACTTTGGGGTATTTTACTTTGTTAAAATAAAAGAATACTAACTTAAATTAATTGTTCAAACAAAAATTAGGCCTTGAACTCACATTGATCCAACTTGGTGACCACGCTTGCTTCCAAATGCACAAGTGTCCTTAAAGAAAGATTGAATTTGAAAAAAATAAGGGTGTGATGAGAGGAAAACAATGGTTAATTAATTTTATGAAGAATTTTGACATAATAAAAGAGGAGTATGTTTCTAATATTGAAGTGTAGTCAAAATTAGGTGACTAGCCCAGAGAAATAAACTAGTGAGAAAATCATTGATAGCTAATTAACAACCCTAGAGATCAACCAAGAACCAAAACTAGCCACCATAACTAACATTAAAAATGGAGTGCTATGAAAAATATTCCAAATCTAGCATTCTAATCACTTATATAAATAGAAGATACTAATAATCAAATTGAAAGGAAAATTAAATAATATAGAGAAAAAAATAAGTAACATGGAATGAGACCAACCCATCATTCATTCTTTTCCTCCAAGAAGACATGTTTTAATAGCAAAACCTATAACCAATCATTAGCTAGGAACTCGTAGAGCCTCTAAGAGCTACTATTGTTAGAGTAAATAATTAATAATTAATTAATTATTCTATTTACTTAACCTTACTTAAGAAAATGCATTTCATTTATTAGTTGTAGTCTAGGAGTTTGTTATAAGTTGTTGACAATACGGGAGTTTGTTCTCTCCTAAGTCATACTTATCCTCTCACTTTGTTTGAGGACATTCCACCTCATGTGGATGTATGCTTAGTTGTCACACTTATTTCCTAGCATCTTCTAGCTTGTTCTAGGAGATTCCTTGAGCTCTTTATTTTCAAGCTCCCTCTTTGTATTTCACTATACAACATAGGACATTTAGCATATTATAAATACATATTTTCTTGTGTTTGCATATTTTTTCTCTCATGTCCATTTAGAGTTTTTCCCTTGCTCCATGCTCTTCCTTCCTTGGCTTCTCTTTGACAGGTTATTTGCATGTAGGTGATCTTGGGCATCTTCAAAGATGGATTTCATCAACTCCAACATGGTATCAAAGCCTTCCTACTGCTGCTTTATTGAAGGATTTTTGAAGCCATGATTTGAAGTCACAAACCCTAGTTTTTTTATGCATTTTTTCTTCAAATCAATGGTAGAGAATTTTTTTGCAGCACATTGGGCCAAAATAGACACTGGCATTGGATCCAAAAGGTTTTTTACAGTTAGGATTCATATAAAACTTTATCAATTTTGGAGACAGACCTCTGGGAGGCAAATTTTTTGCTTGCAGGCCCTGCCGTATGGATGTACAAATGATTTGTGCATTAAAAAATTTTAAAAAAATAGTGCCACCATCACATCACTAGTCCATCACCACATCTATGCCAAGGTGCAGCCCATGGGCAGCCACAACTAGCAGTGCTACCACGGTGACACTACCGCCAAGCCTCTGCCAATGGGCCACTCTAGACAAGCGGTGCCCCCAACTCTTACCTCCTCCATCGGTGGTGCCACCATTTTTTTCCACTCTAGGTTCTACTCTGCTCTTCTCTACTTTAAATTTTTTAGAGCCAGTGGGTGCCTCATCAGTAGCTTCTTCAACCTATCAGTGAGTGACATGTGGCAGGGCTGCCACGTGGCACTTTGCAATGTGGACCTGCCACATCAGTCATATTGCCACATGCCATCCACATGGCACTGCCACATGGCATCCACGTGGTACTACCACATGGATTCTTTTTTGCTACGATGCTCTCTAGGTTGTCAAATTTAGGACAATGAAATGCTGATGTCATCATGACATCGGTGCATCATAGCCCTTGCACATCTCCAGGGTCAGTTTTTGACCTACTTGTGGTTTTTTGGCCATAACTTGAGCATACAAAAGTATTTTTCCAATTCAAAAGAAGTGTCGAAAAGCTGGTTCCAAGATAGAGATATTGATGTAGGTATTTTTAGGTTTTGATGCATTTGTGTTGCTTATTTTTTTAGTTGAAGTCCAAAGTTGTGTTTTTGACTCCGACTTGCATATCTTTTGCGTCCCATGTTAGTTTTTTAAAAACATTATATTTTTGATAAGCTGGTTCTGTGTACTTTTTAGAAATGCTATTATTTCCTTCAGATTCTACGCAATGCTCTTTCTATCATTATTTTGGCATTTTCGGTCCATGGTGGATATTTTGGGTGTTTTAGATTGGAGGATCATTTTCCTAGCATGGATTCTTTTTTTTTGGGTTGTACTATGTTTTGTATTATCTTGTTTTTGGTTTTGATTATTGTAGCTATCATTTTGAAGCTTTTTTATGTATCGCACTAAGATAAAGTGCCAGTCTTGCATTTCGGGGGTCATGAATGTTGTTTTGAGTCAGTTGTACTTGCACTATTTTTATAAAGCACCATGGGGGGGATAGTTGTTTGCTATTTTAGGCATTCTCCCTTTGTTAAGTGAGCATCCCTTCTATGACACTAGCCCCATGCAGCATCAGTGTGACCATGTCTTTATAGGTGTTTGTACCTCTTCCTCTCTCGTCGTTCTTGGTTCGTCTGTAGGAGACTTTGGCCCACATTTTTAGTTGCCTATCATCTCACCCCATCTACATTAAGGGGGGGTTATGTTGTTTTTATAATGCATCCATAGTTTGATGGTTTGTTAGTGTGAGCTATGTATTTAGTGGTTGATCCTATAAACAAGGCGATTGCAGTGGCTGGCTACCTATGCATTTCGGTGAGATGGATCATCTACCATATAGACACACTCAGTTTGTGCCTTTTTCTTCTAGGGAGGTTCTTCAAATTAGCAGTTTTCTTCTTGATGGTAGATTTTTGGATTCTTCATGTTTCAATGATGCTCTTCATGATCACTTTTTGTTCCTATTTTAGGGGATATTTTCCTAGTTGGAGGCTTCTTTAGTTCTTCACTAGGTTACCTCTTTTTGCGAGAGGGTTTTTCCCATGTGGTTTTCTCTCTTTCCCCATTTCTAGAGGTTGCATCTTTTACGTTGTTTATGGGTACCTAACATGGCCTCATTGTTGGGACTCATTCTACATTCATCTTAGTTTTGTGAACTTAAGGCATTTCCCTAAGTTGCACTTAAGGGGGGGTTTTAGAGTAAATAATTTATTATTTATTATTTATTCTATTTACTTAAGCTTACTTAGGTAAATTAATTTCATTTATTAGTTGTAGTTTAGGAGTTTTTTATAAGTTTTTGAAAATACAGGAGTTTGTTCTCTCCTAAGTCATACTTATCCTCTCACTTTGTTTGAGGACTTTCTACCTCATGTGGATGTATGCTTAGTTGTCACACTTATCTCCTAGCATCTTCTAGCTTGTTCTAGGAGATTCCTTGAGCTCTTTATATTTGAGCTTCCTCTTTGTATTTCAAAATACAACATAAGACATTTAGCATATTGTAAATACATATTTTCTTGTGTTTTCTTATTTTCTCTCTCATGTCCATTTAGGGTTTTCCTTTGCTCCACGCTCTTCCTTCCTTCGCTTCACTTTAACAAGTTATTTTCATGCAAGTGATCTTGGGTGTCTTTAGAGTTGGATTTCATCAACTCCAACAACTATTACCCTCCTCTAAGAGCTAGAGGATGGTATTTGGCACATGCATGATTGTGACCATGAAATCCACATGAGAAATAAAACTAATAACTAGCTCTAAGACCATCTTCATCAATTTCCCTACCTCCTCAGGTAAATTTTCTCACCTTCTACATATGTTTGGTCCTTAGTATTAGAGTGGGTGTTTCTACATAATATGGGGGAAAGGGGGTCCAAACTAGAGGGTGGGGTTTATAATGGTAGAACTAGATAAATATGTCAATGGCTTTATTAGAGGCAAAGTGGTGGTCATAGGAGAGTTATCTTTAGTGGGCAAGGCCTTCTTCTTAATAGTGTGATCCACCATTTCCAAGTTGAAATTGAAAAACACATGTTAAATTTCATTATCTAGAGGAGCATCTTCTTTTTTAGGGGGGACTTCACACTAGACTCCACCTCCTCCTTTTCTATGTAAAGATACCTCCTAGCTTTCTATTTTTGCCTAGCATGTTTCCCTCTATGTTCACTTCCTTGGAGTCAAAATCCAACTCCACCTCCTCTAGGCTCTCATATTTTTCCACCTATTTTACTTTCGGGAGTTTGAAGCAATTTTGTGGGAATGTCTCCAAAATCCTCCTCTATTTTTCCACAAAAAATAAATAAATAGGGTTTGGTAACCCCTACCATAAATTTCCACATACTACAATTCCTACCCTTCCTAACCTTCCCTTACTTCCCTCCCTACCCTTCCTAGCATGTACTCTCCACTCTCAAAACAAGCTCAACTCTAAAATAGTACAACTCTCCACTCTCCAAACATGACTCTACTTCACTCTGCCCTACCTTCCAATCAAATACAAAAAATAACCCAAAACTCACCAATCTTTTGAAATATACCCTTTTCTCAACTACATCTTAACCTCACCCAAATCAACAAACAATTCCACCATAGGTTTAACCTTCAAAAATGATATAGTGTGGGAAGTATTAGTCTTTTAGTCACTAAAAGAAGGGAAATCCTGGAAGTCATATGGATCATGGGTAATAAAGATCAATACAACCACAATGTTGGTATTGGGTAGAGGAAAGGGTAATATGACAATGTTATGGGTAGGACACATGGCATGATGAAAGTTGTTCAAATGTAGAACAATAAATTTTATTTCCTTCCCCTACATTTTCTAATATCCATCACAAACACTTCAAGATCAAGAGGCTATAAGAATAGAAGGGAAATTTCAACATGGTAATGAAAGTGATTTAGTGTATCAAAATTATAATTATAACTTAGCCAAAACTAACCCTCTAGAGTTAAATATTTAATGATTAGGAAGAACATAATGATCCATAACCTTGATATCTTATCACTTTAAAAATTATAACCTTATACGAATTGATTCCTTGTCAGCCTTAAAGAACCATTTCATGCTAGTTTTGTTTGCAAACTTGGTGAGTCTTTTCCATTTTTTTCCCTTCAAAGAGATCATATTCGCTTGAGAAATGGTTTCCTCCTTAATTTTGAATGAGATGTCATTAATAGTTACTTTTTGGTCTTTCCAAGTGTTTACCAACTACAACAACACCAACTCATCAAGCCTTACCATGGCTTCAGTGAAAGGTACAAACCCTCCCTCCTTAATGGCCATCTAGGTGTAAGGATTCTATCTCCACTCATCTTTAATCTATTAGGGTTTGATTTTTACCATCTCACCACTCATGTTGAGAACAAAATTAGTCTATTGACTCTCTTCCAACCTAAAATTATTAGAGAGATCACACTAAGAAGAATTATTGAAATATGCAAGTGAAATAAATATAATGAATACCTTTCCACAAAAAATAAATTTGAAATAATTATTCCTACTGGTATGATAAAAAGTCACATGGTGGTAGTAATTAGCTCAGTAGTTCAAATAAACCCATGCATTAATCTTTAGAACCACAGTTATAGTAAAAAATATATATTTGATTCATAATTAATGTCTTATCCCCAATTTTACTTATGGGAGGAACCCATATCTTAATGACATCTTTTAATGAATGTTTTTTTAAATAACTCCAATCCAAATAATAATGTCTAGATGTCATTTATCTCCTATTGAAATCACCACCAATAGTCTAGGAAGAAAACATACTAGACCTAATCATCAAATTATTGACATAATTGCTTAGTAATTTTTCATTGGACAAGCTAAGCTCTAAACAAATTATCCATGCCTAAGTCCTAGTCATGCCATACATAATAAAACTACTTCATAGTGGTCATGTAGTGTCAAATGCTCTAATGTGATTGAGTGCAAATGATGAGTCTAATAATGAGGTTGGGGAAATAGATAAACGAATTCTTTTTCCTAAGATAAATTTGTGTCCCTAACCATATAAAATATTGACCACTTGCTGACAATAAACCACAACATACCCATACAATTTTTCCCATCTTTGTGCTGAGTGTAAACTATTTCATTTTAAATGTAGTTATGTAACTAGACTAAAACTTGCTAACTTTAAATGGTAGGTTATTGTGTGTGTTATGTGTCACTTTGAATACTAGGCTATTGTGTTAGTTGTTTAATTTGAAATGAAAATAGTTCAATAAAAAAAGTTAAAAGGTCTTACAACCTAGTAGTCTAAAACAAATAGAAGAATATATTTTTTGGGTGTGCTTGGAGATCTAGTACTATCATTGATCATTGCATCTTCATAGATCTAGTTTTTGCAACTTTTGGGTATGAGAAATGTTGAATCTATTGTTGTTGTATTATATTTTATTGGTAGGTGTCCATTATTTAAATTATTTTTGGGCATAGATTAGAGAACATTTCATTCTTGTAGCTGGTAGTCCTATAAATCATTGCATATACATAGAAAAGGGTTTTTGTAGTAGATCTAGTTTTTGCAACTTCTAGATATGAGAAATGTCAAAATTATTATTATATTTTATTTTACTGGTAGGAAACAATTTGATAAAGGATTTTTTTGTCGTAGATTGGATAAAATTTCATTCTTGGAGCTAGTAGACTTACATATCATTATGTCAGCATACAAAAGGGTTTTTGTAGCATCTAGGTATGAGATATTTCATTGTCGTTTCTTTGAATGTTTGCATGTGGGCATTATTCCATTTTAAAATTAGGGTTTCCTTTTTCTTATCTTAATATATTACTCCTCCAATATTTTAAGATATATAGTTTTACCAGTTTTTGAATTCTAAAGATAAGTAAGGGGGGGGCTTTTAAAGAAATATGGAGTATGGAATTCAAATTCGAAGGCCAAGTCTTTGAAATTCTCTCTTCTTGCTAATTTCGTCGAGTTCCATTATATTTTCTTAAAAATTAGTAAAATGATAATAAACATTATAGAATGGAGAAAGAATTTTATTTCCAAATGGTCGTTCACATTCTTAATGAAACCCTTGCATTGTTTGTATATGGTCACATCCATAGTTGCCATGTTCTCTACTTTCTTTATCTCAATTCTTTGAGGCATCATTTCAAATCTAAGCTTCAAAAAATAAATGAACACTCGGTCTCAAAATAAGCACAAAATGACACTAGAATACCATATAAATCCCTCTCAAGAAAAAAGTAGAGGAGATTAATATTTAAATCAATGAAAACTATGAAAAAGACTAGATTTCTTCACCAAGGAAGTTAATGATTCTTAATGTGTATGGTGCAGATTGATTCCATAGAAAAAAGTACATTGAAACCACTAAATTTGTGCCACTTTAGGGAATTCTTTAAAAGTTTTAATTATTGGATACATAAGACTGGCATGATTTAATATACGATGGGAGGGATAGTCAACTAGTATACTACTTGAATTGACTCTTTGTGGCTATCTATGAAGGCACTGTTGATTACATAATATTTGGATTACACTTACAATTGAAGAATAAAAAATAGTTTAAAAGTTAATGCTTAATAATGGATAGTTGCATTAATGGTTACCAACTAATCCATGTTTTAGGGTTTAGAGTTTAGGGTTGATGTGGTTTTTAGATAATGCAAAATATTTTCACTCTCCTTAACATAACTAGCATTTATGTAACATATTTTCAAAGCTCTATAAATAGAGCCTACCTACAACATTCAAGACCACATAGTGAAGTGACAAATGAGGAAGTTCATTTGGTTTTGTATGCATCCATCCTAAATATTTTAGATCATTCAAAAAGGTCATGTGTAGGAAAGGACAAGGGAAAATAAACTTGTTTGTGGGTGCCTCATTGTAGAGGCTTAGATATGTAATGAATTTCCTTTACTTTTGAATTTTCCAAAGAACTTACTCAATAGAGACACCTTTAAAGTTGGTTTCTAAGTAAAAGTACTACTAAACAAAGCATTGTTATCTTGTTTTCACCTTGTAGGCTCAATCAAGATGAATGCTATAGGAGGTTATATTAAATTTGAAATATAAGTGAGTTATATGAAGTAAAAATAGATAATCATAAAAAAGACTTTTTGTGAGGAATATGAAACTTGAAGAACGAAGAAATATGAAGTTATCAATTGCTACAGGAAGTTTACAAGTTTTACTACTTGCTGATTTTGACTTTTGGAACAATTTACAAAAATGGTACATACATATATGGATATATGATTATGAAAAATCATGCTCAAATGAAACTTATCTGATTCTTCTTTCATTTAAATAAGTTTGAGGCATTTTCATGAAGAAATGAAAGAGTTATGCTCTTTTTAGTGACAATACCTTGCCCAAAAACTTTTTCTAAGCTTGCAATCAAGAATGAAAAATTTAGTATAGCCACATATGATTTCATATGACCCTATAAATTGGTGAGGAGTTAGATATTGATGTTAGGAACAAATTTTGTTGTTTCTAGGAAAAAAATTATGGATGTTTAGGTTTTCATCTAATCCATTTTCTAAAAAATTTCCTATTAAAAAGAATGTTGAAGCATATTTTTAAATGACTAGGTAATTGAATTGTAAAAGCCCAAATCTTAGGAGGTTTCACTACATTGATTATTATTGTAAAAAATTAAATAAAATGATGTTTTATAAATAATTTATTTAAATGTTATCTTCAAATGCAATTTGAGGAAGTTAGCAAGATAAAATTGTTGATATCAGATTGATTTTTACAAGTTAATGTCAATAGACTTAAGCCATTTACTTAGTTCATGCCATACTAGTAATATATGTCAAACACAACATGTAAATATTAGACCATGCTGAATTATAGTGAGTGTCAAGCCACTCAAGTTCCGAGTCACTCAAGTGTTGAGCAAATAGACCATACTGAGTGATTCAGGAGCCAAGTAAACAATGGATGTTGAGTAATGTAGGTGTTAAGTCATAGCGCAAAGATTAGTGCATGCCTAGCATTAGAGACTTTAGATGCCGAGTAAGATAGTTTTAACATATTTTTCTATAATGTCACAAACAACTATGTAAACATTTTTTAGCCAACTTAAGATTGTATTTCAATATTTTGGAGATAAGGAAAAATCTCTAGTTGGATTCCCCATGCAATTACATGTAGTCAATCAAAAAATGGGAAGCATTAAGTAGAAAAATGGATGAATCTCATCCGTAGATTCATACCTAACTATAAGCCACCAAATTCTTCTTAACCAATACAAAAGCCTAAACTCTTCATGGTCAAGTGTGTAAGGAATTGAAGGAGTGAAGATGATATTTTGAATGTGCAAACATAGCACTCATGGTGATTTAGTAGTTATGAAGTGAGATTGAATTGGAGAATTAATTAGAGCAGAAAAGAGGATAGAGAAAAAGATACAATATTGAGACATATGATCAAGAAGGATCAAGAAGATATTATTTAGAGGTGATCTATTATCAGGAAAGCACATGCCAACTGTAGGATCTATGCTAAGACATTCTAACAAGTGATTTTAGTCAAATCTCTTAATAAAGTAGTCCTAACAAACTATATGAAATCCTTTAATAGGGTTCTTACTTAGTTGAAAGTTGAAGTCCTCTAACAAGGAACACTTCTAATAGGGTGTTGAAATCCTCTAACAAGGTAAGAACTAACAGTCTTTGTAAGGCTTTAATAGGGTAGACCTTTCATAGGGTAGATCATGACTCATGATCAAAATATTGTAACCTTCATTACATATACTTCATTGCTAAAGGAGTAAAGATTTGTGGGTCATCCCTACCCCAGTTTTACCTTCTCACTTGGAGGGTTTCTAGGTAATCATATCTAGTGTTATGTGTGTGAATGCTTACATGTTCACATGTGTAGTGCCTCTCCCATTTGACTTTTGTAAGTCATCCTTATGGATGCACCCTTGCTGATCTTTTGTTGTGATGGATCATGATTGTGATCCAAAGTGGTCTACACCATTGAGGTGTTTAGATTTATGTTTCTATATCAGTTGCTTTGATTATGCTTTTGACTGATCTTTGAGATTATGATGTGATTTTTGGTTCACTGAGGTTTGTGCCAGTGATTACCAGGATCGATGTGGTATCATGAGGTTGTTATATGATTACCCTGAGATGTGTGTAGAGATTGCACTGTGTACTATTACCATGCTACACTGGACTGGGTTCCTGTAGCAATGGTTAGTCATGTTTATGACTATGTTTTCTTATGTGTTTTAAATGCCTTTTCAATGCAAAGTAATCAATCATTATTAAATGCTTAAGTAATTAGAATGGATTTTTCTTGTTGGATTATTTGGTTATGTGCTGCGGACATTTACCTTGTTTTATTTTGATCTGAGAGATATCTATTCTCATGTTATGTTTACATTTGAGATGACCTAAGGGTCAAATGTTACTCTTTGATTCCAGTATCATAGATATTAGACTACTATGTTGTTCAGTTAATCATATTGCATGATGATGCCATTTTGAGATGATAGTGTGTTTTATGATGATATCTGGTTATCTGGTATTTGGACATACCTCTGATTTTGTTATGTGATGGATTTAATGCTATCGTTATTTACCTCATTCCTGCGTTGTTATGCATTATGCAAACATGAGTGATGTAAATAGATTATTTTAATATAATTAAATAAATGGTTAAATTAGGTGATTCAATGCATTTATTGCTTCGGCTATTTTATTATATGCAATTGCACTTGATCGTGTTGTTTAGTGTGCAGGATTTATATCCCTGGCAGTGGCACATGGAGTTAGTGATTCAGTCGTTCATATTTTACCAATGTTGCCCTTGTATGGTCGACGTATCCTTAATTAAATGTTTAATTTAAACCTTTTGGTGATTATTAAATCTGAACTCATTTGCATTATGTGATTAGACCAGTAAGCGTGTCTGTGCATTTAGAGTTTCACTTTGTCGCGAAAGTTGTTTAGGAGATTTATGTGTTTTTTGGGTTTTCGGGCTTTTTAATTGATTTATTTTAATTTATGGTAGCTTTTCCATAGATGAATTCCTATTTATAGGAATAGCCTATTTTCGTTTGGGTCGATTCAGGGTTTAGCTGGATTGGCTGGTCATTTGCCCTAATCGATTATTCACCCGAAAAGTGAATAAGTATCCAAAGAGGAATTTAATTCCTCACTTCTCACTTTCAAATTGGAAAGTTGGAGAGTAAAACCCAAAATCCTCTTCATGAGGATTTACTGTTTTGTTTGTTGTGTGAGCTACGGGCGTGGGATCGTCACGAGGTTGGGCTCGTTGGATCCAGCTCGAGGAAACCTTGGATTGCTGCGATTTTTAGCTACTTCTACGAGATATTTATTTTCTGGTTCAGATTCCCGTTTTGCCCTTTTGGCTGTGAGGTAGGGCTTTCCCGTTTTATTGTTTCTGCTTCGTTTCAGCTTCTGTTTTTGGTAGCCGTTTGTTTGGAGGCTGAGAACTAGTGTTCCCCTTCGTTTCTGTATGTTAGTTCTACCTGGTTGGGCAAGTATGAACACTTCTCTATTTTTTGAGATGAGGGTTTTGGATTTTACGCCTTTATGCTAGCCGTTTTTGCATATGGTGTCCGATTTCATTTATTTTTGGATTTTTGGGGTTTTTGAACCCAAAGGCCAAATGGGTTTTAATTTTGAAGTTTTCCAAATTTTTGGAGTTTTTACCTCGTTTTGCGTGCTATCCTATTTTCTCGAGTTTTCTTGGCACATTGTGGTTTGTGGACCTGGATGATCTGTTTGGATATCAGTCAGACCACTATTGCACTTTTATGTTGCATTGGGATGCGTGTTGCATCTGTACTCCCGACGTTGTGTTTGATTGAGTGATTTTATACTTGTTATGATTTCCTTTAGACCTTTGCTTTTGTTCGTGAACGCTAGGATTCATGTAGAATCCATACTCTCGGATTGAGGCCGGTTGAGTGAGTTCATGATGTGTGGTCTTGTTACATCATTGGGATTTGTGTAGAATCCATACTCTCGGATTGAGGCCGATTGAGTGATTTCATGATGTATGATTTTATTGGCTTTGAGATTCGTGTAGAATCTGTCCTCTTGAGTTGCTTTCAGTTGGGTGCTTTGTTTTGCATTGTGTTCTCATTCCTATCCTTGTGTTATGATCTTCATGATGGTGGTGCACCACACACGAGTACGTATGCGTACATTTGTTGGGTGACTTGCGAGGCCCGATCTTCCATGGATTTGCTGGAAGTTATGATCATTGGGGTTGGGATGGGAGTATGCATGCCCACGGGTACCTGTCGTAGGATGAGCATGGGTAGGGTAGGGTAGCATATGGAGGGGGCTTCTATCTCGCAGCCCGGTGATCATGACGCCAACAGGTATGGCTGAGAGGAGCTTGAATAAGTGATAATTAAAGAAAATGTGTGACTTGTAATAAAACTTAAGATAATAAAATGGTACTTTTGTGTATTGGCCTTCCATTGAGGGAGTTGAGCTACACGGTGTATTGGCCTTCCGTTGAGGGAGTTGAGCTACACAGATCCGAGCTTGGGGTTTTCGATGCCAAGCGACTCTCCATGATGTCAGCCCCTACATAGTAGCCTATTGAGTGTCTGACCAGGACCTGTACTCCTTGCATTGTCTTAGGTTCTTGGTTGCAGCCATCATACTGTCTGGCGTGAGTGTTAGCCTTGGATGTTGTGTTTTATGTGTGTTTGTGGTTGGATCATTATCTCCATCAGCACGGCGGGTATGAACCTACGGGTGCCACATGGTTGGGAGGCGTAGCTGCCTTCACCACTGCTAGGGATCGGTGTACAGAGACTATCTTTGTCCTAGTGCGACCGTTGCTGGATGTTTTCACTTAGTACTTCAGGTTCTGGAGTATGCTTTCTTGTGATTTATGCTTTCATTGGGATGCTTGTATATCATGTTTAGATGATGTTATTTTATTTGGCGCATTCCCTTATTATGATGTTTAGCATATAATTAGATGATGTGATTTGCTTTAGTAGTATATATGTTGCTTACTGTTGTTTAGCATGTGATAGGTGATGTCATCTACTGTAGGATTATCTTATGCATTATCACTATCATGTTAGATTTTCTTGTGCTTATATTGTTGCATGTTTTAGTAGTGATGTCCCTATTATGACAGTACCGACGATTTGGTCGGTGGCTTGGGATGTTACGCGCAGGGGATCGCTAGGACCCACAATGGTCTTATGATGCTATTGACGGTTGGGAGGAACCGCGTACTTAGTTTGGTTTTTTTGTTCTTGAGATGTATTTCTGTTCATTGTGATGTTGCTTTTGTTCTTTGCGATGTTTATTTTAGTATGTGCTTTGCTTTCATGGTTTAGATGGATAGATGTTCTTCATTCTGTGTTGTTCTTGCACTCGAGTGTTCATTCCTCGAGCCTTTGTGGATCCGGTATTCCCTGGTGTAGAGGTTCTTTGATCTATTTTGGTCCTTTTTTCTTCTGGGAGTGTTTTTGTGTTTCTATGGGCGACATTTCTTCAGCATGGTGCGACACTTTGAAAAGTATCGCACGCCCATGCAAACTATGTTGTACGACACTGCAAAGTATCGCATGGCTTCTTGAGAAATGTCGTACGACACTGGAAGAGTGTTGCACGCCTTCTTGAGAAATGTTGTACGATGCTGAAAAGTGTCGCATGCCTTCTTGATAAATATCGTACGACACTGGAAGAGTGTCGCACGCCTTAAAGAGAAGTATCGCCCTCCCTTAGTAAAAAGTGTCGCACGGGTTTTGTGAAAAACATGCACGTGCCATCAGTGGGAACTTTTCTTCGTGATCCGATCTTTTTGAGAGTGGTTTTGGATACCCTTTTGGGCATTCTTCGAGCCTATGTTGTTGCATTTTGAATTTAGGAGGTTTCTTTTGAAATTCAGTTTTTGGGTTTCTGTTGTTGTCCTTCGGGGTTTAAAATATATCGTTTAAGTATAAGTTAATTCCTAATACTTAAGATATATTTTAATATATGTGACAAATCATTTGAGATAGGTTTCAGACCTCTCAGAGATAAGTTATGGATTTTAGGAAATTTCAGGGCTTCAGAAATCCAGACTTAGCCAATTTTCAGGGCTTCAAGATTTCAGGCTTAGCCAAATTTTGGGATTCTGCATTTTACCCCAGCTTGGTGTTTTTTTGATGAGTGGTCTTTTCTTGTGCCCTCATATTGTTGTGGTGGTTGTTGGCTTTTGTTTGGGTGTGTCAGTTGGGTAGTGGCGTTCGGAGATTCGTTGGTTGCCGGGATTGTGTTGAAGTCCTTCGTTGCGATCATTGTGATCCATGTATGATGTTGTCATGTGCATTCATACTTGTAAAAAAAAAAATATCTTGGCTTGATTTGAATCCTTATTTCCAAGGATCTCCGGGCGGGGCATTACAACATGATTTAGATGTATGTTCTTTACATGTTATTTCAGTTTACTCATTGAATGCATGAGATGGATGTGTGGTGAAAGTTTTATGGGTTCAAGTTTAAACTACTAATTCACCCCCCACCCCATTAGAAGTTTATCTTTCCTATTGTAATTTCAACACTTGGTATCAAAGCCTTGTTCTCTAAAAGAGAAGCTTTGTAGCTTTGAGGAAAGATCTTAAAATGGAATTCTACAAGTTGGGAAAGACCATTGAGAAGCAAGAGATTGAAATACATCTCATACTACATCACCTAAATCAAGTAAGAGAAGATATAAATAATTTCTTGAAGAGAAGGAAAGAAATTGCTATTGTATTGAATGACACATAATAAAAAGAGATAGACACTACTAAGCTATTTGCAAATGGAGATTCTAATGAATTTGATGTAGTAGTTATAGATCTAATGGAAATGAAAATAATTCAAGCTGAGGAAATTAGAAATCTCAAGTTAGAGAAAGAATCACAAGCTATAATGCTATGTGAGGTAACTAAACAAAAGAAGAAAGCTATGGAAGATAAAGCCATGACTGAAGAAAATGAAAGAATTCTAGCCAACAGACTAGAATAGAAGTCAACAAGGCTAACCAAGATTTCCAACATGTAATTGGATACTCTATGTCAAATGATGAATGCCAACTATGAATTGAATGTTAAGGACATTGAGATAACTACATTGAATTTGTAGAATAAACAATTATATAGTGACCTAAAGAGAGAAAAGATTTTTTTTGAAAGTTTCAACAAACTAAATGAAACCATCAAACACTATGAACAATTATTGAGATACCCCAGAACCAAGAATGATACATTAGAATTGGGTTGCGCAAGCATTGAAGAATGAGAATCAGCCAAAAATGTAGAAGAAAGGAATAACAAAGTTAAGAAATCCAAACCTACTTATCATAATTGTGGTAAGAAAGGATATACTACTAATTTGTGTAGGAGTAAGACTACAAATTAGAATGTCAAGCCTAAGAACATGATTCATTGGACCATAAGTGCAACAAGAAAGGTCATCAAGCACATGAATCCAGAACCAAGACCACGCATACAAAAAGATTGAAGGATATTGCTACAATTGTCAGAAGTATGGACATAGAGCTTTTGAATGTAGATCCAAATCCATGTGGTCATCAAACAAGAAAATAAAGGTAAAGAGGGTAAAAGCACAAAGTTGTGTCACCTTTTAGGTTGACTTATCAGAATGACTGAATTTGAGTATTTTTATCTTAAATTCATTTTTTCTCAAAAATATGATCTAGATAAATTCATTCTAGCTAAGTTATATATGGTCTCACACATTTCCAATTTGAAATGTCTATTAAATGCATATTTTAAACTAGTTTGAATCTAATTACTAAAGACATAAAATTATTTGAGAAAGTTGACATTTCAATAACTCTTAGTATTTTTATGATATTTTTTTAGTAACATTTAAACACAATTTTATAGAGCTAAAAGTCAAGAATATTCTCATATAGAATTTATAGTGTTTTAATTAGATATAATGTATTATAATTAAAAAAAATTCTACAAGCGCGCATTTTAATGCTAAAAAATATGTCAATTTTAACAAAGAAAAAAATATCAAATCATATCAAAAAAATTTAAAAATTATATGATATTCTAGAGGTGAGAGTCCTCTTTCAAAATATAGAATTTTTTTTCTTGCTAGAATAGATTTTTTAAGAAAAATGTGGTGGGAGATGAAACCTATTGATTTCATATGAGTTGAAATTTGAATCATTATAAAAGAGAAAACATAGGTTTAAAATCAATTTTTATTTTTTACTATTCTAGCTATATATGTTATCTATAACATAGTTTGAGTTCAAATGAAAATAAGTTTATTTCCATATAGTTTTTTGGTGGGAACTAAACCCCTAATTTTTAGCATTTTTCAACAACTAAAAAATTATCTATAAAAAATAGAAAAATATATCAAATTCTCATTCCAAATAATTTTTAAAAATTATTATCCTAAACTTCATCCATTTCTACACATTTCATTAGTTTACTTCATTTCCAAATTCTAAATAATAATACCAGTTTTATGTCATTGAAGGTAAACAGTTATACTTTTGTTAACATTTTCCTTTACAAAAGGGTGACATAGGTTTGTACTTTTACCCAAGAACAATGGAAACTCTTATAACCAAGATTATAATACAAGATATAGCTATTATTATTTTCAAGAATATCAACATGTTCTTAAGCTTTGTATTAGGACACACTTTAGAGGTAACTACCAAAGGTGGTTGAGTCAAACTACATGTTTTAGCTATTTGAAGATTGCCCACATCAGTAGGTATTGTCCAACTAGGTCAAAGGCACCAAGTTGTGGACTTGATAAAGGAAAAGGAAAGGAAAATGTTGAACACATCAAAGATGAGATGAATAAGACATGGAAAAAGAAAGATGTTTGTAGCACATCAAATTGAGAAGGGATCACTTCACCCAATGGGTCAGGTGATCACACCTAATCAAACAATGTAATCAAGAGGTATGTGGGATTGATATTTAAAGGCTATATCATACATTAGTTCTAAAAGGAGATAGTACTAAAAGGACTACATTAGCATGAATAAAGATGCAAGATTTTGTTAGAAATTGAAGACAAATCTTTAAGTTTTTCATGTTGATGTCGAGCATGAAAAGTTTCCTATATGTGCTAAGTGAAATGTTAGAAGATGGTGAGCTATCATAATAGGTAGTTGATGCCAATATCATAGTAGTTTTCGAGTGATGGAAATGGCAATGGATGTCGAGTGAGCCAGAAATTAGTAGATGTTAAGCTTAGAACTATGTAAGAACTCAACATTAAATGCAAGGTTTTCAAAGGGTATTTGATCAATTTTAGCTCATTATTCATCATTTCAAATTCGAGAAAGAGAAAGAAAAGTAGAAGGCAATCTAGACATTTTTTCAAAGTAGTTGAAAGATAGTTTAGTAATGATATCATGCCAGTATGTCAAATTTCACAAGGTATTTATCAAGAGCTAAGTTAGAAAGTTTTAAATTTTTATAAACCCTAGCTTTGCATTATGGAATTGAGTTCAAAGAAAGTTGAAGGGAAGGAAGTTTTAAACATTTAGTAAGTGAGTAATGAAGTTCAAAAGCTCATGTTCAAAGCCATTCCTAACATTATATATAAGCAAGATGCTTCAGCCACATTGTCTATGATTCTCCCAAATGTAATAATGGTACAAGATGTGAGAAACTGCTACAACTATAAGATAGGAAGCATTGGTGATATTCAAATCAGGGGTGCATACAATAGGTTATGTGAAAATGGTTTTTTGAAAGAAGAGGAAAAAATTTTGAGATAAAGGGATTGACACGAACCCTAGGATTTTCAAATGTGTTTCAAATAGAATGGACCAAAATAGTGCTTAGTTGAATTCATCATGGTTCCTTATGGCTCGAGAGCAGACATATTAAAATAACTAAGAGAATAATACATAGGATTACTAGCTACCCAACCCTAGATTGGCCTAAGACATTGTGAAGTGATTCCAAGGAAATGATTGAAAAGAATACTAGAGCTATTTGGAACAAAAAAGGTATGACAATAGACACAATCATTGATCCTCTTATTAAATTTTTCATAATGGTAATATCACACAAGTTCTATCAATCTAGTAGATTGAATAGTGTACCCTATATAGCTATGAACGTTGGATACTATATTATTAAGAAAGACCATACATATGATCTAGCAGAACTATAATTGCAACAACTAATGGAGAACCTTGGAGTAATTAGAAAAACCAAGAGTGCACAATGCGAATTTGATTTAGTTTTGATTTGTATATTCTTTTATTTATAAAACACATTACCCTCATTTGGTGCTATGGGATGGAAGACCAATAGATTAGTTGTAGTATATATTGGTGAGTATATTGAGTAGCTAGGAGAGAATTTTAAATCCTTAATGACTAGTTGCTTTGAAGATTTCAAGAAGTCAATAAAGGAGAGACTAAGAATACCAGTATCTTTATTTGGAAAAAATTATAATGATGTATGTTTTCGTTTGGATGCTGATTATACCTTTGTACAAGCTGCCACACCTAGGGTAAGATGGTTGAGACCCTTAGGCTATGCGATAAATGTAGATGAAGGCTCTGTAGTTATAACAACTCTACTAGCAAAAGAGGTAGAAAAAACTAGAAAATTTTTTGGAAACTATGAGATGGTAAATTTCAAGATTACCATGGATTTGAAAACTAATTTAGTTATTAAGAAGAAGTACAAGCTATTAAAGTAATTGAAAGCCAAATTTGGAGAGAGTGTCAAGGAGGAAGAGGAAGAAGAAGCAGAGGACGAAGAGGAAGACACAACTCAAGCACAAGAACCTCTAGCATTGACATAGGGCATGGGAGAAGATAGAAAAAGGAGGAGACTAAAAGTGCCAAGGGAAAAGAAGGCAAGGAAGCACCTAGTTTTGCCAAGAAAAAGAAGAGGAAGGCCAAGCATAGCCTATGGAAAGGACTAAGAAAATTGTCAAACCAAGTTAGCCAAAGCCCACTACACCTATAACAAGAGCCAACACACATGCTACAACACAAAAGGCTAAAGAAAAGACAAAGCAAAAAAAACAAGAAGGTCAAGAGAAAAAGAGACCAAGAAGAAAGTATGTGGCACAACCAGATTCTAATGAAGAGAAAAGAGAGTTAGATGACAACAACTAATTTAAGGTGGTGAGTCAAAATCCTCTCTCAAATCTTGAAAAGTTATGTGAAAATGTTAAGAACAATGCAGATCTATCAAGATTTAATCATGTTGATTTTAAAAAATTGGGTAAAGAGGAGAAAAAACAAGTGGAAGAGTCCCTATATGCCATGATGTCAAAATTCAAGACAACGCCACAATAATTTTCCAAATCTGTACCTAAGAGTCTATATGACATAGTTGAGAAAAAATTGTCTAAACCTAGAAAGAAAAATTAGGGAGACCACATTGGCCCAAATAATTCCTAAGTTAACTAAGGGAAAAATCATTAAGGTTGTAAATAAGTATGCAGTTAGGTTCACACCTAAATACAAAGTCTTTAACATTTTACAAAATAATATTGAGGATGTTGTCAAGAAATCAAAATAGATAAGGAAACTCATTTATGGGTTAACCATAGTGAAGAAAGGAGAAAATGAACCTTTTGAGGTTAAAGATGATTATGAAGAAGATGATGACAAAGATAATATTGTTGGAGGAGAAACAAAAATAGAAGAATATGACAAGGCAACAACTGAGCCTAAGCAACGAGAAGAACAAAGTGAGCATAACACACAATTGTCGAGTCTCAGTCCCCCACATGACACAACTAAGACTACTAAAATGATAACTATCAAGGATATTTTTTATCTATCAACTCAAAAAATCAACCCTCTTACTAAATAAGATTTGAAGAAAATATTAGATTAGTCTACATTGTAGTCCAAAGTTAGTGGCAATCTTGTTTTGGTAAATGTAGATGAACTACAAAAGTCAGTGACTAATATTACAGGGGAAAAGGTGAATCCATAAGAACCACCTTCTATCATTCCTTAAACTACTAATGTAAAATCTTTATTCTAAATTCTAGAAGATACATCTACCAAGGTTGATACAATTGTTAAGATTCATACTATTGAGAAGAAGATAGCAGAAGAGAAAGACACCACTTTAGGATAGAAAGAAATAGGTTAGATAGACTTATTTGCACCTACAACACAAGGACAAGGTGCAAGTCAAGTCATAGTGTTAGATTAGTGTAAGCCTAAAGATATAGAACTAACACTAAAGGTGAAGTAGCAATTTTCCATCCAAGATCTAGTAGCTTTACCATCATTTGGAACTCCTTGCACACAAACTCTTCAGAAGTTGAGCACAAATTCTACTCCATTGCAAATCTTAGTGTCATGCCCAAGTTCATCAAAGGTTGAAAAGGTAATTCATTATGGAGATATAAGCCTTGATGAAGAAATTATTATACCTAAATATGATTATGATACTATGACATTAGCATAAATGGGCATATTACAACATGCCTTAGAAATGAAAAAATATCAATAAATTCTTAGGAGAGAACATAGGCAGAAGCAGGTACTTCAAGACATTAAGGAAATCTTTCTAGATGCATTTGGTCTACCAACTCCTAAAGAGACCAAGACACTTATGGAACAACTAATAGATAAAGTGGAGAAGATTATTAATGATTACCTTGATACATATGCCAAACTATTAGAATGGTTAGAAAAGAAATTCCAAAATAAAGTGAATGAGAAAATATCTAGTGACGTAGCACTCGCACAAGTTACATTTGCAACTAAGGTTGAGGATGTGAAGAAGGTATTTCAGAACATATTCTCATTGTACACAAAATTATATAATCCAACACTCTTTACCCAAGAGACTAGAAGTCACATTCTAAGTTTGGAGAGCCAAATATCTGCATAAGGTGTAAGACTACCAACAAATCCAACTTAGAGTGAGAAGAATTTTAGGACATTGCTTCAAACATAGAGTCAATTAGCTATATTGAGAGTGGATGAGACTAACATAAAAGCCAAACTAACTACCATACAAGCAACCCTCACCCCACATATGGAAATATTGCACAAGTAGCTAGGTTGTGTTGAAACTCTATTGAAGAAAGACCCCAATCTTTCTACTTTAGATGGTCTAGTCCACCTTTCTATTGAGCTTGCAATTCAAATAAAGTCATTAGACATTTTATATGATAACTAAGATGTAGCCCTCAAGATCATACTAGATGTCCATAAATCCTTTCTAGACAAGCATGCAATCAGTGTATAGCCCATTTGACATAAGTGTCAAAAAGGGGAACAAATATTTTTTGGGAGAATAAAATAAGGGAGAATAATAACAAAGGGGGAGATATATATTTTTGAGGGAGAAAGATGAAAATGGGGAAGATATCAGCTAAGGGAGAGAATGAAAGAAAATAAAGCATGAAGTTAGCATTAAAGTCAAAGTTTATTAGTAGAGACACATTTACTTAGAGAGAATATAGAATTTTGGTTACAGAACAATCTTATCAACTCAAGAGGAGTTACCAAATTTTGAGATATCTAAGTTATTATTAAATCTTGAAGTTTTGAAGTTTTGTATATAAGTTGAGTCATGGATATGTTATGATTAAGAGATTAAGGATAATAATGTATACTCAAGTTTTTTTGACACTCATGTCAAAGGGGGAGATTGTTGATATCATATTTATTTTGACAAGTGAGTGTCAACTGTTGGAATTATGATATATTTGTCATTAGTTACAGCACTTATTTGATTTTGAATGCTTACCAAGCTCATCATTCAATCTACAGTTTATACCGAGCATTCCTTTAGAAACTGAGCATATGGGTAGTTTAGTAGTATTTATCGAGTTCATAATGGTTACCGAGCAGAACAATGTTCTCCAAGCAGTTAGTGGTTACCGAGCTTTGCAGTGTTTACCAAGCAGTCAGTGCTCACCAAGTCATTAGTAGAACTTAGTGTTTACCAAGTGATCAAGGTAAACAAAGAACTTAGTGTTTATCGAGTGATCAAGGTAAACAAAGAACTTAGTGTTTACCGAGTGATCAAGGTAAACAAAGAACTTAGTGTTTACCGAGTGATCAAGGCAATCAAAGAAATCAATGTTTACCATGTAAACAAGGTAAATGAAGGAATCAATATTTACTGAGTAAACAAGGTAAATGAAGGAATTAGTGTTTACCATGTAAACAAGGTAAATAAAGGAATCGGTGTTTACCAAGTAAACAAGGTAAATGAAGGAATCAGTGTTTACCAAGTGAAGAATGTTATCAATGGATTCAATTTTTACCAAGTGACACAATATTCACCGAGTCACCAATGGTTACCAAGTTCCAAGCTACTTAGAATGATTAGTATGTATTGTGCCTCTACTCTTACCAAGTGCATGACAATGTAGTTTATTGTAGTGGATATCGCGTATCAGAAGGTCACCAAGTCAATTTGAGGAACCTAAGTTTTCTACTATCTGGCCGACTCAGTAATTTTTGTTCACTTGTGATTGTCCGACCTTGCCAGTGTAAATATTGGAATGATATATATCATTTGAAATAATGAAATATTGATCATTTTTGGTGTTATATTGCAATATTTTGAGAAGAGGAAAAGCGAATCACCAAAAAAATAGAGGAATACATTAAGGTCAACAATTGATGTAGAAAAGCTATATCCAGGTGATCAAAGCACAAGGGATCTTATCAGCAATCAGTTGTAACCAGATCCACTACTTCATCCTAATAGGTGAACTAGTTTGTAAATTCTTTAATAGGGTAGACTTAATGGTCTTTTGTAAATCTCCTAATAGAGTGCATACTTCATTGTATGTTTGTAAATCCTCTAACAAGGTGGATCTAGCAATCCTACTTGCTCCTAACAGGGCAGATCATCAGAAGTGATCATTATAAGCCTTAACCAGCCAACTTTATATTGCAATATTGAAGTTTTGTGGGAATCATCCCCACCCCAGTTTTACTTTCTAATTGGAAGGTTTTTGGGTCACCAAATCAGTGTGTTCTTGTGTTACAAATGTTTATCTTTTCATGCATACAGTAGATTAGATAAATGAAAGGTAAATATGATATTATGCAGAATTGAATTAAAGTTTTAGGGTTACTGATTCACCCCTCCCCTCTTAGTAACCTTGTTAGTCTTGATTATTTCCAAAAATTGGTATCAAAGCCTTGTGGTTCTCAGGATAAAGTTTGATAGCTTGAGAAAAGATCAAGGACAATGGAGATATTCAGACTTGACAAATCTATTGAGAATGAAAAGCTAGATCTGGAAATGGCCATGACTCAACTCAATGAAGAAAAGGAGCATCTTTCTCAATCTTTGAAAAGAAGGAAGGAACTTGCAAGACAAATGAATGGTCATTAGTATATTGAAGAAAGTATTGAAGACATTTTACCATCAAGAAGTTCAAATGAAGCTAATGAAGCAATCAAGGAACTCCTAGCAAAGAATGGTTCTCTATAGGAAGAAGTAAGAAAGCTCAAAAGAGAACAAGAAATCCAATCCATCAGGCTATGTGAACTTTTGGAATAGAGAAACAAGGCAAATGAAGACTTAGAGGTAAGAAATAATCAATCCCTTTAGCATGAAGATCTTGTAGGGCAACTATCTGATGCAAATGAAGAAATTATGAATCTAAGATCTGAGAATGAAAGTTTGAGAAATGATTTAATCACTGAAAGACAAATCAATGCAAGCTTACAAAGTAATCTAAGATCTGAAAGACAAATCAATGAATGTTTGAAAAATGACTTAAATGTTGAAAAACAAGTCAATGAAAGGATGATAAAATCTCAAGCAAATATGGATCAATTGAATCTGCAAAATGAGTAGAATCTTCATAGACAGAAAGGTAAAGTAGGCATTGGATACAATGAAGAAGGTGAATCTTCCAAACAAGGTACCCAAAAGAAGCAAAGACCTACTTGCAATCACTGTGGTAAGTTAGGTCATACATCTAACAGATGTTCTTGCAATGGTAAAGGAAAATTCAATGGTAAATGCTACAATTGCAATAAACATGGTCACAAAGAAAATGAATGCAAATAGAAACCAAAGTTTGAGGGAAAATGTCAAAAATGCAAGAAACAAGGTCACAAGGCATCTGAATGTAGATCCAAAGCATTCAATCCAGCAAAATAGGTTATCAAAGAAATATTTGGTTGGGACTACAATACTTGGTGCAGATGTCACTATTGTGGAGAATATGGACACATTGGAATAAATTGTGCAAGGCATCACCTAAGAAAAAAGGATACTACTATAAGATGTTATACATGTACTGAACTTGGTCATATATCCAAGAATTTCATGAATATAGGAAGAATTGAAGATGAAAAGAAAGCTAGAGCTAACAACATTCGAAAATAGATGAGACAACAGTGGATTCCAAAATCTACCGAGCCAAAAAATTCAAATAATGGCAATGTCACTCAAGAAGTGGGTGACTCCACTTCTAATTAGACTCATCAAAAGGGGATCAGGGACTGCATCTTCAAGCAATATCCTAAGTAGTTCTAGAATAAAGGAGTGCAAAATACAAATTAGTATTTCAGATATAAGACATAGTTCACTGTGATGTATTTATCGAGTTAGGTTGGTTTCAGACTTAATCGAGCTAGGTCGGTAATGTGAAAGGTTTTGTTTGTTCACCGAGTTGCAAGGTTTATCGAGTAAGTTGGTGACTATCTAAAAAACCCTAGGTCATCTCGGCTACCTTTGTACTCGAGCATTAATGGCAGATTTTTCATCAAAAAGGTAGAATTTGATCTCATTTTTCATCGCAAATTTAGAATATTCAGAGCGAAGAAGTTTCCAAGAGTGTGAAAGTGAGTTCAAGCGATTTCAAGTGATTTTCCAATGAAGAATTTGTTTAACAAAATCATTCACTCATCGATCAGCAATGGCATCCGCAAGCACCAGCAACAACAAGGCAAAAAGAGGCTCTAAAATGCTTGTGAAGGGAGTAGAATGGAAAGCACCCAGCTTCAAGCTCGTTCCCGCCATAGCTGAATCACTCGATCTGCATGGAGCCCAATTGAAGATTCCACCAAAGGTACTACTTATAAGTGACATTCGTACTCATTTCAAATGCACTGTTCAAGAGATAGGGACACTAGATATGGATAATGCCCTAGCCAAGTTATGCGTGGATGAAACCCTCAAACTCGAGTTCAAACATCTGAAAACCAAAGGTTTGACCCATATCCCGCACTTGCCAAGGAAATTTCAAATGAAATGGATAAGATACATTTTAAGCCATGTGCATAATGGTCAAATTTGGTTAGAGAAACACTTCCTAATAACAAAGAAGATGATTCATAAGATCACGAGTTTACCTATGTTAAGCAAATCCAAAATCACTAAAACCCTATGTCAGGATGAACTTCAGAAGCTGACCCTAGCCGAATGGGATGGCAGAGGATTGAAACCTAACAATGTATCTAATGCAGAGCTAAGATTTGGAATTTATTTAATTGCATATAAGATGTATAGTTCCAATAGATTGAATAGCGTGCCCTGTGAGGCTATAGACTTAGCCTATAAGGTCGTGAAGAAAAACATGGAGTTTGACTTAGTAGATGTGTTGTTGAAACAACTTAATAAGAACATGGACAGTATAAGGACCTCAAAAACCAACTCTTTTAAATTTGGTTCTTTTTTAGTTTGTTTATTTTTTCTATGTACAAAATTTTTTCCCTTCAAAAGGTACAGTCGTATGGAGAAAGGATATTCTAGTTTTTTATCAAATAAATGAATTTGTAGCAGAAATGGGTGAAAATTTTAATAGTATTATGAATAATTATTTTGAGGACTTCAAGGAAAGAATGAATAACAGATTCATAATTTCTCCAAAGCTTGTTGAAGACTATAAGGATGATGTATGCTTCATGGTTGACTGTGACAAGGTATACATTCAGGCAGTCAGACCCTGAGTTGCATGGGTGAAACCTCTTCCCTATGAGGTAAATATTGATGAAACCAAAGATATCATAGAAGCACTGGTAAATGAGCTAGTAGACCCAAGGCAACAAATTTTTGGAACCTATGATGAATCTAAGGCCAGAATTGAGCTTGAAATCAAGCTACCATAGGCCATAAGCAAGGGCAAGAGGAAAATAGCCAAATTAAAAACTTCTACCGATCCTCTTATGCTCACCGAGGGAAAAGGTGAAGATGAAGAAGGTGAAGAAGAAGAAGGAGGAGAAGAAGGAGGAGGAGAAGAAGAAGGAGAAGAAGAATCTGTAGAAGAACAGCCAAAGAAGAAAGGTAAGGTAATCATTACCAAACCTAAGAAGAAGCCTACTGCAGTGCTTTCCATAAGAACCAGCAAAGGCAAGCAGGAACCTATACTAGTCAGGCCTGCACCCTCATTCAAGCAAAGGCTCAAACAATTGGAGGAAGGAGCTGGCATCACAAATTTCAAAGCATTGAAATTTGAAACTAGAACTGATGCTGAGAAAATGCAGATTGAGGAGCTGGTACTCAGTAAGATGGGTAAATGGAAATACTCCCTAGACCAAATTGCCCCTCAAATCTCAAAAGAACTACTGGAGAGATTGCAACCGAGATGGGAGTCAGCCACCCAAATGGTAAAAGATATTTATGAGCAATCTCTCAAGAATCTCCGACCAAGTCTCACTGGAGCAGAAATAAAAACTAAAATGAAAAGCCATGAAGGTAAAATGATGATCAGATTCCACACCTATTTGATTTTGATTAAAGACATTGAACATGTTGTAAATGATTCTACAAACATGTGGAAAAATATCTATCGTCTACATAAGCCCAGTGAAGATCGAGTAGAAATTAAACATGATGACAGCAGCAATGATGATGAGCTTGATAGCACTCCATCCATCACAGTCTCACCAGGAGAACTGCATGCACTAATGGAAGATAAAGAGGAAGAAGACAAGGAGGAAGAAGCTGAAGAGGCAGATAAAGAGGAAGATGATTCGGTGAAAATTGCAGTGGCAGTTATTGCATCCCTTCCTCACTCTCCACCAAAATCTATTACTATAGAGACAGCTTCCACTAGTGAGATTGTGAGCACTACTGCCACATGAATTGCTCAATTTTCACCAATATCCTCCCAGCTCCAGGTATTCCCAATGCAGGTGCTAAGCACTTCATCTACTGAGCTACAGGCAACTTCTTCAGTTACCGAGTCATCCACTGCAACAGTCACTACATCAAAAGTATCAATTCCTCCTATAGTATGTATAGTAAGTTTTCTAGTTTTCTCTCCAATTTTGTCAGCTTCAGCTACATTAGCACCAATTTTTGCACCAGTAAGCTCTTCAATTGTAAATATTCTTGTATGCACATCAATTCTGGGAAGTATATCAATTTTGGATACATTTAGCCCCTCTCTCAGTCTTCCTTTAGTTGGTCTTATTCCAATTTTGACAGCCAGTCCAACCTCATCAACCATTGTCTCTATTTTCAAAGACAAATATGTTATTACAGCAGAAAAACAAAAGAATCCATTAAAACTTTTGCTTATAGGCAAGAAAATTGATGAGGATGTAGACCTGGATACTGAAATTGTCATTCCCAAGATAGATACAGATACTGCTTCAATTGATGAACTAAGAGTGCTCAGTCAGCGCATAGAACTGAAGGCAAAGCAGAAACAACTAAGGAATGAGAGAGATAGAGAATTTAAAATTATTGATGAAGTGAAAAATATAATCATTAAAGCTATAGGTGTTGATGTTGATACTTCTCAACACATTTTGCTATAATTAGAAGAGGCAGTCAATAAATTCAATGAGAATACCTCCAGTCAAGAAAAGTTGATAGAGAAGGTAGAAAAGAAGTTTGATAATAAGGTGCTTGAGCACATTGCTCAGCATATAGCAATAAAATAGGTTGAATTAACCACAGTTTTGGCCAACATTGAATTTTTTTTTAATAATGTAACATCTCTTTTTGCTAAGCTTTGTGATGTTACAGAGTATACTAAGGAAATAAGAGAGAAATTGAATAAGATAGATGAGGATCTAAAGGCAAGCGCACAACACCTGAAGCTTGACCCCAGTTCAACCTCATCTCATCACCTCATGATCAAATTTTTGTCAGAGAAGCAAGAAAAATTTCTGAGAGAAGAGTCAAGGATCCAATCTACATTATTAGATATTCAAAATATGATCCTTTCCATCATGGACACAATGTAGAAGCACACTTGCCCATTCAAAAACATTGATCCATGACAACAATTTCTCTGTTGCAGACCATGTGATTGAACTCTCTGCAGAAGTTCAAATAGCTCTATCCACATGTAAAATCTTGCAAGAGAACTGGGATAAGACTCTACAACTCATTCTCTAGGTACATTCAAATTTTATCTCACATTTTGGAGTCTCTATGTAAATACATTATTTTATTCTTTGGCATTATTGTCAAAAAGGGGGAGAAAGAGATACTCAAGAAGAAATATTGGTGAGATAAGTGTACAAAGGGACAAAGAGATACTGTGAATAAAAGTAATATAACTCATGTAAATACCTTATGTATATTGTATGGGGGAGTTATATGTAAGGAAGTCATGTATATTCAGTAGAATTAGTCATCAGTATGTCAGATATTGTATATAAGTTTTGGCTCATAAGTGTTTTTGTCACTAATGCCAAAGGGGGAGATTGTTGGAATTATGATATATTTGTCATTAGTTACAACACTTATTCGATTCTAAATGCTTATCGAGCTCATCACTCAGTCTACAATTTATACTAAGCATTCCTTTGGAAACCAAGCATATGGGTAGTTCAACAGTATTTACCGAATTCATAATGGTTACCTAGCATAACAGTGTTCTCCAAGCAGTTAGTGGTTGTCGAGCTTTACAGTGTTTACCAAGCAGTCAATGCTCACCGAGTCATTAGTAGAACTTAGTGTTTATCGAGTGATCAAGGTAAACAAAGAACTTAGTGTTTACCGAGTGATCAAGGTAAACAAAAAACTTAGTGTTTACCAAGTGATCAAGGTAAAAAAAGAACTTAGTGTTTATTGAGTGATCAAGGCAATCAAAGAAATCAGTGTTTACCATGTAAAAAAGGTAAATGAAGGAATTAGTGTTTACCAAGTAAACAAGGTAAATGAAGGAATCAGTGTTTACCGTGTAAACAAGGTAAATGAAGGAATCAGTGTTTACCAAGTAAACAAGGTAAATGAAGGAATCAGTGTTTACCAAGTGAAGAAGGTTATCAATGGATTCAGTTTTTACCAAGTGACACAATATTCACCGAGTCACCAATGGTTACCGAGTTCCAAGCTACTTAGAATGATTAGTATGGACCATGCCTCTACTCTTACCGAGTGCATGACAATGCAGTGTATTGTAGTGGATGTCGAGTATCAGAAGGTCACCATGTTAGTTTGAGGAACTCAAGTTTTCTACTATCTGGCCGAGTCAGTAATGTTTTTTCACTTGTGATTGGCCGACCTTGCTAGTGTAAATATTGGAATGATATATATCATTTAAAATAATGAAATATTGATCATCATTGGTGTTATATTGCAATATTTTGAGAAGAGGAAAAGTGAATCACCAGCAGAACAGAGGAATATAGTAAGGTCAACAATTGATGTAGAAAAGCTATATCTAGGTGATCAAAGCACAAGGGATCTTATCAGCAATCAGTTGTAACCAGATCCACTGCTTCATCCTAACAGGTAAACTAGTTTGTAAATCCTTTAACAGGGTAGACTTAACAGTCTTTTGTAAATCTCCTAACAGAGTGCATACTTCATTGTATGTTTGTAAATCCTCTAACAAGGTGGATCTAGCAATCCTACTTGCTCCTAACAAGGCAGATCATCAAAAGTGATCATTGTAAGCCTTAACCAGCCAACTTTATACTACAGTATTGAAGTTTTGTGGGCATCATCCCCACCCCAGTTTTACTTTCTAATTGGAAGGTTTCTGGCTCACAAAATCAGTGTGTTCATGTGTTACAAATGTTTATCTTTTCATGCATACAGTAGATTAGATAAATGAAAGGTAAATATGATATTATGCAAAATTGAATTAAAGTTTTAGGGTTACTAATTCACCCCTCCCCTCTCTGTAACCTTGTTAGTCTTGATTATTTCCAACAATACACTTAAGTCATTTACTTAGTTCATGTTGAACTAGTAATACATATCAAATACAACATATAAATATTAGACCATGCCAAATTATAGTGAGTTTCGAGCCACTCATGTGCTGAGTCACTTAAGTGCCAAGTAGATAGACCATGTTGAGTGATTTAGGAGTAGAGTAAATAGTGCATGCCAAGCAATGTAGGTGCCAAGTGAAAGTATATAGATCAATGCATGCTGAGAATCAAAGACTTTAGATGTTGAGTAAGATAATTTTGACATATTTATTTGTAATGGAACAAACAACTATGCAAACCATTTTTGAGCCAACTTAAGATTGTATTTTGATATTTTGGAGAAAAGGATGAATCTCTAGTTAACAGTCTTAGATCCTTTGATATCCTTCTTTTTCCAAATCCTTTTCACCTTTCCAGTTTTAGAAGTAGATTTTTTCTTGCTCTTTTCCTCTTTAGCCTTAGGGCATTGATTAGCCTTATGACCTGATTTCAAACAATGAAATCATGCAAAAGATGCACTTTCATAATCAAGCTTCTGGACATGAATTCTAAGCTTAGAATGGAAGCTCACTACCTCTGGAAAATCTACCCCTTCTAAACACCAATACAAATATGAGCATAGGTTAGTCTTCTTCTAGAAGCTATTATTAGACTTGTGGAAAGAAGCTCACCAAAGGACTTTGTCATTCCCACAAAAAAGGAATCATTCAAATCAAGCTTTGAAGACCACTTTTAGAGAACCCAAGTCAAGCAACCTATAACCCAAGATCCTTTGTACACAATGTTTGATAGATCCTCATTACAAGAAAATTTAAAAGACAGGAATCCTTTGGCCATTGCAGTGACTGTGACCTGACCTTTAAGGTTCCACTTCTTCTATGTATAAGATCTAATGATGTCTATATTTGACCTTTTCCTAATAAACTTACCCACTTGGGTAGAGGACATTGATACAATGTTGTGATCTACAAGCTCATTCAGAATAGCAATTGCACAAGTGCCTTTTTCCACCCCAAGGAGCACTTTAACAGTTGGAAAAGAAGACTTAGTAGTTGGTTTAACTCCAAATAGTGAAGACCATTTTGTGATCTGTGCCCCAGGAAGGACTGCCTTCAGGATTGGAGGTGACTTGTCTAGAACCTTGCTAGGGGCACGTGGGTCCCTGTCTCCATTCTCTATTGATTCTCCAGCCTCTAAATTTCCCTGACATTCTCCATCCCCTACCTGCAATTCGTGACCTAGATCATGATTCCAATCCCAGCTAACTAGAGGAATCCTACCCAAAAAAGGTTTCAAATTTTAAAAAGCCACACTTCCCCCTCTACTTTCGCTCACCATCATCTCATAATATTTCAAATGTTTCTCTTGATCTATAATGTATATTGAAAATTAATTATTTAGTATCATATTTCAATTTCATTTTATTATAATTATAATTTTATATTTATTATAATAATAAGTATATTCTATTGTTATCTAATTATTATTCGTAATATTTTATTCTTACTTATGAGTTATACAATTATATTATATTATTTATATATTATCATTATATGAGATGGTATAATACTATGTTATATCAATTTGATATTAATGATAAATTATTATAATATTATTAATATTATTAATTAAACATAATTTGGAAATTTTGATATTTCAATGATCATTCTTTGAAGGATGCTAGCTCAATGGAAGAGCAATTGCTTTACAAGCAAATGGATGGTGGTTATTCCATCATGCCCTATTATGACCAAATACACTACTAAATATGCGACTAAATATTTGATCAAATATACTACTAGATATGCCACTAAATATACCAGTAAACGTGTGATCAAATATACTACTAGATATGTTACTAAATATACCACTAAACATGTGACTAAATATATTAAATATGTAACCAAATATATGATTAACTATGCTACTAAATATGTGACTCAATCAACCATCAAATATACAACTAAATATGTGATTAAATATACTACTAAATCAATTACTAAATATAACACTAAATATACTACTAAATATACCCCTAAATCAATGACCAAAATTAGTAATCACATAAATGACTAAAATTTCTTAGTAGTAAATTTAGTAGTGTTATAAATGATTGGATATTAACTACTATTAGTCACATGACTAATTTTAGTCACATGTATACAAATTTTAGTGGTTTTTTTAGTCACATGTTATTGTTTTTGTACTAGTGTTTTAAAGTATTTTTCACCTAAAAGTACAAAAAGGAAAATAAAGAAAAACTAAAAGGAATTTAGTATGAACCCTAATAGTAGACATATATGACCAACCAAGATTCACAATGGGATAAATAATATAAAAGGCCTTTTAGCACAAACTATAACTATGGAAAAATAAGGACAGGAGATCCTAACATACAAAATGATATACTAATCCAAAATATTCAAATCAAGATACCATGAAATAGAAGTTTTATCTTCCATCAACTACATAGTTTAGAAACACTAATGAAGCTCACAAATACACAGAGATTACCAATTTGACATATAAAAAACTAGTATTTAATAACTCTTGAATACATGTGAGACATACAACTAAATGCATTCTTGATTATCTCTTTCAAAATATATAATTTCAAAGACTCCTTTGTATACAATGAAAATCCAAAAAATCATTTTGAAACTTCTCCATACTATCCCCTTTTGCCAAAGGTATCTCCCCCCTTTAGCAAACAACCTCATATTTATAGGCTTTATGAGATAATAACCTTCTCTTTGGGTTAATAACTAACTCCATTTTGTGCATTTTGGGAGAGGTTAATTAACCTCATAATTTTGTATAAAAATGGTGATACAAAATAAATTATGATATTCATAATTAAGCTGGCATATTATATTAAGTAATGACTTTTCAAAATTTGAATGGACCATTTCAAAGGGATGCAGCAAAACTAGCTTAATGTTTTTTGTTTTTTTTGGAGCTAATGAGCTAGATTTATCTACTTGGATTTAGTGCACTTTAAACTTGGATCAATATGAGATAGCTCAACAATTACAAAACAATCTTGCATAGCTTGAGTAAGAACTGTCTAGGCAGAAAGAGTCAAAGGTGGGATCTACATCATCCAAGGATGAAGTTCAAGACAAAGCCATAACAATTCTACATTTATAGGCATATCTACAAGAGGCCATTGAAAATGAATATTATATTTATGCTACCAAATTGCATGATCAAATTTCCATTTACTTGTATATTAAATGTTTCTCATGGGATATTGAGAGAAAAATTCCCCATGCTTATTCCTTGAAGGGAGAGATAATAGAAAGTGTTGAGTTGGGGCAAGACTGTGTTATTTATAATCATCTTCAACTGCACTCCTATGCCATCCAACTCAATTATGCTACCGAAGAGGAAAGGTGTGGAGAAGTAGTTTGCATCGTCAAAGATGGATCCATAGAATTTGAATAGAAGATACTAGGAAAATTTGTGACATGACTGATAATTGTCCTCAGCCAAGCCCCACTATATTGTAGTCAGACTCCATGCCATCATTCTAAGTTAAATGGTTGCATCTAATGGCTACATCAACAAAGGAACACGTGACCCCTCTTTTATCCCCCATGGTGAAATTTTCATATATCAAGTCTCCCTATGCCCTCAAGTTTTCGCTCTATATCTGAGCATACTGGTAGTGTGAAGAATATGTTGAATTTCTAAGAGTAGAGTAGAGGACCCATTTGTATGGCATTGGGCACATCATTACTTCATTTGGAAGATGATGGGGCAATGGGGCCCATTTCCTCATAAGAAAGGAGGAATGATCATAAATAAATTAGAATATTCATAATTAAGTTGGCATATTATATTAAGTAATGACTTTTAAATTTTTGAATTGTCCATTCAACTTCTAAGGAGGATTTTAATGGTGTGACCTTTTAACTTCCATGAAGATATATAAATTGAGGCTCTAATTAAATTTAAGAAAGAATGACATGTATAGACAACTTTTTTGCTGAGGTTGCCAATTTGTATCAATATGAACTTCATGGGTAGACATCTCAACCATGAGATTTCCCAACTCCTATAGAGTTTATGGGCATACATCTCATTCATGGGATAGCCCAAATTTTATGAGATGGGACACAACTCCTCCATGAGTTTGTCCAAACTTGATTGATTTGCAGGTATACATCTCACTTATGAGATTGTCCATAATTGTATGAAATTTTATTTTATGAATAAATTGGTTTCTTGATATTGTTTATTATGTGTTCACAATACCATTATTTCTTCCTTTGTTATTTTTCTCTGAATTAACAAAATAATTTAGATCAAATGGTCAACTCCTTAACCTTTAACCAAAAGTGTCATTTTGAATCACTAATCACAAAAAGATAATTTAAAAGCTTGAAAATTCCCAAAACTTGTGAGTTTGATAAAAAATAAAATCCACATCTATGTTGAAGTGTGTTTCCATATACATTTTATGGGGTTTCTTTCCTTTAATTTTATTTTTTCCTTTCACTCACATGACCTTCTTCTCAAGTTCCTTGGATACCATTCCAATGATCCAATCATGTCATACCCTACAACATAAACTATATTAGAAACTTTTAGATGCTTGTGAAATTGATGTTGACAAAACCATTACTACATTGAATTATCTATAGTAATAACATGATAGTTAACATGCTTTGATAGATGTGCATAACTTTCTTTGAAGCCACCACATACATTCTTTTGATAATTTCAAAATCTTGTGTTTTAACACATTTATGGTGTGGAGATTGTACTCATAGAAAATATCCTCAATGATGTTGCATCAAGTATTCAATCCTTTCTTTATCTAAGGCATTTATAAAATTGCACATATTGAAATGAAGGTCCTCTGTTAAATATGGAGAGTGTATTTGCACAATCTATTACATGAATATACCTTTATATCTTTGTTTGTTCAAATGCTTAAACATTTTTCTCTCATCCCAATTATCATGAAGATTCATTCCTTTTATCTATCAAAAATTTTCATTCATCATGTTTTAAATAGTGTCAAATGTCAGTTCAATTTTCCCATTTTGGCTTGCACACATGAAGCTTACTAGCATATGTGGTGATTTGGAGTTAATGTTGCTCATTTTTTGATAAGAAGTCAAGGGATGGATGGGCTTTCCGAAAAAATTACTAAAAGACATTTAGATTTTTTCACCTATTATATTGTACTCATACTATGAACATTGACTCCAAAGAGATGGCATATCAAGTAGCATTCTGTCAAAAAGGCAATGAGCCAAAAGATGCCAAATGCAAAATTTTCATGTACCACACACTCGTTATCTTTTCAAGGTGATGATAATCATGTATGTTGTGTGCTGGTAAAATTATAAGCATTTTCCATATGTGGAGAGTGATGAGTCAAAAATATGTTAGTGAGCCCATCAATCATTGTATTCCCTTTGATTGAGCCAATAGGCTCATGGTTGGTCATTCCTATGGGACTTGCCACCAAATTGTTTCTATAATCCAGTAGTGTTAGACATCAGTAAAAATGGATTATGTCATAAGGAAAAACATTCTAAAATTTATATGTGGTACAGGCTAGTGAAATCTCCAAATTTTGAATTTTCTAAAATTAAAAAATATTACTTCAAAAGGAAGGAATTTGAAATCGCTTTGATAGGGTTTTGCATGTTGTACGATTTTTTTTTATTCTAGTTATATTATACCACATTTATTCTAGGATCATCAGGGTTTTTATAATGGCTCTAGTCAACTTTATCCTAGTAATCTCTACTAGTATTGGAGTTTCTATGATGGATGCTCATTGCACCTCTTCTAAATAAATGGATAAGAAAATTTGTCCCAAAGGTGTTTCACAAGGTAAGCCTTCCTCCCCCAACATTGTTCTCAACATCGAAGAGTTTGATGATGCATTCAAATGGCTAGAGCACTATACCATGATTGGGTATTTTTTGGGTTGCACTCCTCCTAATAGCATGCTTAGAGAATGGATTTCCAAGAGATGGACTCCCCATGGAGTCTGGTTTGACAACATGTAGAGTCTCACAAAGGGCTTCTTCTTATGATTTGCAAATTCTTCCCAAGCTAACATAGTTTTTTTACCATAGGTTGTCATTAGTTAGGTCCTCATAACTAGATTTCTAGTAGTGGTCATGTGATTTCTCGGTGTCAAATGAAAACAAGTTGAAAGTCCCTGTCTTGGTCATGTTTCTGGATCTTCTAGTTCCTTGTTGGAAGTTTATCCCTGTTACTATGAAAACCCTTGGTTAGGCAATGTGTGTCGAGCATGAGAATTTTTCAATTCTTGTTCCTAGAGGAGGCTTTTCATTGAGGTTGACCTCTCCCATGACCTTAAGGATTCTATGCATATTCAGGGTTGTGTGCACACCTTCTCCCAGATGGAACTTTACCTCAACTTGTCAAATGCCTATTAAAGCTGTTACTCAACTAATCACAAGATCAAGGACTACCCTCTAGGTGTGCTTCACAGTTCATTTCTTGTTAAAGAATTGTAAGCCAAGTCTGTTGATAACACCAAAAAAAATTGGTTGACAATTGTGACATGCAAGGGTAAGACATCTTTACTGCCCAAACATCCTAGGTCCTCTTCTTCCCAGCCTTCACTAGAGATTTTTCATATTTTTATCCCAAAAACATCTATTTGTCTAGTGGTTCAACAACTTGTTTCAAACCCTAGCTCCTAGGAGATGGATGTGTTTTTTAAAACTTCTTAACCTGCTTGGGTCTACACTCCTCAAGTAGCTTTAGTGGTTGTTCCCCATGGAACATAGCCTTTACATCACTCCTAAAGTTGTAATGGATGTGGAGTAGACTCATATGGGAAGTAGAGGCTCATTTTTGTAGGTGATGTCTCCTTGACAATTACCACCAACTCCTTCTTCCATAATAGTTTATCCTCTCTTGGGGACAATGACAAAATGAAAGAGTTATTTCCATGAATGTTGTCTTATGGAATGTTCAAGGTCTGTGTGACCTCTCTTGCAAATGTTATATGTGAGATAATAGATGCTAAATTTTTATCTTGGACATCCTCTATCTCTAGGAGGTCAAGATTTCTAATTTCATGTTAAACATTGCATGTCATATCATTTGGCTTGACATCATTGATTTTCTGTACAACATGAAGCTGGTTGAGGTGGTGATGTTTCTTTTCTCTCATATCATTTAATTTCTTTTGTTATTGATCATGGTTCTATCCCCATGTATAGGATTGTGTGGATTTTTTGTCCTTCCAAAATCATTCTTTAGGGATTGTTAATGTTTATGCTCCCAATGATGTTGTTGAACGATCTCAACTTTAGCATTGGATGGTGAATTCTCTACCACCTACGACTTTGGTTGTTTGTGGGAATTTTAATATGGTTGAGTTGGCTATGGACAAAGAAGGCCTTCTAATTTTTTGTTGGATAGTTGGTGAACAAGAGGCATGGTACTATGTGTGCAATAAATTGGGCCTCTTTTTATCACAATATTCATCACTGCCGGCTAGGTGTGGTTTGGTACACTTGGTCTAATTTTAGAGTTGGATTTGATAGGATTTTTAAAAGGCTTGACCGTGCGATGATCTCTATGGAATATTTTTCCTCCTTTCCTAGAGAAAGTTCTTTACATGTCAGTCCCCTACCTAATGTGACTTTGTCAAATCACTTCTCCATTTTGTTTAGTATTACTTGGAAAACAACTCAATGTCATCCTTCTAAGATGCAAATTTTTCTCAAAAAATCACTACTGCATTACAATCCTAGTATGGATCACATATTGTGTGTTTGAAATTTAGAACCTTGACCCCACATATAGGTTGGATGGATACAATGGTGGAATGATACCATCACCTGTACAACCAAATTTCTCTAGATTTATAATAGGCAACTTGCTATGTACTGCAAGCATTTATATGAAGCCACCATCAAAGATTTGTGCATTACTTCGGACACACTATCCTTGAATCCTCTTGACTTAGATCTTCAACTGAGGCTTACCAATCTTCATTGACAAAAAATAGATTGTAGATTGTTGATAACTATGTTGCAAGCAGTGCTCAAATTAAAGCTCATCTCTACTAGCTTCAGATTGGAGATCAAGCTTTGAAAGTGTTTTTACAAGCTCTTTGTGCTCATAATACCTCTATGGGGATCAAAAAAATTAAAGATGTGCAAAAAGTTCTTCCAAACCTTTCTGACATCCTTCAAGCCTTTTCTTGTCATTATGAAAAGGTTTTCACCACCCAAGATTTGACTCTAGAATGGGAGCAAGCCTTGAAGGAGTGTATTTTTCCTACTCCAAATCATCTTGTGGCTGAGCAACATGCCTTTTGTGAGATATCTCTTACACTCAGTGACCTCAAAGAAGTTGTCTTTTCCATGGTGGATGACAAGGCCCCAGGGTGTGATGGGCTTCCCTGTGAATTTTACAAAGTCTTTTGGGATGCTATTGGACCTGATCTTCATAAGGTGTAGCTAGAAGATTTTCATACCAAATCCTTAGGATACATCATAAATAAGGGAAACATCAAATTCATACCTAAATATGGCAACCTAGAAGACATTGGCAAATGGAAATCGATCACTGTGCTAAATTTTTCCTGCAAAATCATAGCTAAATCTTTAGCTCTAAAACTTCTACATCGTCTACCCTTGATTGTTCAACTTGAATAGACTGGCTTCATAAAATCTCATTTCATCTTAAACAACATCATTTCTATCTAGGAGGGTATGGAATGGGCCTGTAGATCTAAGAAGCAAACTCTCTTTCTTAAAATTAATTTTACCAAAGCTTATGAATGCATAGAATGAGATTTCATTCTTTCCATGCTTCGGGCTCTAGGTTTCAGTCCTATTTTTCTTCAATTGGTGGAGATGCTATTTGGGGAGGCTGATACTTACATCACTATTAATGGAAGATAATTAGTGGCATTTTTCCTCTTAAGATGCTTGGTCAGGGTTGTCCCTTGGCCCCTTCTCTCTATGTATTGGTCATTGAAGGTTTTGGATATCTACTAGCTCATTCAATTTCTATTGGTCGGGTCCGTAGTATTTTTCTCCTAGAGTCTTCTTGATAGCTGGTCCATGGTCACTTTGCTAATGATTCATTTCTCTCTCTCATTAAGGAGGAATCTAAACCTAACAATGCCCTTGAATACTTGGATACCTTCTATAGAGCCTATAGGTTTTCCATCTAATGGCCCAAGATGCTCTGCTATAGGCAGACATTCCTTCATACTCCACCTTAGCTAGCTCAATTCTAGTGGAGATGGATTCAACATGGAGAAATATTTTGAATTTTGGGCATTCCTTTTTCTTTTTAGACCTCGGCACTGGATCTCTGGAATGTTGTGTTGGACAATGTTGCAAAAATACTAGACTATTTTCTCGCTAAGCCTCTCTTGCTTTTTGGTAAATTACAAATTTTCTCTAAAGTTTTAGTAGCGACTCATGTTTACTACTTCTCATGTTGGGCCTCCTCTAGAGCCTCCTATGCTAAGTTGGAAAATATTCTTAGATATTTTCTCTAGGTCTTGGACACAAAGCATCATAACTTCTACCAAGTTTCTTGGGATCACTATTGTTTTTCTAAAGAGTTTGGTGGTTTGGCTCATATTTCCACTCAAAAGAAAAATATTGCATCATGTGTTAAGTTGGTTCTTAGAGCTCTTGTTGAGGATGAAGGTAAAAAATTTCTCCTCTAAAATTGCATCTCCTCTAGTGTTTTTACTCATCGGTTAGTGTGTTGTTACCCTCTTTTTAAGAGTTGTTTCTTTGGAGAAATTTTTGAGTTCCTAAGTTTCAAGCAGTTTTTCCTTTTTTCTCTTAGGTGAGAAAATTTTCAAAAGATAAAACCTTAGCTTACTATGTTGTGAATTTTATGTTTTCTATAGTTAAGGTTTTATCCTTTTTATTTGGTGTTACTTTTTTCCATTATGTCTTGACTATTTTGTGTCCATTTTTCATGCTAACTAGTAACTTGGAAACAAGCCTTTACTCTTCTATTAGATTTATCCTTGATCAACAACTCTCACTATGTCATTATGAAAAGTACCAAGTCCTATAGCTAAAGTGACATACTGACATTGTGACACATGTTTAATGGGACTAGGCAATTGCAGTAGCACTCAAAATCAACTTCATCCATAGATTGACCTCAAGATCAATGATCGACATTATGTCATTATAGAAGTTGCAAGGTTTTTTATTATAGAAACATAAAAATAGCACACCACATGTCCAAGGTGGGAGTATTTTGAATATCAACTAACCAAATACAATGATAATAACATGCAATATTAGTCATTAATTAGATTAAAGATCCATGGTCATCACTATGTCATGATTAAAAGCTACAAGTCATTTAAGAAAAGTGACATAGCAATCATGTGACACTTTTCCAAGGTGGAGAGAGTCAATCTGTAGTTCTCTATAGAGGGTGAGGTCATTTGGAATGATAGGTGTTAAATTATAACTTATCCCTCTTCAAGATCAAATAGTTTTCAAGAATTTATTTTAATCATTGATCAGATCAAATATCAATGATGTAAAGCCTATTTCAGGCCAAAATGTTAAAGGAAAAAAAGTTTTGGAGAAAATTTATGGAATAATGACACTTGTCCACATTTAAACCTATTTCAGGCCAAAGACTAAAAGGATCAAAACTTTCTTGAAAATTCAACCGAAGATGGGACCAAAGTAGAAAGTAAAGAAGGAAAGGTCTACAGCCTGCATTACTTTTCTTGACTAACACAGGTTGTTTGAGATTGAGGAAGATATTGATGCATGCCATTCTTTGAAGGAAAACACTGGCAGTGGGACCTAATGAGTCATCTAGACCTGAGTGCTAATTGGTCCATCTCTACAAAATTTCAATAGGGCCCATTGTACAAAGAAAGGAAGAGATCTTGTGTGTGGTGAATCTATGATCTGCATTATCTTACAAGCCTGCAAGCTTTTCTTTGAGATACATTATGATGATGCCACATGTCCCACTCAATTTTGGAGGGTTTTAAGTGATGGTTTACACATGAGGAATATCTATGGATAGGATACACACTTGAACAAATCATGGTTGCCCATTAACTCATCAAAAAATTAGAAGATCAACAATTCAAAATGAATTTTGGGTTGATTTAAGCATCAATCAACTTGTATTCACATATTCCCTAGAAAGAGGACATGTGGCATACTTGACATAACATCTATTGTAATATCAACATCCTTTACATTGTTACAAACCATTCAATTAACAAAGATCGAAAGGCCCTAGTCATATTTTGGGTTGATTTTAGATAGATTAGTCTTGCTTTCTCAAAATGTCATAGAAAGAAGACACATGCCATAAATGAAACAAATGATATGTTAACATGTGGTATGTACTTCAAGGAAGTTGAGTTGGAAAATGATGATTGGTGGCATGAAGTCACTTTGTAATGCCCCACTAAGGGATCCAAAAGAATTAACCTAAAGTTTGCCTAAGTTTGCCAAACATTTTATTTCATTTTTTCTTTCGCACTACCACCCAACTGCATGGCAACCCAAAAAGGCTCACTCCCACCACATTAAAAAGATAGTCTAAAGTCCCAAATAGGAGATTAGTCCAAAAATCAAAAGTGATCTCCAAGTCAAGGAAACCCAAAAAGTAGTCTAACTCAAAGCTTCCAAGATAACTTGACATCTAGACCCAGAGGCAAACATAGACATGTAGGAAACCTACTATGTAAGTAGGTAAGTTTCATCGCACGAATCAATGCTAGAGTTACCCTAGCAGTCTAACTTGACCTCGACCCCCTTTTGACTCTATGCGGCACTAGTATCCTCTCTTACTGACAAGGCATTCTAACAATGCATGCTCACAACCAAGCATTCTGCCTACTCCCATCCTAGTCTGTACTAGCACTCAAGGCATGGGTGAGAACATACAAAGACTCTTATTAGGTTCATTTTACTCTCATTTAGTGTAGTGTTTTACTTATTAAACAACTTACAATGGTTGACCCAGGTAGCCACTTAGGACCCCGACCTCCATTGCAAGCCACTTGTTGACATTACATATAGATAACCTACCCTAAGCTCATAAAAGTACAAATCAAATAATCATATTATTTTTCTTAGTTCTATACAAGTGACTAGAAAGCATCGAAAGATAAATCACAATAACCCATTAGTTCCCTATAAGAAACTAGAAAGTATCACAAAAATACTAATTGAAGACTCAAAATGGTTAAGTCAAGTATGTCATAACATCCATCTCATCATCCCACAAGAACACTGAAAGCAATAACCAACAATATAATCAAACTCATCATAGAGCATACCAACACATTACCATAGTTGAGTTTATAAGATCAAGATCAAATCAGCATAATACCACAATCACAGAACTCCCAAGCCTCTAGTAGATGTCCTAAAAATGGTCAACAATAAGGTTTAAATATTTGTTTCAATGTAAGTTTGCAAGTACCTACAATTTATAATTTAAGCCTTACAATTTACCCCATTCTTATATTTGATTGAAATGCATAGTTACCCTTATTTGATTATAAGTCAATTATTCTAAAATAATTTAAGGGTGACTATTTATTCAAATTGTTAAAATAATAATTATTGATTTTTAAATAAAATAATTACAACTTATTAAAACTAACATTATTAACAATAATAATAAAATAATTTTATAACTTCATTTAAACAATATTCATTATCAATTAAACTTAATTCAACTAATTTTAAATTAATTAACTAATAATTAAGTAAACTAATATCTTATTAATTAATAATAATTAATAAATTTATAAATAAATTCATTAATTAAAATTGAATAAATTACCATTCATTAATTATTTATCAAATTAATAAATATTAATAAAATTATTCATAAAATTAATAATAAATAATAAATTTATTTTACTAAAAAAATTCATCTTTTAATAAATTTGAAACAAAACCTTCTCACTATATATATATATATATATATATATATATATATATATATATATATATATATCATAAAAGTCATAGCAATTCTCTGATAGGTTAAATGTGACCAACCATACAAATTTTCAATACAAAGTTTCCATTTCAATTCAAAACCCTTCCTAGTTTAGAACTAAATTCTTTCAATTTATAGAACAAGGATTCTAATTAGTATTTCAATCTTGATATATAGATGGAATTCGATATTAATAACAAAAGATTCAAAATAAAATATTGGAAGATTCACACAATGAATTTTGGAAAACATATTTCAACAATTATAAAAAAGATGAGAATACTAAATTAAAAAATTAACTAGGTGAATCAAAACAGAAGAATCTACCTAGTTCTGATGCTAAAATCACAAACACCCAAAAGATTGTGAGATAAATTTAGTCTCTCAAAACCTTCTCTCTGAAAATTCCTTCTCCATAATTTGCAGTCCTTCGAAAATGAACCCTCAATTGTTGATAAGGAGTTCTCCCCTAAATTCGGGGCACTAATTATGTGATCACCTGAGAGGACTCCTTGCTTACAACTCTTTAACTCTTTATTATCTTTCTTTTATGTTTTCATGCACATTTATTGCAATATAAAATATCTTTATTTAAATTCACTTGACTTTCCTTTTTGAATTAACTTATTATATCTTAAACTCATGCATAATTTATGCAATTTTAAACTTTTTTAATAAATGAATATCTTTTCCATTCTTTAATTTATTTTTGAAGCATTAATTGATAAAATATTTATTAACTTAAGTAATAATAATATTTAGCATTTATTTAAAAATGATCTCCTAAATATATTAGTATTAAATTAAATAAATATTATTACACTCTAAAATTAAACTTATAATTTTATCATTAAATTTAATTTATTTTATTTAATTAATTTTCTAATTAATTAAATATTGAAAATATCATAATAATTTTCTATTAAATTAAATCATTAATTTAATCTTTTAATTAGACTTAATAGAAAAATCACTAAAGACCTATAGGATGAAATACAAAAATCCATCATAAATTACCACATACAAGATCAAACTAAAGGGTTGTAATCATGAATTTACATCATATGACACATTCAAAAGGTAAAAATTTCAGATACTTGTCCTAATTTTCTAAGACAAATGGGTTTAAAGGTTAGCATTCAGACTCAAGAATTTATCTCCCCTCTTTTACCATTGAGATAATGTGTAGGGTACACTCATCCTAGCAAGTCAAGGAAGTTGATACCCAATACCTAGAATCTAGATAAAATCCATACATATGTAAACACACACACACACACACACACACCATACACATGCAGTATGGGGTAAGTATCCATAAGAAAACATGTATAATAATCCATCTAACTAATCACCATCAATAACATAAATTACTATAATAATCATCATGCATACCTGAAGTAAATAGTACCAAGTAGTCTCATCATAAAATCAATTGAATATGAAACCATATCTAATAATTTGAAAGATAATGATACTAATCATCAAGCATAAAACTAGCCTAACAAAGTTTGGCAATAATGACAAAATGTAAACTAGAGGTAAGCACTACACACTTACGTGCCAAGACTGTGTTGGTGTTAGAAAACACTGAAGGGTTTTCAATTATCCCCATGAGAATATGGCACATCTAGGGGCAGCTAACTCCCATTATCAACATATCATTTCAGACAAAGGGCCAACTATAAGGCATGACCCTTCTTCTACTTCAAGCTCTGCTAAACCTAGGCAAGTGGACCTCATATTCAAATAATACCGTACCAGTGCAAAAACATATCCCTAAATCTATTAAGTAGATTGAAACCCCTTATATCTCCTAAAGGCTCATGAAATGACACAGATCTGTGGTAGCTAAATGGAGATCTAGAATATTCACAAGCTGAGTGAGGGTTAAACTTTGATGCCTACTTCAACATGAACAACTGAATTGATTTGATTTAAAGATTTTGAATTCAACAAAACCCCTAATATGTAGCAACATGAACAAGTGATCCTGTAAGTGACTAGTGTCTTATCTATTGGGCAAATCCATGAATCAAATGCGTACATATGAATATCTGAGACATATGTGTATCTCCAAATATCTGATCTATCTATTTGACTTGTAAATGGACATCTATGCTCAAATTAAATCCCATTCTTACATGATATCCCCATCAGTAAACCTGCAACCCTATTGATTCCCTGAAGCATTTACACAACCCCTTGGGTCATAAGAAACAATGAATAACATACAGCCTTAAGGGACTGCAAACACAACTTAAGAACTATGTCAAAGACTGTCAAACATTGAAAATTATTTGATAAAGGAGACAGGATTTAACTAAAACTCAATCATCTACTGCTCTTTGTATTATTTCCTTGAAATTATACAATCATATGCATGAAATGAAAAACATGAAACAACCTAACAGATCTGAACTATCTGTGTTAATCTTCCTATTACTATTCATACAAGAAGAATTTGCTGAAGAATATGGTGTCTCAGTATTGGAAATGCATCAAGAACTGGATCCAAAATCTGGTATCACAGTCATGAGCCAATTTTCTCCAAAGAATTGGAACCTGTACAATGAGAAAGAATGAGAGATATATAGGAAGAATGAAATTTTAGATCTGCTCTGCAACTGACAAGTGTCCACTCAGAATTCCCTCTCTTTGCCATGAAAAGACTCTCTCTAATCCCTCTCCTCAATTGAAAATCAAATCCTCATCATTTTTTCTCTACAAGGTAGAAATATCTGAGATATTTTATTCATCATCATAACTAATTTGTGATGCCAAGGTGAACTCACAGTAAAAGGTGAAAGTCAGTTATATGACCTTTAGAAGCCAAGAAAACATCTCAGAATTGATTTTTTCCACATCGTGACTTTAACAATCCTTTACATCTACCTTTTATCTGATCCTAATACATCCCGCTAAATTCTACTCATCCCACTGAGAATGCCTCTGAAAATTGAAAATCTTCTTATAGCCTGAACTGGTGAAGACCTGTGCAAAATTTGCCCCCAAATTCGAAAAATTTACTTCTTCTCGGTTCCAACGGTATATTGCATTGCCTATTTCTGATAAAAATCACTCCTGTTATGGCAGTTTGAAAAACAGGCCTCCATGACTGAATCAGAACATTTAAAATGAAAAATTTTTTAAAGTATATAGTCTGAACTATATAAAAATTCAAATTCATTTAAATTTTTCATTTCATGCATTTATCCTCTTTGAACTGTCATTTTGTTTTTCACTTTATCCCCTCCTTCAATCCCCTGTTCCCACTTGTCGAACTCTGATTGATTGAGCAAGATTTAAGATATTTTAAATTAATCAATATTTTAATATTAATTAATTTTCCTGAAGCCTTTCTTGTAGCCCTAGAGGCTTTTGAAATTTACTTTACATTCATATGCAGCTTGAATACTTTATTAATATTCTAGCATCCCGAGACCCCTTTACTCCTCCATTTTCGCCTCTACGCTTTCAAATTTTGTAAGAGCGAAGGCTTTTAAAATTAACCTTATGTTCTCATGGGAACCCTATTTTCGGACCACCGAAGGCTTCGAAATTTTCTCTTACGTTCATACGAGCTAAGCGTAACATTGAAATCCTTTTGTTTTATGCTTCACACTCATACGGGAAAGCCTCATGCGTACCACCGTGGGCATTTAGAATTTGTCTTACGCCCACACGGGGAACTTCTCTCTCGTAAAATTGTGAAGGCTTAACATCTCATCCTCCTCTTATATGTTTGGCATGAGCACATGATCACTTTGGAACCACCTTATCAGAACATTTTAAATGAATTTTTTTAAAAAGTATATAGTCTGAACTATATAAAAATTCAAATTCATTTAAATTTTTCATTTCATGCGTTTATCCTCTTTGAACTGTCATTTTGTTTTTCACTTTATCCTCTCCTTCAATCCACTGTTGCCACTTGTCGAACTCTGATTGACAGAGCAAGATTTAAGATATTTTAAATTAATCAATATTTTAATATTAATTAATTTTTCTGAAGCCTTTCTCGTAGCCCTGGAGGCTTTTGAAATTTACTTTATGTTCATACACAGCTTGAATACTTTATTAATATTCTAGCATCCCGTAACCCCGAGACCCCTTTACTCCCCCATTTCTGCCTCTACGCTTTCAAACTTTGTAAGAGCAAAGGCTTTTAAAATTAACCTTGCGTTCTCATGGGAACCCTATTTTCGGACCACCGAAGGCTTCAAAATTTTCTCTTACGTTCATACGAGCTGAGCGTAGCACTGGAGCTATATAAAAATTCAAATTCATTTAAATTTTTCATTTCATGCGTTTATCCTCTTTGAACTGTCATTTTGTTTTTCACTTTATCCTCTCCTTCAATCCGCTGTTGCCATTTGTCGAACTCTGATGGACTGAGCAAGATTTAAGATATTTTAAATTAATCAATATTTTAATATTAATTAATTTTCCTGAAGCCTTTCTCGTAGCCCTGGAGGCTTTTGAAATTTACTTTACGTTCATACGCAGCTTGAATACTTTATTAATATTCTAGCATCCCGTAACCCCGAGACCCCTTTACTCCTCCATTTCTGCCTCTACGCTTTCAAATTTTGTAAGAGCGAAAGCTTTTAAAATTAACCTTACATTCTCACGGGAACCTTATTTTCAGACCAGCGGAAGCTTCGAAATTTTCTCTTACATTCATACGAGTTGAGTGTAGCACCGGAAGCCTTCTGTTTTATGCTTCACGCTCATACAGGAAAACCTCATGCGTACCACCATGGGCATTTAGAATTTGTCTTATGCCCACGGGGAACTTCTCTCTCGTAAAATTGTGAAGGCTTACGTTAAGGCTTACGTTCATACGAGCTGAGCGTAGCACCGGAAGCCTTCTGTTCAAGCTCATACGGGAAAACCTCATGCGTACCACCGTAGGCATTTAGAATTTGTCTTACGCCCACACGGGGAACTTCTCTCTCGTAAAATTGTGAAGGCTTAACCCACACGGGGAACTTATCTCTCTTAAAATTGTGAAGGCTCAACGTCTCATCCTCGGCTTATACGTTTGGCATGAGCACGTGATCACTTTGGAACCACCTTACGTTCTTACGGCATAACAACATAGAGCTTTGAAAATTACTCTCGATTCATTCGAGTCGGAACAGATTTGATTTTGGCCCCCACGGGCCCCTTCCACATTTACACACGCATGTTCTGCCTTTGAAGGGAGCGTTTCTTTACGACACAAAAAAAAAGTGCTTGTATATTTTAACTGGTAAAAACCTCCTCCCGCAAAGAATATGGGACTAAACAATTAGAAGTAATCTCCCTACCTCTCCACGCATTCTCACCAGAATTCAATCGACCATTGCAACTCTCGGACCCAATGCCACCAATTCTGCACCCTGCACTATCAAAACTTCTTGTCTCTGCTCTCAAATGGGTCTCATTTGGCGGCTTCTCTCTCTTACTGTTGTGGATGCTTTGCTACAGGTCGGACACCCTGTCCTTTTTTTATAAAAAAAACATGGAGTTCCCTTCATTCTTGCCGCCCTAGATTGCCCCTGCTGGCTCATTCCTTTGTTCATTGCGCACGTATGCAGAGCTCCCTGCGGCTTGGACTCAATGTGGAGCCTCCTCTTTTCATCGCGGTTTCCTCTTTAGCCAAAACGCTGCCTCCCTTATGTTTGGCGCCTTCTGTTCTGCGTGGAAATCATAAGCTCTTTTAACGTGAGCTTCTTGCTTGATTGCGTGAGACGCGTCTAATTTTTGAAGCAGCTCCTTTTGTGGGCGTGTTCATCTTGTATCCATGTTTGACTTGAAACGTTCACCTTCTCAACACGCCTTCTCTCTGTGTTTTCCTCTGCATTCAAACACAGACTACCCTATTTTTTGCATGCCTGCATGTTCCAGCCAGGCGTGGGCTCTTCTCTTTTAATGCCTACTCACGTGGATCTTCCCTTGAAAATACGAGTCTTTCCTTTTTTGCAGATTTATCTTCTGGTCTGTATTTCAGAAGCATCTTAAACAGGTTTGATGAGAGATTCTTGTCGAGAGTCTTAGTGAACTGGTTAAGAGTGGGGGGGACCTTGAGGCACTGCTTGAGAATGTGGCGCTCCCGTTGGATGCGGATGATCTTGGGCCATTTGACGAAGTGGCGCAGATCCTCCTTGGGCGTAAGCTCTGCCTATTTTTTATTGGACGTTGACTGCTGCTGGAGCTCCCTCAATGTGTGGTGTTGCTCTTTTTTTAATTGCGTGAGTGCTTTCTTTAATTTTAACTGGCATCACGCCTTAAAACTGTGGCTTCTATTGTGGACGCTCTGTCTTAGATGCACGGATACTCTATTTATGGCCTTTTAATCCCCTGCCTCCTCCTCTCACATCTCATTATGCTCCAAGCGTCCTTATCTTCTACTGCCTCGAGTGCCCTGCCTTCCTGCGTTGTTTACCCTTCTTATATTTAGAAAATAATGACAGTTGTTGTCTGGCCCTAGTAATGCATTTCAACTCTTCTGAGTCACCATAACAGAGGAAAGGCTACTGAGGAGTGAGAAATGTTAAAAGAGCAAGAGCACCATGAACAAGATACTTTGCCGAAATTCAAAGTTTCCTTTTCCCAAATGCACTCCACACATCCGCTGCAAAGACAATAATTGGAAGGGACAACAATGCGAATAAGAGTATAGGCAGCCTCCTGATCAATATCGCACCATTTTTGTTAATGACAATAAGGCACAACATCTGATAACGCCATTTTACAAGCATACCATGAATCCAAAATAATCGGGCTAACAATTTGCAGGCAGCCTGAATTAGAATCAACGGTCATTTCATCCCTAAATATTGCATTGATATTTCTTGTGAGGTTATGCAATAGTCCTATGAATGTAGTGCAAAAGAAATCGTGTTGGAGAAGAACTTTGAATCATCCGACCACATTCTCCAGATAATGTTTCCAATGGTTCGCTCAGATTTTTGGACGTCTTTTGCACTTATCTATGTTAATTACTTTCTCCCACCTCAAAGGAGACTAGCAAATCAACTCGTAGCTGGTCCTCATCATCCAAAAGACCATGACTGTATTCAATATCATCGCCTAACAGACCCTCATTCTTAAATGGCCTCTCTGGAACAACCTGATAAATTGGCAAGGCCATAGATTCCAACACCTTTAAATGCAAAGACCTGACATTCTTCCTCTTCTTCTGTATCACCTCCACAAGCCCATCAATCACAACAATGACATTTTGCACAGTTTCATTCCTTTCTTGAGCCACCTTCCCCACTAACTCGTATGACCCCTAACCTGCCCGAATATCCTCTATGCCTCCATTTCATAGATAGCATCTTGTCTTTCCAGTAATAAATTTGTTACTTCCACAAAAAATTCCCTTGCAATCAAATCTCGGCAGATTTGGCTTCCAACCACCTCCCTTAATCTACTCACAATCGTGAAAAAGACATCACTCCCAATATCCCATTTTTTAAGCAATGGCCTTCAATAAGACTAAATCACCCTTGCAATGCAACAATGCTTATGGCCCTTGATTGCCTGAAAAGCCATATCTTGATCGTAGGAGACGGGTCACATGGTGGCCCGGCTAAAATTTTTTTCATTTTCGGGCGACTGACTTTGCAAATTGATTCAATAAGTATCTTTCATTGATTAGGCTCAAATTTAACCCTTACTGCATCATTGAAAAAACAACTGAACTCATTTTACCATTTATCTGCGAATTGTCAAATTTGTGCCAAGAGGTCTGTTGACTAGCTTTGAAAACTGACCAAATCAATTGATCATGCTTTGCAAATTGGTACACTGAATCTCTGTTCCGCACACTTTCAGCCTGTCGAATCTCGTCTCATGATGACATCAGGCTCAAAAGATATTGACCTCCAAAGTTGCCAACTTAAATTCTCCTATAGATAAACATGTTAGAAAACTAGAAAGTGTGTTTGGTTTGAGCTCCGAAGACTGGGCAAACAGGCACATGAGTTAATGAAAGCTGGGGAACTGGTAGATTACCATGAAGAGAGTATGATTATATAATTTGGGCTCATGATGAATCGCAAGGAAAATTTTGTGAGGGCGCAAAGTTGGCTACTCGGATTTGCAGGACAGAGGACATCAGTAAAATATCATTTTTTGCGAATGGAATGACCCCGGTAAAGTGTGAGTACGGATTTGTCAAGATTTGAAAACTGACACACTTGTATCATTTTCAGTACAAAACATATAAAAACAAACCATTCGATCTCATCTATCACGGATCAGGAGATATGACGTCATGAACAGGGGTTCTAATCAATCTACAAATACTAACAACAATGAAAAGAGAGAAATTCCATTTGGAATCACATTTGAAAACTGATCAAATGGATTCATCATAGGTTGAAACTTAAAACATAACAAGTCTCTGATATCTACAATACATTGAAATAGGAATTTCAACATTTGGGTCAACTGGTCAAAAGTTACAACACATCAAACAAGGCTTCCCAGAATTCAGAATTAATTGTAAAAATATTAAAATAATAATTGACCAACTTTGAGGGATTCAAAACCTAGTCAAACGGACTTGAAACAACTCAAAATTTGAAACATAGGTTCTTGGGTATGGACACTAGATACTCCCAAAGTGGCTAGTCATGACACATTCTTGGGTAAAAGATATTCAAATGCAAACACAGCCTCCTTCGTTGTTTAACAATTAGGGTGAAATGCAAATTAGACATTGGCTCAAAATAGGACTTCGCCAAATAGCTCAGAATAATGTTTTAACTTCATGGAACCAGTGGACATGCTGAATGGAAGGTGTTAGAAACATTGAACACCATGTAGGCCTCATACTAACAGTCGGGTACAATCTCATCAAAAGGGCATTTATGAGGCTTGATTTCTCAAAAATTTAAAATGGGACTAAAAATGAAGCATGTAATTTTTCATTCCAATAGACTGGATGTCAGAAATGTCATAAAGTGAGGTGGTGCCACATGGTAGTAGGCTCTAGCTAGATACTAACGAAGCAAGTGATAGGGATCAAGTGAGCAAATCAAAAGATGTAACTTGGCTGACTAGTCAAACCCATGTTTGACTTGAATTCAAATGAATGAAAAATTTTAGAATTCAAAAATGATAATTTTCTATTATTTTCCATCATTACCAACCTATAGGCCTTTTAAATAAATCTAGATTAATTTTGTATAGTTCAAACTTTATATAAAGGGTAAATTTTTGCAATATAAGATGTTCATCATTTTCAACCTAAATATTCAAATGGACACTTGAGGACTGCATTTCTTCCCAAATATATAAGTTTTATATATCACTGAAAAGGGGAGAGAATGAGGAAACTACTTTTGTAGTCAGAACATGTATAGGTATTAGTAGTAGTAGATATTATCAATTTTATCTGAGGTACTCTATTTTAACTACATTCTAGCATTAGCAGTTCATAATTAGGTTTTGGCTAAACAGTTAGATGGGTATGCACCAAACATGGAGAGGTTTATTTTAGCAATATTATTATTCCTCCAAATCAGTTTGGTAGGAGTTTTGGGAACCTTTGTCAAAAAATCAAATAGTTTATTAGAAAGGGGTTTTTCTCATCATTCTTTGAGATATTTTCAGGGTTTCTTATGGCAATGATGGGATTTGATCTAGTTTTAGTTGAAGAGAGAAGAGAGAGGTTTGAATTTAGCAGATGGAAGTATTTCAAATGATCAATTAAAATCATTAGATCAAATCTGGGATTCCTCCCTTCTTCTATTTCTTTCTTTCTTCTCTCATTGTAAAAGGGTGGTTCCAGACTTTTAGACAAGTTTCCATAGCTCTAATACCACCAAAGTTGGATGTTGTTGGTTCTAGACTATTGAGCAAAGCTCTAGCTATGATTCCACCATCTTTCTACAATATTTCTCTTGAATGAACAACAACAATAAAATTTCTAGTGATTGCTCTAGTTTATTGAGTATTTTATGAATCTTTCGTGCATCTTGAATGTACTTGTTTCAAAGGAATGAATACAAAAAACAATGAATTATTTAGTTTCATTGTGATTCTTGTCTCTTGCCTCTATTGTTTACAATCTTTTGTGATCTTTAGACAAGGAACATAGGTCCAATTGCATCTTGTTTGGAGTTGTATATATTGATGTGTTTTTTCTTTTGGTTCAAAGAATTAAATAAATGCTTGATATATTTTGATAGCGTTGTAGATTTCATGAGAAGGATGTTTGCTAAGTATGATGTTTAGATTGAACATAGATGTCTAATTCACAAAGTGATAGGATAGATCTAATATCTTGATATATGTGATAGATCTTTGATATCTAGGATTTATGTTGTGATTTATAGAATACCCAATTGAAAGGGCATTGATCAGCTACATGAACAATTTGGCTTTTTTTTGCATATGTGGCTTATGCTGATTCAAAATCAAATATCAATTATCCATTTTCCCTTTCTATTTAGAATTTGAAAGGATATCTTGAGTTAGCTTGTGGATTTCATAGGTTTTGTAACACGCTATTTCATACCTTTGTTATTGCATAAGTATAGGAGAAATAAGGGTTTAATTTTCTTTGTATAGATTCAGATGCATGCTTTCAACTGGTACGATATAAATGAATCTAAAGGTCTACCCACCTAGGTTTTGAAGAGCCTGAATAGAAGGACTTCAGCCTTACAGTTGGCTCGAGTTCTTGACAAATTGTGTTCATCATAGAAGATACTTGTCCTTAGATGCAATACTATCCTAACTATGTAGTAGTTAAAATCACTATTAAATTAGGAGCCAAAATGTGGAAGGGGATAGGATTTCAACCCTTATCATCACTTCTAAACATGTGTACATTCAAGCCTCTTTTGTAGTCAAGAGAATCTGGAAAGCTTGGGAAGCACTCAAACTATGGCTTTGTTGGGCAAACAACAAATTCAGAGATGGGCTTTTCCTGAACTAGCACAACCTTTGGTGGTCGCCCCTATTTTCCATTAATAGTGTCCCCATGGATAAGATTCAAGGTGTTAGTGCTTTGTATTTTTTTCAAACGTGACATCAGGACACCCAAGGAACTTTTCTCTAGAATCACTATGAGTATGAGATCTTGGAATGATTTTTAGATCTAGTTCCTTTTGTCTCATCCAGATCAACAAGGTTTTGATTTATTGGTCTCTACCTTTCCCTCTCATTTTCATAAGAAGCTCAATATCCATTCTGTCAAGCCTTGGTGGAAGCACTAGAAGTGGTATCCATGTACTCCTCTTGTTAATTACAAAGCCTAAGATGTGCTATTTTTGGTTGGTGCCTCACTTGTGCATAATTGATACTCTCAACTAGTGCTAGTATCTCCACTCCACACAACAAAATTGGAGATACAGGTTTAATATTATTTGGAAAGCCATTGCTGAACCAAAGATTGTACACTTTTCCTATTGTCTACTCTTCTAGGGTTTGCCCCTAGGTCCTTGATTTAAGAATCTAGGTATTCCTAACCCTTGATGCCTATATTGGCTTTGGATTCATGATTTCTCTAGACCCTTTAGGCTAGAGATTTTCTCCTAGTATATGGTTCTTCTCGGGGATTCCACCAGAATTCCCTTTAAGTTTTCTCAAATTTGGCAGGCTTTTAGGCTGGATATTTTGTTCACTTTATGGAAAGATAGAAATGTTTTACTTTTCACTCGCACTTTTCTTGACATCAGTGTTTCTGTGTACTAAAGCTTGCATATGTAATAATGTGTTACTCTATATTCAAGTACAAGCTGGCAAAGTGGCTCTAGATCTAGCCCACCTATAAGAGTTATTTAATCATTGGGGCAATGCTTCGTGTATAATTTTCCAAGTTCCATCAAATTCTACTTTGGTGTGGAATACTCCACCTCATGGGCATTGCTAAGGGCACAACTCTTTAGCCTGTCACCCTCTTAGTGGCTGGGATGTTCAGTGTTGCTACTCAGAGTCTTCACAACATGGTTCTAGGTGGTCCTTGGTTGCTCCAATTACCTTTTCTAGTTGGTCGACTCCTCCTACCTTTGACCCTAATTGGTCATTCCCTTGCCTAGATCTGACCATTTTTCCCCCTATGGTAGAGGGAGAAGACAAAAATGATAGTGCTACTATTGAAGATGGTTGGGCTCCACCTAATCCTTTTGCTAACCACACTAATCATTGGGGTTTTAATGATAGACAAGACTCTCCTCCCTCAACTTGCACTACTCTGGTCAGCTGAGGGGTTTCTTTTGTATGAATAGTTGTTGATTTGTAGTATGGTGTTGAGTGGTCTCTCGTAGGGTGATCTTGTATCCCCTAGCCCTTTTTTGTGAATATGCAACTTTTATATTTTAATTAAATAGAGAAGGGACTATTCATCAAAAAAAATACTTCATCTAAATTGTTTCTTCATTCTTCAGATATGGGATTAAAAGTGATTATCCTTGTAGATAAAGGCTCTATGAATCGAATCAATACTACTAATTTGTTGAAAATTTGTTTCTCAATTTGAGAATTCTTTATTTATTTTAAATATTTTAATCTTTTTTTTTTTGCTCGGTAAACAGCCAAAGCCATGATTAATTTTATTAAATTGAAAACAAAATTATAGATAGTTCCCTCATTCTGATGGGCATAGGTAGGAAAGAACAGGTGTTCAAAACAGTATAATTGTCTTTCTGATGAGGTTCCAAATTGGAGAAAAGATAATCAACATCTGTCTAAATTCACCACAATCAACAAATGTTAAGGGTTAAGGATAAACCAGAAACAACAAATCTCAAAATAATATATGAAGTCATTATGAAGATAATAAAATGGGTTAATTAACTAATTCTATTATAATTATTAATTGATCTACCATTATCTCAATTATATTGATTTGCAATTAATTCAATTATATTTACATTTTGTGAAATTAATGATTAAAGTGCAAATGGAAAATGAAGTCCTTATATCTAAACATAATTGATTTTAATGTTCAATTTAAGAGATGGTTTTATCAAAGTTAAAATATCAAAGTTATAATAATTAGCAAAATCCTATGGGGAGCAAACTGAAAACAAATCGAAAGCAATCTACGAAGATATGCCCAATCTCACATTATCAACACTAATAAATATTAAGCTCTAGTTTTAATACAGATTAGCATAAAGCCCTAAAAAGGAGGTGGATCTATGCCAAAATTAATACTAAAACTTGATCAGTAGTGTAGAAATGTACGAACCAAAACCATAACCAAATAAAGGGCCTAAACAATAGATAAAAATGATTTTCATTCATATATATTTATATTTACAGTAATAGCCATATCTAGGTTTATATTGAAAAGGACACTGAATTAAAAGATGTCTTGTAAACTACTCCATCCAAAATTATAGTTAGAACATCTTAACTACAAAGGCACCCTAACTATAAACAGAGCACTACAAGCCAAAATTTTGGGTCTGATTATTATACAAAATGACCCAAGAACTATTTTAGTCATACTTTTTTGAAAACCATAATGATTTTCAAAGCTTCGTGTAGAGAAGTTGCCTTGGATCTTAGCAGGAATTCTTAGGTTGACCTACCCCTGTTGGTTTTGTCATAATTTGGAAGATAAAATTCCACATCCTCCATGTTGTAGAAGTCCACATCCAGATGGATATAGGCATCATACACCCTCAGGTAGTTGGTTAACCAGTCCCTTCTTGGATCTTCGATAATTCCCCTCCATCTTAATAGAAAATTGATACTCAACTTCATTCATGGCCACTCGTTAAAAAACTAGATGTTATCCCTAATTACCATACAAGGGCATCTCGGGTTCCTTCCCATTTTTGGACTATTAACTTCAAATTCCATATATGCCTTTGGGAGAAGAATGCAAAGCCAAGCATCAATGTTTGTGATTGCAATTTCCAGCCCCACTAACTAGCAAGGATCAAAAATATTGTAGGTAATCCTAATAATGTACCATTTTTCAACCCTCACTTGAGCCAAGCAGCCTACCTAGAGCCCTACTATGTCACTATTAGTCCTCCATGAGTAGTCATAATTGAAAACTCCTTCTCCTAAAGCTCAACTGATAGCTATACGACTCATATCATCTATGGGCCTCAAAATTCTATTCTGTCGCTCCTATGTAGTCCGCCCACAGAAGGCCATGGTGTGATTTTCAAATGCATGAAATAGAAAAATGTTAGAATCCATATTACCCAAACTATACCACTACCTATCTTACTACTAAAACCAAACACGGGCAGAAGTATGTTGTAAAGTAGCCCCAGAGTTACTGATAAATAGCTGGGGTCAAAAATTCTAGATGCCTAATAACGAGGAAGGCATTTGAATGATTAATGTTGCTCCTCACAAAATCATAATATTGAAATGGTACCCTAGCTTAAGTAAAAGATTTCCCACGAGATTGTACTCAGCCCAAAATGTGTGAGATCACTACATTTTATCAGAGTTAGAAAGAAAATGATTAAATCGGCATTGCTGAGGGTTTATTGTAATGATTGAATGTTAAAGTATTAAAACCATTAGTACCAAGATTGTCTAATGTTTCAACCTCCTTGTTTCCTTCTCTGAAAATGTGTGCATATCTTATTTCTTCAAATGCCAACAAAAAATTAATAATGGCTTCTAATTTAAAATTTAACACCCAACTTGGGTTAACTCCTTTACGGAGAGCATTAATGATGATTTGGGAGTCCCCTTCTATTATAAGTTTTTTCATATTAAGTTTAATACATAGTTAATTCCTTCTTCTACAACTTCGAGTTCAACAATATTATTAGATGTCATGTATAATGACTTCAATCTTTTAATGATCCAGTCCCCTGATTTATCCCTTATGATACATCCAATTCCTACTTTACTAGGATTTCCTCTTGAAGACTCATCAAAATTCAATTTCTTCCATCTAGGTGGGGGAGGCTCTCATTTGCAAGAAAATCTAGAAAGGTAATTCTTCTTTTTATAGTAAAGGGGGAGGTTGATTAATAATGGCCATCATTTTTTAATTTCAGCATCCCAATCAAAGAAGGATCCCTCTTCTCTAGGTCTCTTTATGAGATCACTGTTCATTACTTATGAGATTGCTACTTCTATTTTCAAGAATAGGGCTTGTTCTAAAGAATATTGATCTAAGAAGATTTGGTGATTGCATTCTTCCCAAATTTTCCAAAGAGATATAGCCAAAGATATGTTCCAAAGTTTACCATAGATTTTCTTTGGATCCTCTTTGGGCCAACCCATCAAGAGGTCTTCCCAATTACCTGCTAATGGGGAAGACCAATTGAATTTACTTTGAAGCCATCTCCAGCATTTGGGAGAAAATTTTCATGAGAATAAGAGGTGTTCTGCATTTTCGTCATCCTCTCTACAAAGGGTACACCTAGATGGCCCTTCAAATCCCATTTTTTGAATCTATTAAAATTTTCTTGTGCATGGCTATCTAGAGGAACATTCCCACTCTAGGAAGATCTGCTGGATCCCAACATAGGTTCAAAGGAAGGGTACTAACTTCCCATTGCTGAGAGTTTGTGATCATCTTGTATCCTTCTTTGACTTTATAGGCTCCATCCTTTGATGCAATCTAGATTAGCTTATCCTCCTTGCCTTTAATTGTAATAGTCTAGGTTTTTAATAATGATTCCATTTTATCCTTATCCTCTTGATTGATAGCACATTCACAGAGTGATTTCCATGTCCATACCTTACCTAAATCTGAATCAGATTCCTCTATATAATCTTTTACTTTTGTACCCCAAATAGTTTTTAGTTGTGATATTGTTTCAGGAGAAAATTTTGAATTAATCAAAGGAGGGTTTCCATTCCAAGAATCTTCCTAGAATAAAGCTTCATCTCCATTCCCTATATCCCATGTAAGATATTTGGAAGTCAAGCTAAGATTATTCAAAAGAAAGTTCCAACCTGTTGATCCTTTGGAGGGAGAATTAATTTTGAATAATGAAGTTTTATCTAATGGATTATGATATTTATTGTATAAGATTTTTGCCCATTTCCTATCTCTTTCTTGATAAAGTCTCCAAACTTGTTTGGCTCCTAAAGCTTCGTTCTTCCATTCCAATTTCTTGATACCTAATCCACCATATTTTTTTGGTTTACAAATCTTATTCTAGCTAATTAACACTTCTTTTTTCTTGTCCTCCAATCCTTTCTAGAAGAAATTGCATAGTTTACTTTCCAATTCAGAGTTGATGTGTTTTGGTAGATAAGAGTGGGACATTTGGTAGGAAGGGATAGCTGTTAGAATTTCTTTAATCTTTGTAGCTCTCCCCACCTTTGTTAACCATTTACCTTTCCAAGATTTAGTTTGATTATCAATTTTCCTGAGTATATGCTCCTAGCTAGGATTAGTTTGCTTGTTCTTATCAAGATAAATCCCTAAATATTGGAATGGAAATTTTCCTTTTTTAAATCCTAATTTTTGATAGATTTGGTCTTCAACTTCAATATCAATATTTAGAAAGAAAATTTTTGATTTCTCAGCATTGATCATTTGCCCAAATGCCTTTGTATATGTGTTTAGAATATATTGTATATGATCAGCCTCTTCCATAGTACTCATTCCAGCAAGAATTGTGTCATTAGCAAATTGTTGGTGGGTGGTTATTTCAACTCCATTTATGACTTTCACCCCAACAATTTTGCTCTCTTCTTGCACTGCTTTAATTGCCCTTCTAAATGCCTCTGCCATAATAATAAATAGAAAAGGAGATATAGGGTCTTCTTGTATGAAACCCCTTGAGATATTAAAGAAACCTTCTGGGGCACCATTGATAAGAATTGAGATTTTGGGGGTTGAAATACATTGAAAACTAATGTTAATCCATAGTTTGGAGAAGCCAAAGGCCTCTAAGGTTTTACAAAGAAATCTCCAATCTACCTTGTCATATGCCTGGTGTATATCAAGTTTTAGTAACATACAAGCTTCTTTATTTTTTAATGTTGAATGGATAGTTTTTTGTATAATTGAGATACCATCTAGAATAGATTTTCCAAGGACAAATCATGTTTGTTCTTCCGAGATGAGTTTATTTAGAAATTTTCTTAGTCAATTAGCTAGAATTATTGAGAATACTTTATAGATAGTATTGCATAATGTAATAGGCCTAAAATCTCTAGGTGCTACACTTTCATGCTTTTTAGGAATGAGAGTTAAGAATGTATCATTAATTTTAGTTAAAATAGATCCACCATTACGAGTTGCTTCTAATGCTTTCCACAAATCCACTCTTAGAATATCCCAACATTTTTCAAAGAAGAAGGCTTGGAAGCCATCTGGACCCAGGGATTTATCCAAGTTCATACTAAAGAGTGCAATTTTAACCTCAATAAGAGTAAAAGGTTCATTAAGGAATTTATTATCCTCCTCAGTGATCAACTTGGGAATGTGTTTCAACATTTCATCTTGGGCTAATTTATTTGATGAGCCAAAGTCATTAAGCATGTCATAAAAGTATTTTGTAAAAGTTTTAGCAATTTCTACCAGATTTTCAGTTTGCTCCCCCTCTAGGTTTCTAATTTTCATTATATTAATATAATTTCTATTGTGAATGGTACTATTACAAAAAAAAATTGTGTTACGATCTCCTTCTAGGAGCCATTTTTCTCTAGATTTCTACCTCCAGAACATCTCTTCTTTTGCTAGAATTTCTTCATGTTTTGAGAGGTATTCTTTCTCTAATTAATAAGATTCATTATTCATTCCTTTCATTATAATTTCCTTATTTAATATACTCATTTTATCTTCAATATCTAACTTTTGTTTAAAAATTATTTTTAAAATGTAACCTGTTCCATTTTAAAATCTTATGTTTTAAAGTTTTTAGTTTGGAGACCAGGCAAAACTTTTTTGATCCTTCAAACTGATCCTCCTGCCACCAATCTTTAATCTGATCCATACAACCTTTATTTGTAAACCACATTTTCTCACATTTGAAAGGATTTCTACTAGGTTTACTCTATTCTTTGATTTCCATTTTCATTGGGAAATGGTCAGATCTTGCCATAGGTAAAATTTTTACAATGATCAGGTTATCCATACTTAATTCACCTTTTAGAAGAAATCTATCTAGCCTTTCAACAATGTAGCAGAATCCCTTCCTTCGATTATTCTAGGTGTAGATTCCATTCTTAGTTTTGATATCCAAGAGAGAGTCCCTCTAAATCCAATTTTTAAATCCTTCCATAGCTCTATTTTTTTTACTATTCCCTCCCTGTTTTTCCTCCATGCTTAAGACCGCATTGAAGTCTCCACCTAAAATAGCTATTTCCTATGGCATTATTTAAGAAATGAACTAATCTCATTCCAAACTACTAGCTTATCATCTATGCATGTCGGTCCATACACATTCATTTTTACTATTTGCAAGTTTGATTTTGTGCTGACAACTCTTATTCCCATCCAATTAACTTGAAAGGAGAGTATTTCAATATTGATTTTCCAAGTGTTCCAAATTATACCTAGTCCTCTTGAAGCTCCCTGTGACTGCTAAAATTCTAATTTCTATTTTCCCAATTTTTAATTTAGTTTTAAACCTTCCTCTTTGCTAAGTTTAGTTTCTTGTAATAATAAGATATCTGAGTCAAATAGGGTGAGGTTATCCTTTAATAAGCATTTTTTGCTAGGGGCATTAAGACCCCTAGCATTCCAAGTTGTTATCTTCATTGCTCCTTGGGAAGGAACTTTCCCTTCCCATTGTTCAGTATATCGAAGATTTTTGCCTAATCCTTAACCTGCCCTGCTGTCTCTCTAAGTTCTTTAAGTGATTTCCTTCTAGGTTTCTTCTTAGATTTTCCACAAATTGGTGTTTTCAATCCTTCCTGATTCATAGCAATACCCATTTTTTCAAGGTTTTTCTCTTCTAATACCTTCTCTTCTATAGAAGAGACCTCCCCCTCCTAAAATTCCTCTGAGATTATTTCTATGATTAACAAATTACTAATTTTTTGATTCTCTCCTAATACTGTTTGGGTGGGCTTTAATGCTTTGTTCTCTTTCTGAAATTCTTTGATGGTATGACTCTTTAGTTATTCATAACCCCAAATGGATTCTATAACTATAGAATGTGGAGTTACTCTTGAGACTTATCCATTATCCTATTTATCTAATGCAAACATATCTTTCCCATTACTAGGAGTTTACGAAAACTTGTAACTTTCTTCTTTCCTTTCTTTCTAATAGTTATATTGCTCCATTGGGATGAATCTGCTGGTAAAATGATAACTTCTTATTCAATATTGTCTTTTGGATTAGCTCTTTCTTGCAATGTTTCTAGAACTTGCTCTACTCTATTTTCTAACCTTTGTTCCTTTAGTCTAAGTTCAATTGATCCAATGTGAATCAATTCTTCCCCCACCTTCTTGTCCTTAATCTGATTTGCACTTGTTCCTGAGGTGTCTCATGATTCAGTAACTTGAATCTCTTTCCCTTTATGCTCCTTATGTAACTCTTTTGCTAATAGACTCTGATCTATTAAGTCATTTTGTATCAGTAGGGTTTCATGGTGAAGCTAATTTAATCTAACAATATTCAATTCCATTTCTTCAATGGCCTCTTTTTCTATCTGCCAATCCTTGAATTTCTTGAATTTATTAAGTGAATGTTGATAACTAATCTTCTCTTCCCCTTCTATTTCCCTTGATTTATCCACATCTTCTTCACTTGTTATTGGTGCAATTCTGCTATCTGAGGATCTTTTTTCATAATTTTTTTTCGCCTCTTGAAGGAATGTAGTTTTTGTGATAGTCATTTCCTTTCTCTCTGATATTTTTCCTATGTTTCTTTTAGTTTTTAAATGATCTTTGATGTTATTAATGATTTGAGATTTAACAAAGTTGGCATCTAATAATTTATAAATTTCTCCTGAAAATTCTTCAAAAGTTAACTTGTATATAGATCTATTTGTAATGATCTTTCTATTTATAGGTTGATTTTGATCAGATTTAACCAAAAACCTAAACTCGTTAGATTTATTTAGGTTATCTTCGAATCCTATTACATTTCCTAGTGAGTTAGCAATTTTTTTAATGGTGGATTCTTCCATTAATTCTGATTGAATTTCTTTACTTTCCATCCATTTGATCATTACTATATTTTCAATATGAGTTTTGTTGAAGTTAGGTTGCCATTTTAGAAATTTAATATGGTGTCCTTTATAATATAATGAATCTGATTTCAAAATCTCCTCCTTGTCCTGAATATTTCTACATAAAATGAACCAAAATTTATTTGCAAAAGAGTTAAGGGTACTTACCTTGTCACCACAAATCGTGGAAATGATATGTATCAACCTAGATCTTTTCCTTGGTAGACCATTCCAATAAATATAAATGCCCTTATCCTCACAATCCTTCCATGTTCTTTCATTATAAGAGTTTCTTATGATTATTTCTTCACTTGATGAATACTGACCAGTGAAGATTTGATTTGAGTCGGCTATAGTTCTTTCCTTGTGAGCTAGTTGATCTGTCTTTTGATGTGGAGGTATGTATACTGATTTTCTTCTGTCAGTGTTATTAATTCACCGATTACTCTCATGGGATTGCTTCGATGGAGCCATTAAGTTTATGGAAGAATTCTCTAGATGCTTTCCAAGAGGGATATCATTCACGTCTAAAATCCATCGAGGCCTTTTAGGGTGCTCCTTCTGGTTGAAGTTCTCCTTCAACTTGGAGCTAGGGTTAGGCTCAAATTTTGTCACAAATTTAGTTTGACAATAGAATGACTTTTGTTTTGAAATTTTTTGTTCCATGACATCTATTTTTTTTCGAGTTCAAGGCCAATTTCTCCTTCTCTGCATTGATTGCTAGCCATCTTCCTTTTTGTGAGGATGATTGCCATGAATTTCAAAAATTTGACTGGTGTGTTATCAAACATATGATTCAAAGCTATGATTATTCACTTTGCTAGTATCTCCTTGCCTTGATTTTACATGTGCAAGTGCTCCAAATTTATTTTTGGTCACCAAAGGAGGTTGGGGAGTAGTCTTTTGCTAGAATGCAACAAATTTTGAGAAGGGGCAACAGAATTTGGGATTTAATTTCACTTTTTTGGCCATTTTATTAGAGCAGTTAACATAATATATGTTATTCTTATATTGAATAAACTTTTATTTTAATCTTTTTTTACTTTTATAAATATAGTTTTGTTTTATTTTTTATGATATTTTATATTTATAATAAATTTAGACATATAATGTCGTCATCTTTTTATAAATAGAATTTTCTTAAAAGTCATTCACAAAATATATTTTCTAAAAAATATATATATCATTGATTAAGAATGAGAAGAAATATATAAATGGTCAAAATTAAATGAATTATTTTTTTTTAAATGATTTTTTTATAATATTACAAAATGTTTAGAATTATTTTTTATTAATAGTAATATAGAATTTGTTTTTCAAAAATGCATGACAAATATATTCAAATTGTTCTTAATCTAAAATAATACTATATAGAATATAATAGTATTATATTTTTAAAAATTAATATAATATTCAATTATAAAATTTTGTTAGAAAATTGTTTGAAATATATAATGATTATATATATATATATATATATATATATATGATCCTAATAGTAATGTTAGCTCGATATTATAATTTGGATAGTATTAATTATTGCTTAATCAGTGTAATATTTTGTGTTGTGAAACATAATAGTATGCCACTAATATTCTCAAATTTGGGGATTTCAATAATAATGTTTTAGTGGTTTAAGTGTTGATATCTAAATATGATAATCCTCTTCACAATTCTTTTTTATAATAAGAAAGAATAATGATTTATTAGAATTTTTTTTTAATGAACATTACTTCATAAATAAGTATTAGTTATTTTAATTAATGATGTAAAAAAATTAGAAGATTTCAATATTGAAAAAATCAAGTGAACACATACTTGTGTCATAGTATGTTGTTAGAAAATCTTGGATAACTATATGAGTTGTTATATAAAAGTGAATCTTCTAGCATCTAGTAAAACTAATTGCTACTAATATCATCTATTAATCAAAGTATAGAATCTCCATTAAGATTTCTCTCCTATACAACCATGGAGCTCGCTAAGGAGCCGACTTATTTTCATGCCATTGAGTCATTGCATCCCTATCCATTCCATACATCAGTGGTGGCTATCAGTCCAACTAAGAGAAAATCTTGCCCCACTGATGCATGTAGTAATTCAAATTTGTGCCAACTTTTCTCAATAGACCTAAGAAATAGAAACCAAAACTATTGAGTTTAGACAAGAAAAATTGAAATTTCATTCTTTATGAGCAGAACATTTCCACAGGTGGATGGAGCTCCTATGTTGTGTTGTTTTAGTAAATTATTTAGATTTATTTATGTTAGAATTATATTAGCTCCTTTGTTGTTTTATTTAAATTTATTTACGTTAAAATTATATTTTGGTTTTAAAAGCTTTCCTTTTCCTTTAAATTGTAAATAATTATTTTTTATTTCTTCAAAATTGTAAAATTCAATTGACATTTTCAATTTTTTGCATTGTGAAGTATTGATTTTTTATACAATATGAATAGTTGGGGTGTCAATAGTGTTAGAATCTGAAAAGATTAATAATCCAGAAAACTAGTGCAATGAGTAAATATCTAAACTATGAATGCAAATGATACAAAATCAAAATAGCATCATAGAGTTAGTCTCCAAGAGAGTAATGCAAATGCTGGAAGCAAAATAGCATTAAGAGGATGCAAAACAAGAGATACAAATACAAGCCAGGTAGCATGCTTATATAGGCTAGGAAGAGGTAGGAGGTGGCAACACCAACCAATGAGGAGCAACCATCTATCGGACTAAAGATAGCAAAGTATCTTCCCAAGATAGCTAATGGATGCTCACATGTAGGAAGGTGACACCTCACAACCATTCACCTAATAAGATATGCTTTATTAACCTAAGCGAGATTATTAAAAGTGTAGGAAAAACTTAGCAAAATAGGAAAATTAAAAAACTACGCTAACAAATAGTGTCTTGTTTGAATTATTACAATTGATCATTCGGTACATTTTGTTGAATATATATATATATATATATATATATATATATATATATATATATATATATATATATATATGATCCTAATAATAATGTTAGCTCGATATTCTAATTTGGTTAGTATTAATTATTGCTTAATCAGTGTAATATTTTGTGTTGTGAAACAGAATAGTATGCCACTTATATTCTCAAATTTGGGGATTTCAATAATAATGTTTTAGTGGTTTAAGTGTTGATATCTAAATATGATAATCCTCTTCACAATTCTTTTTTATAATTAGAAAGAATAATGATTTATTAGAATTTTTTTTAATGAATTTTACTTCATAAATAAGTATTACTTATTTTAATTAATGAACTAAACTAATTAGAAGATTTCAATACTGAAAAATCAAGTGAACACATACTTGTGTCATAGTATATTGTTAGAAAATCTTTGATAACTATATGAGTTGTTATATTACAGTGAATCTTCTAGCATCTAGTAAAACTGATTGCTACTAATATCATCTATTAATAAAAGTATAAAATCTCCATTAAGATTTCTCTCCTATACAACCATGGAGCTCGCTAAGGAGCCGACTTATTTTCATGCCATTGAGACATTGGATCCCTATCCATTCCATACATCAGTTGTGGCTATAAGTCCAACTAAGAGAAAATCTTGCCCCACTGATGCATGTAGTAATTAAAATTTGTGCCAACTTTTCTCGATAGACCTAAGAAATAGAAACCAAAACTATTGAGTTTAGAGAAGAAAAACTGAAATTTCATTCTTTATGAGCATAACAATTCCACAGGTGGATGGAGCTGCTATGTTGTGTTGTTTTAGTAAATTATTTAGATTTATTTATGTTAGAATTATATTAGCTCCTTTGTTGTTTTATTTGAATTTATTTACGTTAAAATTATATTTTGGTTTTAAAAGCTTTCATTTTCCTTTAAATTGTAAATAATTATTTTTTATTTCTTCAAAATTGTAAAATTCAATTGACATTTTCAATTTTTTGCATTGTGAAGTATTGATTTTTTATACAATATGAATAGTTGGGGTGTCAATAGTGTCTTGTTTGAATTATTACAATTGATCATTTGGTACATTTTTGTCGAATATATATATATATATATATATATGATCCTAATTGTGAAAAAGAATAGTATGCCACTAATATTCTTAAATTTGGGGATTTCAATAATAATGTTTTAGTGGTTTAAGTGTTGATATCTAAATATGATAATCCTCTTCACAATTCTTTTTTATAATAAGAAAGAATAATGATTTATTAGAATTTTTTTTTAATGAACATTACTTCATAAATAAGTATTAGTTATTTTAATTAATGATGTAAAAAAATTAGATGATTTCAATATTGAAAAAATCAAGTGAACACATACTTGTGTCATAGTATGTTGTTAGAAAATCTTGGATAACTATATGAGTTGTTATATAAGAGTGAATCTTCTAGCAACTAGTAAAACTAATTGCTACTAATATCATCTATTAATCAAAGTATAAAATCTCCATTAAGATTTCTCTCCTATACAACCATGGAGCTCGCTAAGGAGCTGACTTATTTTCATGCCATTGAGTCATTGCATCCCTATCCATTCCATACATCAGTTGTGGCTATCAGTCCAACTAAGAGAAAATCTCGCCGCACTGATGCATGTAGTAATTAAAATTCATGCCAACTTTTCTCGATAGACCTAATAAATAGAAACCAAAACTATTGAGTTTAGAGAAGAAAAACTAAAATTTCATTCTTTATGAGCAGAACATTTCCACAAGTGGATGGAGCTCCCATGTTGTGTTGTTTTAGTAAATTATTTAGATTTATTTATGTTAGAATTATATTAGCTCCTTTGTTGTTTTATTTAAATTTATTTACGTTAAAATTATATTTTGGTTTTAAAAGCTTTCATTTTCCTTTAAATTGTAAATAATTATTTTTTATTTCTTGAAAATTGTAAAAGTCAATTGACATTTTCAATTTTTTGCATTGTGAAGTATTGATGTTTTATACAATATGAATAGTTGGGGTGTCAATAGTATCTTGTTTGAATTATTACAATTGATCATTTGGTACATTTTTTTGAATATATATATATATATATATATATATATATATATATATATATATATATATATATATATATATATATGATCCTAATAGTAATGTTAACTCGATAGTATAATTTGGATAGTATTAATTATTGCTTAATCAGTGTAATAGTTTTTGTTGTGAAAGAGAATACTATGCCACTAATATTCTCAAATTTTGGGATTTCAATAATAATGTTTTAGTGGTTTAAGTGTTGTTATCTAAATACAATAATCCTCTTCACAATTCTTTTTTATAATAAGAAAGAATAATGATTTATTAGAATTTTCTTTTAATGAATTTTACTTCACAAATAATTATTACTTATTTTAATTAATGACATAAACTAATTAGAAGATTTCAATATTGAAAAAATCTAGTGAACACATACTTGTGTCATAGTATATTGTTAGAAAATCTTTGATAACTATATGAGTTGTTATATTACAGTGAATCTTCTAGCATCTAGTAAAACTGATTGCTACTAATATCATCTATTAATCAAAGTATAAAATCTCCATTAAGCTTTCTCTCTTATGCAACCATGGAGCTCGCTAAGGAGCTGACTTATTTTCATGCCATTGGGTCATTGCATCCCTATCCATTCCATACATCAGTTGTGGCTATAAGTCCAACTAAGAGAAAATCTCGCCCCACTGATGCATGTAGTAATTAAAATTTGTGCCAACTTTTCGCGATAGACCTAAGAAATAGAAACCAAAACTATTGAGTTTAGAGAAGAAAATTTGAAATTTCATTCTTTATGAGCAGAACATTTCCACAGGTGGATAGAGCTACTATGTTGTGTTGTTTTAGTAAATTATTTAGATTTATTTATGTTAGAATTATATGAGCTCCTTTGTTGTTTTATTTAAATTTATTTACGTTAAAATTATATTTTGGTTTTAAAAGCTTTCATTTTCCTTTAAATTGTAAATAATTATTTTTTATTTCTTCAAAATTGTAAAATTCAATTGACATTTTCAATTTTTTGCATTGTGAAGTATTGATTTTTTATACAATATGAATAGTTGGGGTGTCAATAGTGTCTTGTTTGAATTATTACAATTGATCATTTGGTACATTTTTGTTGTATATATATATATATATATGATCCTAATAGTAATGTTAGCTGGATATTATAATTTTGTTAGTATTAATTATTGTTTAATCAGTGTAATATTTTGTGTTGTGAAACATAATAGTATGCCACTAATATTCTCAAATTTGGGGATTTCAATAATAATGTTTTAGTGGTTTAAGTGTTGATATCTAAATATGATAATCCTCTTCACAATTCTTTTTTATAATAAGAAAGAATAATGATTTATTAGAATTTTTTTTTAATGAACATTACTTCATAAATAAGTATTAGTTATTTTAATTAATGATGTAAACTAATTAGAAGATTTCAATATTGAAAAAATCAAGTGAACACATACTTGTGTCATAGTATATTGTTGGAAAATCTTGGATAACTATATGAGTTGTTATATAACAGTGAATCTTCTAGCATCTAGTAAAACTGATTGCTACTAATATCATCTATTAATCAAAGTATAAAATCTCCATTAAGATTTCTCTCCTATACAACCATGGAGCTCGCTAAGGAGCCGACTTATTTTCATGCCATTGAGTCATTGCATCCCTATCCATTCCATACATCAGTTGTGGCTATCAGTCCAACTAAGAGAAAATCTCGCCCCACTGATGCATGTAGTAATTAAAATTCGTGCCAACTTTTCTCGATAGACCTAATAAATAGAAACCAAAACTATTGAGTTTAGAGAAGAAAAACTAAAATTTCATTCTTTATGAGCAGAACATTTCCATAGGTGGATGGAGCTCCTATGTTGTGTTGTTTCAGTAAATTATTTAGATTTATTTATGTTAGAATTATATTAGCTCCTTTGTTGTTTTATTTAAATTTATTTACGTTAAAATTATATTTTGGTTTTAAAAGCTTTCATTTTCCTTTAAATTGTAAATAATTATTTTTTATTTCTTCAAAATTGTAAAATTCAATTGTGAAGTATTGATTTTTTATACAATATGAATAGTTGGGGTGTCAATAGTGTCTTGTTTGAATTATTACAATTGATCATTTGGTACATGTTGTTGAATATATATATATGATCCTAATAGTAATGTTAGCTCGATAGTATAATTTAGATAGTATTAATTATTGCTTAATCAGTGTAATAGTTTTTGTTGTGAAAGAGAATAGTATGCCACTAATATTCTCAAATTTGGGGATTTCAATAATAATGTTTTAGTGTTTTAAGTGTTGATATCTAAATATGATAATCCTCTTCACAGTTCCTTTTTATAATAAGAAAGAATAATGATTTATTAGAATTTTTTTTAATGAATTTTACTTCATAAATAAGTATTAGTTATTTTAATTAATGACCTAAACTAATTAGAAGATTTCAGTATTGAAAAAATCTAGTGAACACATACTTGTGTCATAGTATATTGTTAGAAAATCTTGGATAACTATATGAGTTGTTATACTACAATGAATCTTCTAGCATCTAGTAAAACTGATTGCTACTAATATCATCTATTAATCAAATTATAAAATCACCATTAAGATTTCTCTCCTATACAACCATGGAGCTCGCTAAGGAGCCGACTTATTTTCATGCCATTGAGTCATTGCATCCCTATCCATTCCATACATCAATTGTGGCTATCAGTCCAACTAAGAGAAAATCTCACCCCACTGATGCATGTAGTAATTAAAATTTGTGCCAACTTTTCTCGATAGACCTTATAAGTGGATACCAAAACTATTGAGTTTAGAGAAGAAAAACTAAAATTTCATTCTTTATGAGCAGAACATTTCCATAGGTGGATGGAGAACCTATATTGTGTTGTTTCAGTAAATTATTTAGATTTATTTATGTTAGAATTATATTAGCTCCTTTGTTGTTTTATTTAAATTTATTTACGTTAAAATTATATTTTGGTTTTAAAAGCTTTCATTTTCCTTTAAATTGTAAATAATTATTTTTTATTTCTTCAAAATTGTAAAATTCAAGTGACATTTTCAATTTTTTGCATTGTGAAGTATTGATTTTTTATACAATATGAATAGTTGGGTTGTCAATAGTGTCTTGTTTGAATTATTACAATTGATCATTTGGTATATTTTTTTGAATAATAAATAATATTTTTTTATTTCTTTTTTGAAAGATTTTTTTTAAATGCTTACAATAAAATCTATTAAATTCTAGGATTTTGGTTGATCAAGGTTATTCAAAGGGAAAAAGCCAAGGAAAAAAAAGTTATTATATTATAATTATTTATTTTTATTTGTGTATGTTTGAGGGTTTTTAACAATTTGAACTGTCATTCATTAAAATTATAAGAATTAAATATCAATTTATTTAACAAGCGTAAAATAATTCCATCTTAATTTTTAAATATTTAAAAATAAATTCAAATATCTTTAATTTTAAACTAAATAACATATTCAACATGTTATTTAAACAAGAGATGCAAGTTTGATTAGTTCAAATATAAGTACTTAAAAGCGTTAGGTTTTTATTTGAATGATTCTTAGTAGAAAAATTGAGATTAGAATGTCACATAGTATCTTAGAAATAACAAAAATACTATGGAATTGAAATCATAGTATGCATCTCTTATCAACATCAAACTAGCATCATATCTCTTATCAACGTCGAAATATTAAAATACTAATATTAAGTTCAAGTCACTTAATATCTGTGTGTTAATAATATTAAAAAACCTATATTGTTACACAAATGTCCAAATAATATCAACAATCACACTTAGGAGATCATAATATAGAAAATTTTAGATATAAAATGATCACCTTCAAATTAGATTATGTAAAAATTAAACAAAGCTAACATTAAGGTTTCACCTAAAATTCATAGTCTAAACATTTTCAAAATTTTCCTTTAAAGAATTTATTTCCATCTTTCATTGCTAATGTCCAATCATATAGCTAACCTTTGCATTGAAATTTAGTCATTTTCCCAAAATTAGAATTTCCTAAAACAAGCCCCCTTCCTCAATCATTGCTATAGTAAGCTTATTACAGTCCACCTTGACTTGTCTTTTATCAAATCATACGTAGTAAAAAAATATAGAACAATATATCATACATTCACTTATAATGTATCAAAATAAAAATTGAACCTTTGTATCTCTCATTTTTATTTTTTTAAGATTGTCAATGGGCAAAAAAGGGAAACATGTACAAACATGTATTGAAGCTTTTAGATCTTCTAAAGAGAAACAAAACAAATGAGAAAGATCAAGTTCTAGGTATGTTTTATTTCATACACATGTTTAGTTCTTAAAATTTTAATTATTATTGTTATTAGTGTCTATTGCCTAATGGTGACCACAATGATAGAGGGTATCTTAATCATGAAAACATCACTACTGGTAATCTCTACAATATCTTTACAGTTAAACATTGCATTATTTTATCATTCTCAAAAACTCATTATCTCTTATTTCAAATTTACATAGATAGTTGTGTTCAATTTGAAGATCATGATGCTCTTCGACTCATCATTGGTGAAGACCAAAAATAGGTAAATTTTGTATGTCATCATTTCAAAATAAATTGTTTATTCTTTAAAGCATTTTCTGACTTATATTTATTTCCAATCTATATAACATATTTGATGGTTCAAATGAAGACTTTGAAAATTCCATCAATTATGTGAGTTCATTGCTCCAAAATTTACCAACTAAAGCATATGAGAAAAAATATCTTACTAAATGTATTAAGAGATTTAGAAAAGCTATTGAAACACCTCTCACTTCTTCCAAATTTCAAGTAATGCCTGTGTTAGAGAACATTCTCATGAGATGAAGATCACCATGGTCTAGTCCAAGCAAAATGCACAAACATCATTCTACTCAATGAAGGCATAATACCATTTCTCAAAACTTAAGCAAAGAGTTGAGCATGGAACCTTTCAATTCCCCTTTAGAGGATGTAGAAAGAAAAAGAAATATAAGGGAATTAATTGTTTGGTTATATCAATACATAAAGGAACTCTTATTGTCAAGAAACAAAAAGGTGAGTGCATTTTTAATTTATTTTTTATTAATTTATAGAGGCATGATTTTTTATCATTTCATATATTAATAATATGTTGGTACAAGTTTATATGCTCAAGAAAGTACTCCTTGACATCATTTACCTTTCTCTATTGATCTAAACCAAACAATAATAGGTGAATTACACCTCATAGATGATATTTGTTAACTATTAAATTTATTTATTTATTTTATAGAAAACTAATTAATTGTGCATATAAAAATAATTCTATAAAAACTCAAAAAAATTATATACACTTTTTGAAGATCAAGAATCGATGGTGAATGTTAGCCCTAATCAAACATTTCAACAATCCATTTTAGGTAATTGGCATTTTAAATATTTATATGCAAGATACATTAAATAATTTTACACTTGAAAATAGTTATCTAAGTTGACTACAATTGAATGTGTGTGTTATTTTAGTTTTAAATGTTTAAAAACAAAATGGACATATGTTAGCCTTTTGTATGGATCTCAACCAAACACCAACAATAATGGATGGAATGCAAATTGGATGTGGTAAGAAAATTATAAAATGGATTTTATCATCAATCTTTAATTTGTATTTGGTTCGTTAAGTTGACATTTTAAACTTTCATGTTATTATAGATTTAAATGATAAAGTGGAAGGGCATATGTTTCCTTATTCTATTGATATCAACCATACACCAATGGATGATGCAATCCAAATTTTAGATGGAAGAAAATTATGAAGTGAATTAGTCAATTTTGAGTATTCAATTTGTATATTGGTTTTATCTAAGTTGACTTGTAAAAAGTATATATTTTTGTAGTCCTAATTGATCGCCAAAATAGTCAATGACTATGTTTGGACCTTAATCAAGAAACATCAACAATATAAAATTTAATGTAAACTAAAGATGGTAAGAACATTATATTATGAAATTCAATCAATTTTAAATCATTATTTTGTAAATTAATTTTACAACTAGCTCATGTGTTTGTAGGTACAAATGATACTGTAAGGGAGGGTCACGGTCAATATCTTTTTGGATAAATATTATTTTGAATTAGTGTAATATGAGTTACCCAATGAGTGTTTTAAAACTATTTAAAATTTGGCTCTTAGAGATAGTACCTTGTAGATGACTACCTATATGTTATATACTTTTGAGTGGGACAAGTATTAAATCTTTTGAAAATTGGCTAACTTTCTTATGGGATTTTAACCATTTTATGCGGCAATCAATTAATTTTCTTTGGGTCAGATAGTTTTTAGAAGATAATTGAATTTATTTGATATTTCACTTGTCATGTGTTGAGTGAAGATTTAATGATTTGTATGATAATAAAGTATTCTTTTGTTAGATTTATGTAGAGGACATGCCAATATATGTTAGCCTCTATTCATAAGTAACATAAATATTAATTAAAATTAAAAAAATTATCATAGCAAACAACTTCTATCTAGATGTATAATTACAATATGATCATAAATAAATAACTTTTTCTACTCAATGAATAAAATTGAAAGAGTATCAACAACCTTTGCATATTTAGAAATTATTTTAACTAGAGAAAGAAATGGTAATGTCTAAGGCAAAAACAATTTTATTTATTTCTAACTAAAATCAATAAATTTTAAATATACTAAGTTGTATATTAAATTCTTAGCGAAATAATTTATTATAATGGTTTTGTAAATTGAAGAAAACTTAATTGCATCAAAAAATAATGTTCTAAATTGACATATTAACATAAATTTATTTTGCTAATATTTTATGTAAATTTATCTTTTTAATATTAATTAAAAGTTTAAGAAATCAATTTTTAGAATGATTAAAAAAAACTCATGTTAAATGGGAATATATGATATTGTAAATAAAAAATAAAATAAATGAAAATAATAAACTTTAAAATAAATTAAAAATATTATGTAGTTTTTAAGATATCTCTCAACACATATTAAATAAATTATTTAACTCTGATTAATAAAATTTACATAAATAAAATTACACTTTAGAAAAAAATATTTTTCAATCAAGAAAATCAACTTTATTAAAATCTATTAATAAGAACATAACTCTATTAAAATCTATCATAAAATTTTATGCCAAATTTAATTTACATGCATTAGTGGGAAGAGATTTCTGGGAGACTTTATCTCTGTTGTACTGACCCACAACCAATGTATGGAATGGATAGGGATGCATGAATGGCTCGATGGCATGGAAATAAGTTAGTTGTGTAGCTGGCTCCATACAACCATATGAAAAAAGAGGAATCTTGTCCAAATGGAAATATCCTATCCCATGTTTTATTATATTTAAAAATATAAATTATAACTAAATGGTTTCCACAATTGAATTGTTATTGTATCAAATATAAATTCATACATGTAATTTAGTGACCACTTCTTTGTATATGTTCCTTGGTAAACTAAATTTTATCAAATCGAAGAGTCTTTTAAATTTGTTTTCCTGTCTCATACAAGGCGTAATTTTGAGATACCTATTGCCAAAAATGTTGGATAAAACTTTGATCTTAATTTTTCTAAAATTATTCTAATTAAAAGATATATTATATTTTAATAATTTTCAATGGAATGAACTAATCTTGGAGGTAAGTGTAATCAATATTTATATTATATATGTACAAATTTTAGTCAAACATATTGAACCTAATTAATTTTTAATTTAAACCAAACAACCCTTAATATGGTCAGAGAATAAGATGAAACATGTTTACAAAGAGAATATTCAATGCATTTGTCAACTAGCTTAACCTATATTAATCAATAGATTTGTAAGTGTTTGTTTTGTTTAATTTTATTATAAGATTATATATTGTGTGCATGTCAGAAGGCTAGGTTGTCTTTTTGATTAAAAGAAAATGTTAATTAGAGGTATAGGGAGATATAGGGAGGGATATGGGGAGAGAAGGTAGAGGGATTGAATAGATAAATGATATGAAGAGAGATAGAGAGGTGAAAATATTGATAAATTGATAAAACAAATAGGGAGGGAAAACTAGCGAGAGAGTATATGTGGGGGGGAGGGAGTTAAATATGAATGGAAATGTAAAGATGAAGAAAATAGGAGGCCGAGGAATCGGAAGAAGAGAGAGGACAGTGAAGAGAGTGAGGAGATGAAGAGATAGAATAGAGATATTTTAGGCGATAGATAGTATATAGATAGATACATGGAATAAACAAAATATAGATAGTGAGAGGTGTATGGTAAAGAGAGGGTTAAGATAAGATAGAGATGGGGATGAAAAAAGGAGTCTATGTGTGTATAAGAAAGATATAAAGGAAATGATAGAGAAGTAGATTGGGAGATACATGAAATAGAGAGATGTACATGGATATATAAATATAGATATAGAGTAAGATGAAGAGGAAGATATAGAGATGAAGAGATAGAGATAGGAAGGGAGAAAGAAATGTCTAGACAGATGGATTAGAATGGAATATCAAAGTGAAGGATAGTTATGAAGGCAGAGACAAAGAGGAGGGGAGTGAGAGGGAGAGAAAAATGAAGAGGAGAGGATGGAGATAAAGAGAGAGAGTGATAAAGATATAAGATGATAGATGAATAGTGGATAGATAGATAGATAGAGCACATACACAGATTACATCAAAGACAAATAGATGAAATAAGAAATAGATACATATAAGCTCAAAAGGTAAAGAGGGGTAAGATAAGATAGAGATAAGGAGGGAGAAAGGAGTGTCTATGTGTGTGAATAAGAAAGATATAAAGGTAGGTAGGGAAGTAGACATGAAGAATTTATGAATAACTATTTAAGAATATCATCAAAAGTAAAAAAAAGACTATTGTCTTAACACTTACACCCTTAAAAGGTGCAAGTGCTAGTTACAGATTTGGTAGTCATTTTCTGCAAGTGCTAGTTATAGATTGGTAGTCATTTTCTCAAGCGCTTTCCTTGCATTCAATCTTCGTACATTTGGGCGCGTGTTCTATTAATTGGTAGTTTCAACAGATGGGATAGAGGCTTATTATAGTTTCTTTGGAATACCAAGAAGCCCAATGTCATGACAGTTTCTTGAGAAATTTTGTTAAACATGTGATGATCTATCTTTAACAAGTTCTTTGAAGAATTTACACACCACATATTTTGATGTTCTATTCCCACGATGAAGCCATTGTTGTTATCAGCCTCCTACAAAATAATTTCACCGCTTTTGTCTCTTCGTCAGCATTTATCTCTAAATGAATTATGGTTTTATTTTATTTTGTTCCTCAAGTAGACATATCTTCTTTGTTGTCTCTGCTCCGACACTTCCTTATCTCCTTCATGGTTCAGCATTCTATGCAATGGTTTAGATACGTTGCCTTGTGCATTTCATTAGCACACTCTCATATTATCTGTTCTGAAGAATCATGAATCAATTGATTGACATATCGTACCTTCTCTCCGGAAATTTCGTTTGAGAATTACATCAAACATTTTACATGCTCATTATTCACGCTTCCCTCTTACCACGTATACTCTAGTGATGGCTTACACTCACAGTGAACAGTATCACTGACATGGGATTAGATACTTGGAAGACATTAAGTCTATCGGTGACATATCTCTTCTATCTAACCACCACAGTATGCTCATCCAAATGAGAATCAGGTGCATTATTTTTATAATGCACTATGCTTTTAAATCCTTCAAAAACATGCTTCACGCTTTTTCCATCTCTTACACCAACGCTGACTCCTTCATCTTGGATATTTCAATTACTTGTTGCTAGGATCATTACATTGTGCAGAGCTTGCATACATATTGGGAGAGACTTGTGAGAGAATTCAAATTATATTTACATATACCTAAAAACTTCCAGCAGTATTTCGTGCATTCTCCTTATGTGTGGAATCAAAATCCCCATCGCTCCCCTCCCATATGGTTGGTCAAAAGGTGGATTTTCTTTTCGAGGATTCCTGATTATTTCAGAGTCGTTACTGCATTGAGATGCACGTAGGAAGAAAATAACATTTCGTTCCTTTGTTATTGCTTGAGATTCATGGTTATGAAGACTTCAAACTCTAACTCATGTGCACAGACAATAATGATGAAAACAAACATTAGCAACATCCAGCTTCACGTCACCATTTCATTACACGAGGCAGAGTACTTGATCAATCATGGAATATATATAATTTGCATCGTATGTGATAGTGTTATTGCCAGAGCTTTGGGTTCTTCTGCACTGCATTGTTACCATTTCACCTTCGGTGTGAAGATAATTTTTTTAAAGAAACCGAACCACTGCATTTTCATCCACTAAAACCGCTTCCCCTTGGTGATTAGGCACATTTGGTCTGTGTGTCTCTATTCACAAATTCTTTAATTTCTCTTTCGATGATGGAACTCTCTCTAGTTTCTTCATCCATCCCATCATAACTCAATTTTATTTGGGTTTATTAACCCTTTGATTTTTAGCCGAATATATTTTGTAAAGAGGTTAAGATATGGCTTCAATCTCTAGTTTCTTCATCCATCCCATCATAACTAAATTTTATTTGGGTTTATTAACCCTTTGATTTTTAGCCGAATATATTTTGTAAAGAGGTTAAGATATGGCTTCAAAATACATTTTTTAACTTTCTCGTCTAATCTCTTTTTGGTTAAACAGGTTAATGTTTTGCCTTTAAATACTTATTTATATTTCCCCTTTAACTTCTTTAACCTCTCATAACTTTTGACTTAGCCATCAAATTTTAAAAAATTGAAATGATGGATAGAGCTGAAGATGAGCCAAAGACCTCGAGATTATACAATCATGAAGAATTTGAAAAAGATGTGACTCTTTAAAATCTCAAAGTTAAGAATGTTTCAACTCATATTTGACTCAAAAAGTATGAAATTATCAAAAAACAACGAACTAGATGAGACCTTAGAAAAATGTAATCAAGCACAAGATGAAGTCAACTTTATGAAAACCATAATTTAGAGTTATGAAAATTTTGAAATTTTGGTGAGTACAAGAAACAAGGCAAAAATTAGTTCTAATCAAGGACAATCTCCATGAGAGATGCAAAATGAACCTAGTGGTAGGAGAAGACAATGCTTTATCAAAGGGCTATAGAGTCACCCAAAAGAAAATCACAAAGGGGACTAAATAGAGAATTTAGAGACAAGCCAAAAATGGGACACACAACAAAAATTTTAACTATTCATTGTTTGTACAAGGCATGAAACTTTGTAATGATCACACAAACCCATTTACTAGTTGAGAGAAGTAAGCACCCTTGTGAAAAAGAGTTGTGCATTCCTATAACACTTGAAAACTTATTAGGCTGACAATATTGGCATACTCAATATGAAAAATATATTGGACCAATGAGCCAAATAACCATTTAACATCATAATTTTGTGAATTTTCTTGAAATGAATTGGTACCATGATTTATGTTGTTGGTCATAACTTTTGACAACTCTTTAGAAATTTCAAATTTCTCTATCAAAAGACCCCTTTGATATTTTTTATTAAAGAACATCAACCCACAAATTGGACAACCCTCATTCAATTTGTGATGTAAGGAGACTTGTGTAGATATCATGATTTTTCTTTTACTTGAGTACCAACTTGAGAACCATTTGTAGAAATGCATTCCTTTGAAAACAAAGGATTGAGATAGACTCTTCCTCCATGAAAGAAATCAACATATGAATCCTTGAACACCAACTCAATATTTAAAAACTTTCACAAGTCTCCTTCATTAAATATTCTTCTAAATCACTCCTTTCTCCATTATTGGAACACTTACCAAAAATATTCTTTGATATATGGTTGTCCACTTCATGAAAATAATTTTAAAAAGGATTACTTTGACTTTTGAATGCTTTGTCATAATTTGATCGCACTTCCATTGAAATATGAACACTTTTTTGCATATATTTGTGTCTTTCATCTTCAACATGTTCATCAATAGTTATGGCCACTTGATTTACTAATTTTTCTTCATGGCACCCTTCATCAACTTTGAAAGTTTGAAATTTAGGTTGCATGCATGAGGAGTAACAATTTGGTGACTCGCTTTATTTTCAAGTAGATGATACGTAACTCCCTGCAAAGGTTCATTTGTGGTTGTTTCTCCATTAGTTATAATAGTACAAGATAGTGTAATAGATTTTGGATCATTGACTACACCAACAGAGTTTTCATCTTGAATGATTAGCGTAGGGAAAATAGGAAGATCATCTCTGTATAGAAAGTCATCATCAGAAGCATAAAGACACCAATTAGGAATAAAAATTTCATGAGAATCATCTTGATGAGTATTTTCATCATATTCAATCCTAGGCTGCATATTCATCTGTTGAACGTTTGACATGTCCTCTTAAACTTTATTTTCAAGTTAATGGAATTCTTCTTCTTTGTTAAAGAAATATTGACCATACTCATCACATGTTTAAATGTAATTTTCTTGTTCAATATTTGTCACATCTTTTTTATCCTTTTCTTTCTATGCATCCTTATGAGATGATACAAGTCTATCTCCTTTGATACATGTCAATTTTGATGAATCTCTTTTAATAGTTTTCTCATGAGATATTCAATCAATGAGAAAATATTATCACCTTGATATTCTTGAACACAAGATTTCATAGTAAAAAAAAATATCATTGTTTTCATTGATTTCTAATTTAGTCAACTGAATCACTGATCATCTAAAAATAAATGGTTCTTTCATCCATCTCTTGCTTCAATATTTCTTAATGTCAGAAGGAGTTAAGCATGAATCCTTTTTGGATCTAGCTTTTTTCTACCATAGAAACTCTTCAAGAAGCTAACTTGTTTAGGATCAATTACAATATGATTATGTTTAGAAATAGGTGTACATGTTGGACTACTTTCCTTATTATCATTACCTATTACAAGTTTAGATGAAATATATATTATAGAAAGGCCTTCCTTATCTTTATATCTCAGACCATTTTCCTAAAAAATATTCTTGATCACAAGAAAGAAACTCATAATCTTTTCCATCTTCTTCTTTGGTCTTTTGAAATATTTCAAGCAACTAGGGATGAACCATTCTAGGATCTAGCCTCCTACTACCATATAAAATCTTTAAGAATTCAACTTATACAAGCTCATCAGAAACTAGATTCTTTGGATATGGAAAGTATTCCTCATTCCTCTCATTTTCACTATCACTTTGTACTTTTCCTTTGTACCAAACCATGATTTTTAATTCACACTTTTAAATAGAGTCATCAACATTCAACTTTTTAAAGAGAGCTACCAACCTTTGCTCTTGGGAAGGTACCTTGAAATTTCTAAGGATTAATGTATACTAGCTTTTGTTCATGTTGTTAGGAATAACCTTACAGAAATAATAGTTACATGCAAATATAACCAATATCAAAAAATAATAGATCGTAAAGAACAAAATGCAAGACACAAAGATTTAACATGGTTCACCCCATCCCTGGGCTATGTTGACCAATAGGAAGTCTACTATTATTATTATCTAGTGATTACAATCTGTAATTGCTTACAACTCAATACTGTTGCAAGAAGGTACAATATCACCATACATTATGAAATCCCTAACCCTAAGCCATTTTCTACAAGCTTTTGTCACTTAAAAAATTAGGGCTAGAATTAAGTCGTCTAATAGAAAAATAGAAGTCGATGCCTTTTATAATATAATGTCATTTTTTCTTTGGGGGCGCTACCACCAAAACCCTTATGGGTGCATTTCCCCTCGACCCTGCCCTATATTGCAATAGGGAGTGCACCTGGGGTGCTACCCCAAGACCTTGTCTTAAGGTTCATGCCCCAAAACCCCCATAGAAATAGTCTAGGTGGAAATCATGCCAAGTAAACCTCTCAATCTGATTAGGGTCCACAACACTTTCCCAAGAAAAGTTTCCAAAATATGTTCATAAATAGATTTGTCACTATGAAGTTATCTCTAAAATTGACCTTGTTCACCCTATGAATAGTGACAACTATGCCAATAGTTGAAGAGAATTCAAGTGATCACTATCAACTTGCAATCTTCCCTTGTGTTTGGGAGGGGTAACTCCCTTGTATGATATGGGTATTTAGAATAAAATCTTTCAAAAATCATTTTAGTCCCAGTTGTAGTAACAAATATTCTTCCTACACATTGTCCTCTAAATCCTACAAATCTAAGCACATAGTCATCCATTAATAAGAAACCTTCTAAAGATATATTCAGATTTTTCTATAAATACCTTTCAACTAAAAATTTGATCAAACAATTATTTTCTAGAAATTTAGGATTACCTTCTTGTATAGAAAAAACCCTCTTCTTCAACAAGTTGAACAAGAACTTTGGAAGGTTGATTGGTCTGTTGTCATCCTATAGATAGCTATCAAAAGTTTGAAGTGGACTCCATGCAACTTCTTATGCTTCTCTTTGGATATATTGCATGATATACAAGGAAAACTTCCCATACAATTATGCTAATGACACTATTCTTGTGCTTTATTTCTTGTCAATGTCCAGTCACCCATCTGTGTTCAAACTATACTGAGCTCTAACAGATCTTAGATCTAGGTCCTCTTCAAATATTTCATATTTCGTGGTAAGCTTGAAACTTCTGTAATTATGCTTTCACTACATTCAACCCCAAACCTCTTCATTGTAGCCACACTATCTTGTAGTGAATTTAGAAACTAAAATGCTACTTCCTCATCCTAAGTAGATAGTTTGTTAAAATATCCTAATCAACTACAGGCTTCAAAAATAGGACAAAAAGCTTGGTGTGCAAAATTATGTCATGAATTATTCGTTCATGATGAATTAATCTTCCCCCCATTGTATCTATACTTAAATTTTCTCAAAACACCCCAAAACATTAAATAGAGAAAATTTACAAACCCATAAATTTGAAAGTGAGCAATTTAGTAGAGAAAGTAGTGATTAAAAATAAAATCATTATTAGAAGCACATTTTTCATAATTAGGCTTTTAACTCATTCACATGATGATTTAATAAATTCTTTCCTTCCAAATTGATGTACACAAACAAGTTGTAACATCAACTCAAGGTTTAACTCTCAACATGACATGTCATAATAATAATACTATGTCAAACTTTTGTACTTATGACTAAACTTAAATCTAATGGTACGTAAAAATAGTTTAAAATGTTAGACATCCCCCCCTAACTAAAATTCTACATGGGTCCCACCATGCCATGTGAGAAAGATAAAGTAAGTAAAAAATAATGTCTATCTATGAAATTAAAGAAGATGAATATGTGTACAAAGAGTGAGTATGACCTGGCAAAAATATTGATTAAAAATATTTTGTTTTGGACCTTGGCACTTAAATGGTGGTGAGGTGGAGGATGGAAAAGCATAGAAGGTGGGTTGAATAATTATAATGGAGAAGATGGCTTTTAGAAAGTTAAATTATTATTATGAGTCTTTGAATGGAATGAAAGAGAAGATGCAATCTAGGATTCCTTTTATGTTGGAGTAACACAAGTTTTTGAAAATTTAAATTACTAGAGGAACTTAAGCTGAGATGTAGCTCTACATTAAATGTGTTAATCATAATATCTTATACATTGATGCAAATGGTCACACTTTAGGACTTGCCTAAAGTTTTGAACTAAAGAAAAATACTAGATGTTGAATAAATCATAAGGAAGATGACAGAATAAGAATCTAGTTCAAAGAACTAACCAAAAGATATTTACATGTTGAATATTTATGGGTAAAAGTACAAAGTTGTGTCACCTTTTAGGTTGACTTATTAGAAAAACTGAATTTGAGTATTTCTATTTAAAACTCAATTTTGTTCAAGCATATGATCTTGATAAATTTATTCTAGCTAAGTTATATATGGTCTCACACTTTTCCAATTGGAAATGTCTATTAAATGCATGTTTTATACTAGTTAGCATCCAATTTCTAGAGAAATGCAATTATTTCATAAAACTAACATTTCAATAACTCTTACTATTTTTTATGATGTTTTTTATTAACATATAAACACCATTTTATAGATATCAAAGTCAAGAATATTCACATATAGAGTTGATAGTGTTTAAATTTAATTTAGTATTTTGTAATTAAAAATTTGTACAAGTACATAGTTTAACACTCGAGAAGATGTTGATTTTGAGAAAGAGAAAAATATTAAATCAAATCAATGAAAATTAAAAATTATATGACATTCTAGAGGAGAGAGTTCTCTTTTAGAATCTATAAGTTTTCTTTTGGTTGGAATAGAATTATTTTGAAAAATATGGTGGGAGATGAAAACTATCGATTTGAATAAGTTGAAGTTTGAATCGTTATAAAAGAGAAAATATAGGTCTAGAGCCAATTTTTATTTTTGATTGTTCTAGATACATATGTTATCTATAATGTAATATGAGATCAAAGGGAAATAATTTTATTTACATGTAGTTTTGTGGTGGGAAGTAGACCCCTGATTTTCAATGTTTTTCAACAACTAAAAAGTTATCATTAAAAAATAGGAAAATATATCATTTCTTATTCTAAATAATTATTAAAAAGTATAATCCTAAATGTCATCTATTTCTACACATCTCATTAGTTTACTTCATTTTCATATTCTAAATAATAATATCAGTTTTATGTCCTAGATGGTGAACAATTATACTTTTGTTAGGCTTTTCCTTTGTAAAAGGGTGATACAGGTTTCTACTTTTACTTGGTAATGGTATTGGAGTGTTTTTGGTAATTTTGTCAAAGAGGGAGATATATTATCCAGCTGCCACTTGCCATGGAAGCATGAGCAAAGAGGGAGAAGTTTAGAAAAGGTGTTGCTATCACGAGATATTGAAGAAATTTAAGAGTAGTATATCAAAGAGGGAGATGATTAATTTCATGATTTGATATGATAGAGGGATTCTATCCATTGTTATACCTAGAGGTGTTGCATATCAGAGTTGCATGAAAGATAATAGGAATGAAACTAAAATGGGATATCATTGGACATTGAGATGAGAATCAGAATAAAACTAAGGGTATTAATGAACACATAAGGAGCTTCTTGAAGCAAGTAAATGTTGTGGATTGCATGGTAACTAGAGGTGTTTCCATCAATATCAAAGAGGGAGATTGTTGGAACTATAATAAAAACAATTGTTTTTTTGTCATTGATGTCAAACTTTATTGGTAAGATAGTTGCTACCTTAGTAGATAGCTATATCAATATTATTGATGAAGAGTATTTGAGAAGAAGAGATAACAAGAAGACCTACTGGAAAGGTTGAGTTACGTGGAATTAAAATGGGCACTTGATTAGTTAGACTTTGGCAAGATAATGACTTGATTAATAATAACACTAAGTAGAGAAGAGAGTTGTGTTAAAGCGTAGAAGAAATGATCAATAAAGAACAAATACTTATGCTTAGCCAAGATTCAATGCAAAAGATTAAGGAACTTATGGTTGAAGCCAAGAAATTCTAGTGTTAACTGACAAAATAGTAGAAGCTAAGAAAATTCAATATCAATTGAGTGTGAGTAAAATATAGAGTAATAGAGAAGTTGGATTGGGCACTAGTAAATAGACCAAGTGAAAAAATTGTAAGCCAAGTAAGTCATATAGTGATGTGGTGCAGGAGTACCTAAAGTACAAGAACATGAGAAATTTAAGATTCCTTATTTTAGATATTTAAATCCATTTGAGTCATTTATATTTTATTTGGGTCAAGTTGTAAAGGGTATAACACCATTTTGTCAAAAATGTAAAAGTTGCATAAAAGTTGTAAAATGCAACATTGACAAAGTTGCTAATAATACAAAAATAATGTAAAAAGGTATATGGTTGGTCTTGGGGGTAGTTAGGAAGGTTTATAACTATAGAATGGATATAAATACCATTTTATTTTCTAACCAAGTAAATTGGGAGAAGAGGAAATACTTTGATACATTTTTGGTGCATTCTATTGTTGTGGTTTTTATTAGTTTTTTAGTTTTAGGATTGTTTCTAGGCCTTGTACAGCCATGTGAAGCCTTGAAACTATGTAATATAGTAATGAATAGATATAATGATGAATAATCTTTCTCATGCTTTTGGTTTGGTTCACTTTTATAAAGAAATGAATAAGTTATGATCAATTATGTGAAAATGGGTATTTGCAGATTTGAGATTCCCTAAATACAGTCATATTGCACCATGTGGTACAGACATATTTTGGAGACCCATGACCTATAATAATATTCATTGGAAAGATATGTTAACTATCTTTCATTTCCAATTGGTTTTAATCATTTTCATGTAGAATTATGAAAGTTATTAGTATTTGAGTGAAAACGGGTTTTTAAATGCCTTCAATGGTGTTTCGGGCAAAGATTTGTGCTTACAGAATGATTTATGAATGGGAAAAATAAATGGCTTATATATTTGGAAACTAGACTCACAAATTGATACTGTGAAATTGGTTTGGTGTTATTTAATTTTTTTTTTGTGAAATATATTCGATGCCCTAGACAGGGTTATTGTTCTTACTTCAGGTTTATGATAGAGAAAATGGGTCTTGATATGAAGACCATAACCTGTAATTGGTTTATTGGATGGGTATCATCTTTGAATAGATTTTATAATTCCTAATTTTTAACAATTCCTCTAAAGGGTTTTTCAAGAGAAGTTCAGGAATGAAAGTTATAAATAATGTAATCAGATATAGAAATCTGATCGTGTGAATATAGATGTTGTCTTTGTTGGTGTATAATGTCAGGGTTCTTTGTTGAAATCTTTGAGATGTTCTTGGTTCCTTGTGGGTGTACCAGCTTATTGTGAATCCCTTGGGTTGAACTTAGATTCCTTGAAGATAAATATAGAGGGCTCTACATCATAATGATGTAGTTATCTAGTGATGACTGGGGGTGAGGAACTTAGTTTTGGCAGAGAGTCAACATTTGATAGTTTGTGAAGAAATATCATTCCCTAGCTGACATAGTTGAATTCTTGGAATATGGAAATCATATTAAATAGAAGGATTTATGGGTTGGATTATTTAATACAAGGAGATGGTTAGATAAGTGGTCAAAGGCTTGATTTAAAGAGAAGTTTCTAGAAAAGAAGATGAATGAGAAGGTGGACATTTTCATTGCATGTGTTGAATCAAACCAAAAGATTAAGATCAACGATGGTTTTTAAGTGAAAAAAGATCAAGATACCTATTTAAGGAGGCATGAGGGATAATCTATAGAGGTACGCAAAGCTTTTGGAGAACTTAACAATGTTGGAGCATTTGTTCATACTTTTTATTGGTGAATTTTAGTAGAATGCCAAGAAGAGTTGTGAAGAGGTGAAGTGTGATTACTTAAAGGATTTCCAAGAAGATCAAAAACAAAGATGATAATGGAGGCCAGTCACTAGTTCAACATATGATCTATATAGTGGTCTATTTAACCAAACATTGGATTTTAGGATTCAATTGCATGTCAAGGCATGGGAGTTTTCCACTGAAGTTCCAACCTTGGTTGATTTGATCATTTTTTACACTTAGTTCTCTCTTTTCTGCTCTTACCAATATTTTGGGATGCATATTCAAAATTTCATTGATACTTTTTACCATATTTTTATCTAAAGTATTTTTATTGACTCTAGAAATTGTTATAGCTCATCATGTTGCATTCCTATTTTTATAATTGACTCATTTTTTCTAATATACTAGATGGAACTAGTAATAGTATCTACATAAGATGTTTAATTAATGCATCCTTTTATTGTATTCGACATAAATTCCTAACTTCTTCATTACATTTGTCATTTTTAATATTCTCTTCAATTGCATCATAAGTATTCGAAATTAAGAAGAAGCCAAAATGGGGGTTGACCCATAACATAACAAAATAACTATTTGAAGATTACTTGGAAGTCATTACCATGAAATTAACCAACCCCCTTTCTAAATTTCAAAAACCCTCCCATAAGCATAATAGTAAAGTAAGTATTGTTAAAAGTATGAAAGTATTGACGACATACATAAAGTTGGTCATCATATATAAATTGGCCATAAGACCAGTCTAGTATAAAAACGTAAGGGGGCCCAAAGGCTTAGTGAGAAAGAAAATAACATTAGCAAAAATAAATAAATAGGAAAGATGCTAGTAGGAGGTAATCAATCATTGGTTCCTCAGGTTCTTCAGTAGCAAATGAAGCTAGTTATTAACAAAGAAACTATATAGAAAGCAAGTAGTCTCCACCTCCTTGTCATCAGTTGCACCATCCTTGTTAGTCTCCACGAGGTACATCATAATGGTTTTCAAGTTTATAACACACACTGAGAAATTAGAAACCTTGTCAAACTTATCCTCTAGGTCCACATTCCTTTTGATCAGAACATTAATGAACCTCTCCAGCTTCTCCACCTTTGGGTTTCCCTACATTTTTTCCTCCTTTTTCACCATGGCATCTTTTTGTTGAGTGTGCTCTCTCCCTGACACCTTAGGCTTATCTTTCTCATCTCCCCTAGTGACCTCTACCTTGGTGTGGCTGCCCAAGTTATCCATCCTAACATGTGAAGTGATCCTTCCTTGCTCCTCAACATTCTAAGATTTCCCAAAATCTAGGGTGATGGCATTAATTCTGGAAGTATCTGGAACCTTAGAAGGAAAAGGATTATTCTAACCCTCCTCCATTACATTCTCATTCTTAGCCTCACTCTTACTTTCTTCCTCTTCTTGCTTCCCATAATTCCTATGAGTGACCATGTGTTTAGATCTAGGGCTAGACTTTTTTTTTGGAGTTGTCCAGTTTAGACACGAGCAAGTAGGAGTGGTCTAGGGTTTTTTTATCTCTCAACTTTTTCCTCAATGGATTGATGCCCTTTTTAGAGGTAGTGCTAGAATTTTAGACATCTAGGATTTTAAGTTTTTCCTTCTTAATTTTTGTAGCCAAGGTAGTGGGGTCCTCATCAACTTTGGGTTTGGTAGGGGGAGAGAAACTTTGACCTCTAATTTTTAGGGGTGAAGGGTTAAGGCTCAAAATTTGAGGGTGATGGCCTTTGTAAAATTTTAAAAGATGAAAATTGAAGGCTTAATCATAAACAGAGTAATTTTTTCCCTCCCCACATTTCTTCCTAATCTTCCATACACAATCCTCTATAGAATGCAACAAGGGAAAAGGGAAGAAAATACAATATTTATTCGAGAAGTGATTCAAAATATGGAAGTGATAGTAAAAATAGACCTTGACCCTATCCTCTAAGGTAAAATATCATATTATAACCTAGCAGATCATATCTCATAGTTTAGGAAGCTTATCCTATGAAAAATTGCCACAAAAGTGGACAAGACCTTCATCAAAGTGAAATAAATTCTTGGAGCTCATCTCATCTACCACTCTAGGCTGCTTCCTCCATAATTTTCCTTCCATTAATAGGATTTTTGTGTTATCTATCAACTCTTTTGTGACAACAATGAGGGTCCCATTGATAGTAACTAAACACTTCTTCCATGAGTTGACAAGTTGCTAAGTGACCTTCTCATCATGGCCCTTTATTCTTTCCATGAAGGGAATGAAACCACCTTCCTTCAAATGAGACCATGCTGCTCTATCTTACCTAAAAAATATCTCAATTCTTGATGGTTCAATTGTAAAATTCTCTCCCTTGATAACCTCATCATCATTGAGGTCCACAATAAGATCTTCTTCCCCTTCCTTAAGTTTGACTGTCATATCCTTCACCTACTTGAATGAACAATTCAAAAAAACTAGAATTGGATCCTCACTTACTAGGTAATGATTTTTGAAATTATGAGAGCCCAAAGTGAATAAAGGATATATAGGTACTGTAGCTTTAAGTTAGGATAATAATTGTTCTTAAGTTACCAGATCATAACATATCCATGATTTCCTTTTGGAACCCAGTCTCAAGATTTGGAAATACATCTTAGATGATGTAAAATATCATTCCAAATATTGCATTGAATATTGACATTCCAATTCCTATCACAAGTAATGATTTCCAACTTTTCACTAAAGGTAGTGCTATATTTGTTTGATAAACTCAAGCCCCCCTCCAAAGTTATTGCCATCCTAACACCACCCACTAAACAAGAAACATAGTTGGTGGTCATGTTAATAGCCATCAATAAACCCATTATGATTAGATAATCCTTGTCATACATCAAGTTGTACTCCATTGTTAAAGGACCTATTTATGAACAAGTGATTTCATCAAAATTGGAAGATCTTTCTCATTCTACCAAACTTGAGCATTGATGACTTCCTTCTCTGTAGACATGTTGTATCCTAAATTTGTAAAGAATATTTAGGATATAATGTGTGTCCCTGATAATCAATGTGGCATTTTAGTTCATCTTGATATACCCCTTGACAACTTTAATGACTAACATAGAATCTCCCTCCACAATCAAATATTGAATTCCCATACTACTAGTTAATTCTACTCCCCACAAGAGCCCAACCACTTCTACCTCATTACTTGAAATGTTGCCACACTTTCTAGAGTATCCCTTGATACAAGAGCTTTGAGAATTTCGTATTATTCATCTCATTGCAGCACCCACCCCATAGATAGAGCCATCAAAATTCAATTTCAACCAGCTTAGGAGTGTGCTTTTCATTTAGTTTGCAACCTCTCCTAGAGCTTAGAATTATTGTTAGAAATGGAAAAAGAAATATGGAAATAAGCAAAAACCAGGAAAGAATCTAAGTGAGTTAATGCATGAAAAAATATTACCATAAAATAGGAGAGAGAAAGCTTCAAGCTCCAACACCATGAGACAAGATATTTGGAAAGGGGAAAGCAAAGAAAACCCCTTGTGACATTATGAATGAGGCATGAAAAGCCTAAGAAGAAAAAGAGAGAGAGCAAGAGAGCAATCGCTCATACAATATTTGAGAAGAGGAAGAAACCTCATTAGAAATGAGAGAGGAGGGTCATCTCTTAAATAGAGATGAGAGAGAGGAGTTAGAATGTAACTCCCATGTCTATGAATGCCACCATTCATAAGTGTGTGAGGCCAAGTGTGAGATTCCTCTTAAGGAGGAATAATCTAAATTACAAATTATAATAAATATTTTTCCTCACATATTCCACTAGATGACAAAATAAGATGTAGTGGAAAAAGGACAAAAAAGAAATATATTAGGATACCTTGGCTTATATCCTAATATATTACAACAATAAATAAAGAAGGTCTAACCTTGGTTTATAAACACACCAAGGAAAGATTACAACTTCTAACACCCCCCTTTAATCTTTACTTGGGGTAATTACATCAAGGGGTATTAAACCCATAATTTACAAAAATCTGCAACTTAATCTTAAATATGAAGTAATTCGATTGCCTTCAAGCCATATGGTACATTTGTAGATCCAAGAGAAGTACACGAGTCCTTTGATTGTGATCAAGTTGAAGCATAGACATATCTTCATATGTGAAAAATTGAGAAGGTTCCTTGATGGATCACCTGAAAAAAAATAGAGAACAAAAAAACAAGACAACTATCCACAAGTAGAATTACATTGAATGGACAAGTTAGTAAAAAAAATGAAGTTATAATAATTTAATCAAGGAGGAACTAAGAGAGATGAGAATAAATGAATGTGTTCACCAACATGCAATGGAGTTAACATGATATCTAAAATAAGTCATAAGCTCAAAAATGATCATAATATGGGTCAAAATGACCAATCTTTATGCAATAAATCTCTCATGAAAGAAACATACTAATGCATGAATGACCACAGACAAGGCCAACTAATGAAACCTGCATCAACACTGCATCAATCACATGGATATAGACAGTCCACTAATGAGTCATCCCACTACAGGTGAATGGGTCATGACTCCATCACCTACATGACCCACGATCTAGGCAATAAAGTATGCAGAACATTATCACATTGTATATTCATCAAAGAAATATAAGAGAGACAAAAATAAATAAGTAGAACATGTGCCTCAAGCACCAAATAATTCAAGTTACAGTTTTTCCAAGAATAATTGCTGAAGTGGACCAAAGGAAGGGTTTATGAGGAGTAACAACATATTGCCTTCAAATAAGAAATCCATCATGGACAAGCAACATCATTGCCATGAGGAAAAAGATCAACATGGGTCAAAACAACTTTCTCAAATAAAGTCTTCAATATAGGAGTGCTCCAAGATATGGTAACCTCGTCACCTATACACTCAAAAATGAGCAAAGTGTAGGAAGTCATACCATGATTAAATCAAAACTAGGAGCATACACCAAGGAAATAAAGAGATTGAAATGGGAAATCCCCATAAAATATCATCCACGCATTGAGGAACAAAAATGGAACAACATGGAGAGAAACTCCATAGAAGTAAGTGCACACCAATTATAGGTTGGAGGGATACTCCATGGGCCAGATAAGGCAACTACGAGTTAGTTTAAAACTGTCGGGTCCACCATAGTTAATCTTGATAAATTGGCTCCCGATGCAACTTACAAAACAAAATATCATATAAATCATGTAAATCAATGGTATAAAACCATAAAGTGCCAACACAAGCATAGAATGATCAAAAATATCACAATAAAGTCGAAGGCAATAGTGTAAGATACTCATAAACCTGAATAATTGAGATAAAAAGAAGTATTTGGAAGAGCAATAAACATAAGTTATCAGTTAAAATCTCCATGCAAGGTGAAGACAAGTGAGAAGATATAAAGGATGGGCCCACCAATAAAGAAAAGAATCCTCCTAAATTATTATAAATGAGGATATTTATTTCTCAAAAAAAAAATTATCCTTAAACTTCTCCCTTTTCTTTTTTTAAAACCACGTAATTTTAGATTCTTTTCAATGGAAGAGATTTAATTAGATTAAACTTATATTGAAAAAAAATATTGAACTTGAGTTTGAGCTGTTTGACAATGAATGAAAATATGCCAAAATTAGGTTGACAAAAGGCAATGATAAAAACAAATGATGCCTCTGTGAAGAGCTAAAAAAGGAAAAAGAATCCTGCATGAAAAGACAAGAAAATGTTACCTCTGGCGCCTCTGTCAAGAACTTAAAAAAGAAAAAGAATCTTGCACAACAACCATCCTTTTGCCATTTAAGACTGCTCGGATAGGGGCAAGCTTTAACTTCACACCAAAATCTCTAATCTTTTGCGATGGCTCCATTCGCCAAAATGGCTCATTTGGGTGCAAATTTGGTGTTTTTGTTTAGTCTTTTGGCTGTGGCTTATTGTGAAGAGGTCGGCTATGGGTACCGTCTTGTTTCAATCGGTAATGGGCCTAATGGGAGCTTGATTGGAAGCTTGGAACTCATAAAAAATAGTGATACATATGGTCCTGATATTCACACTCTTCGACTTTATGTCAAGCATGAAACGGGGGATCGAGTAAGAGTTCAGATAATGGATGCAAAGAGGCAAATATAAACCCAAACGTAATTACTTGGGGTACAGTGATTGTAGGGCATGCTCAACACGGGAACAACAACGAAGCCCTAAATATTTTTCATGATATGCAATTCGCTGATGTGAAATCGGTTTCTATGATAGTAGCAATTGTTTTTCCTTCCTGTGCGCACTTGGCAGCTCTGCACTCTGGCAAAGAGATTCATGGTTATGAAATCAAAAGTCATTTGGAATCACATCGCCCTAAAAAGAAAAGTCATTTGGAGACATTTCATCTGTAAAGAAAACTTAGATTTACACAAGCAATTAATTGAGACAACATTACCAATGTTTCCCAAAATACAAGATATCTTTCAAGTCAATGAAAACTGCTTCTGAATGCCTGTCGAGGCCCCAATGGTTTGGAGGAACATGATGTGGGTGGATTTTTTATATGCCCTATTTGCAAGTCTAAAGTTTTAATGGGGACAATGCTATATGACTGTAATATAGTGTCATGAAAAATACTCACTGGTAGACACTATCGTGTGACGATATCTTGCAAATGGGCATGCTTGCTGTTGTTTCCTAGCACATGCATGCTATTTTGTTGTTCTTGGATATTGTTAGGTCAAGACAAGGAAAGCCCACTTGAAAAAATATTGCTTGGGTAACAAGATCTTCAAGGGGTTTGGGTAGAATCGGTCTGATCCTTTGCTAAGAAGCAGAGGCATGTTAAATACCTCTTGGAGACAAGAAGGCCAAGAAGCTAAGAAGAAGTTCTCCAGCAAGAATCTACGGGCGAGGGTTTCATGGTTCGAAACCCAAAGATGTTTGATTCTTAACGTCTTGAAAAACCATGGCTGATGGGTTGCCAGCCTAGATAGGCCCTGTGGGAGGCAGAAATGGGCTTGGATTAATCGGATTCAGAGGCTTCTTTTTAAAAAAATGTTACAACTGAATGTAAAAAAAAATAGAGAGAGGAAAACTCAAGAACAATAGTTCTACAGCCTGCGAGCTTTGCAAGCACAGCCAACATTTTAGGCAAAGGAAAAATTGGGAAAAAGAAAATTCTTTATCAACAATATATTAAAACAAGAGTAAAAAAAATGATATCTAGATAGGAAAACCCTTTTGGTGGCAAGCCTGCCAAGGGGGTTAGATAAAAACTAATAGAAAATAAGAAGTAACCTGCACAAATTAGAGCAAACAGAAGTTAATCAGGTTTGGCGGTAAACCAGCCAAACTCAAAAAAAAATTCAATTTCTTCCATCTTAAGAAGATTAAAGAAGAAATTAGTGAAATCTCTCTCAAGAGTCTCCTTCGAATCGTACCTTCATGCAAACACTCAAAAAAAAGATTAAACTGCTCTGATACCATGTTAGAAATGGAAAAAGAAATATGGAAATAAGCAAAAATCAAGAAAGAATCTAAGTGAGTTAATGCATGAAAAGATATTACCATAAAATAGGAGAGAGAAAGCTTCAAGCTCCAACACCATGAGACAAGATATTTGGAAAGGGGAAAGCAAAGAAAACCCCTTGTGACATTATGAATGAGGCATGAAAAGCCTAAGAAGAAAGAGAGAGAGAGCAAGAGAGCAATCACTCATACAATATTTGAGAAGAGGAAGAAACCTCATTAGAAATGAGAGAGGAGGGTCATCTCTTAAATAGAGATGAGAGAGAGGAGTTAGAATGTAACTCCCATGTCTATGAATGCCACCATTCATAAGTGTGTGAGGCCAAGTGTGAGATTCCTCTTAAGGAGGAATAATCTAAATTACAAATTATAATAAATATTTGTCCTCACATATTCCACTAGATGACAAAATAAGATGTAGTGGAAAAAGGACAAAAAAGAAATATATTAGGATACCTTGGCTTATATCCTAATATATTACAACAATAAATAAAGAAGGTCTAACTTTGGTTTATAAACACACCAAGGAAAGATTACAACTTCTAACAACTATCAACTCACTGAATAACTTGATTGATGCTCCAAGCATTCACCCAGTCCTACTCTATTTGTGTGTGGGGTGAGAGGTGGTCTCCATTTCTAGTTTAGGGCACCCTTGCTAATCTATCCCATACATTTATGTATGACCACCCAAGGGGAGCACTTGTATCTTTGAAGGTATGACTATTCTATTATTTCCATATGTTTTAGCAAGTATAGGGGGGAATGGCCTTCAATACCATTTTTATTAGGGGGTGGTGTAAAGGGTTCTTTTATCCTTGGATAAATTGGGAAACATTATTATTGAAGACCCATGATATTCCAAGTTTACTGAGAATAGTCTACCAAACCTGCATAGAGTAGGGACAATAAATGAAAAGGTGAGGGATGGACTCTTCGTCATGGTAACATAACACACATCTACTACACATATAAAAGCCATGCCTCTTAAGATTGTCAATGGTGGGCATGTTGTTATGCATAAAAAACCACCTGAAGAAATTAATATTAGGGAGAAAGTGGGAGTGCCAAACATTATTCCACTCCAAAGCTCCCTCCTCACCAATTAGGGAAATATAAGTCAATTTCACACTAAATTCCCCACTTGGGTTTTTGTCCCATATCATTTTATCCACCACTAGGAAGGAGGGAATACGAGTTTACTTCAAGAGATAATATAACTCGTCAAATAAGACTTTATGTGTCCTTATGAATCACTCCTTGTGATGGATGTAGTACTTCACCATCTCCCCCATCTCAACATCCCCCTTCCCTTTTAAACTAGTGAACTTTGTTTCAATTAAGGGAACTTCAGCAATCCATCTATCCTTTTAGAATCTAATTCAATTTCCATATCCAATGCTCCATGTTATGCCCCTTCTCAAGTCATTTCCAATCTTGATGAGAGCATTCCATATCCTTCAACCCATTGGAAGACTTTCCCCTAAGAGAACCTAGGTTAAAAGCTAGTTGTTCAAATATTTAGCACTCATAATGCAACACCAAGGGGTCAAGTTTTGGGCTAGCATCCAACCAACCTTCATCATAAGGGTTTTATTAAATTCTCCAATTCTTCTCATATTCATACCTCCCTTTTATTTCCATTTACACACCTTCTCCCAACTAATTAGGCTTAGCTTTTTCTTTTCCTTTGATCCTATCCATAAGAAATTTCATTGTATTTTCTCAATAATATCCCTGAACTGGTTGGATATCTAAAATAAAGATAAAAAGTAGACATGAATTCCTTGGAAAGAGGTTGATAGTAGTTAAAGTTTACTTATAATACTCAGGACCTTCCCTTTCCAACCTGCTAGTTTCCTTTACATCCTCTCAACCATAGTATTCTAGAATTGAGGGGTCACTTCCTTGACCATGAGGGGAAGACCTATGTAAGTATTAGGGAGGCTTGCAACTTGGCATTGCAAATCCCTAGTTATTCTTAGCTGAAGAGCCATCTCAATATTGCAAAAGTGTAACTTGATTTTATGATAATTGATATGTTTCCCTAAAACTTTCACATACCCATTCAAAGTCTTTGTCCTAGCCCTAACCTCCCTTATGGAAGACACTCCATAAAGAAAGGTTTCATCAACATATTATTGCAATACCTCAGGTGGGAGGGTCAAAGCTACTTTAATCCCCATAATTTCACATTGAGATGCCAAGGCCAAGAGGTTCTCACCAAGAATCTCATTAAACTATAATAAAAAAGTAAGGCAAAAATGGATCTCACTGTCTAAGCCCCCTCTCCACCAAGAAAAAAAGCCCTGGGGGGCAATTGACTAGAATAGAGAACTAGACAATGTTTGTCATTTCTCCATTCACAGTGATAAAATGCTCCCCAAACCCAAATTTACTAAGAATTTTAATAAGGGATTCCCTTCTCACCTTTTGCATCAGCCTTAGAAATATCAAGCTTCAAGGCCATTGTAGGGTTACCACTCCTTTCTATAGAGTGTAGGACCTCATGGGAGGTGATCACAACATCCAAGATCTTCCTCCTAGGAACAAAACCATTCTAAATAGAGCTAATACTTGTAGTCAAAATCAATTTCATTATATTGATCATCACCTTGGAAAATATCTTCTAAATAGTATTACAGAGGCTTATCAGTCTAGAGTCTTTGAGTTGGTGGGGTCATTGACTTTAGGAATCAAGATGATAAAAGTCTCATCTAGCTCTCTAAGAATTTTACCATTCTTGATGAAGTCCCTCACCATATGGACAAGATCATACTTGATAATCTCCTAGAACTCTTAAGAGAATATCAGGGGAAATCCACCCAATCTAGGTCCCTTGAAGGTTCCCATAGCAAAAACTTCCTTCTTAACTTCATCCTTTGTCACATTTCTTATCATGTCCTAGTTAGTTCTACCATCAACAACTGAGTGTAAAACTTCCAAAAAGTTTGTCTCAGTTAGAGGGATAACTTTGTTTTCTTGGGGATTGTACATATCTTGAAAATAGTTGGTATTCCACATTCTGATTGTTGTAATTCTTTATAATAACTGAGAATGGGGATGAATCAGTTATTTAAGGTCTAGATGTACAAATAAAAATTTTCACAGTTCAATGAACCCATGAAATTTTCTTAACCATGCATGCATTCATTGTGTCTTAACCTAAACTGATATGTTACTATAACATTAACATGCAGTAATGTAAAGCATAAAACATAACATATCCATTAGAAGACATGACACAATGATTAAATGTAGAAACCCAATTTGGAAAAAACCACCAATAACATGCTACTCCTTTCTCACTATTCTGAAGTGATGCCCTATTAAAGGCCAACCCTATTAAAGGTTACAACACACACTATTAAATATGACCTAGTTAAGGGATTTCAATCACCTTGTTAAAAGTGAGCCTTGTTAGAGGACTTTAGGCCATTCTCTTGGAATACCACCCTATTAAAGGATTTTCCAATGATTGTTAAGTCAACCTTTCTCAAAAGGATTTACCCTAATCTGATACAATTGTTAGAAAGTAACAATATAGCTTTGATCTAATACAACTTACAACCTTAGTTGCAAATAAAAAATCACTATTCAGTCCTCAACTCTACTTGGCTTTCAATTTTTGTAGTTTTGATAGCTCGTTCATCCTTCAAGCATTCATCCTCATTAAGCCTTCTTGCTTAGTTCGCCATTTGTAGACTTCTCTTAGGTCACTTGATGAAGCAAACCCTTCTTCCTTCTTCTTGTCAGATTTTCACATCCAAGACTCTTTGACCTCCAACAAACATCCAACTTAGCTTCATGACTAGTCATCCCTACATATAGAGAATAAGAACTCTTTTTCCCACTCATTATCCATCTCAAAAATTAGGGTTTTCAATGGATTAGGTAGGATATAATGTATCTACCTCATATCTTGTCTTCTCTAGAAACTTCTCTTTGAATCCATTTGAATTCGCCTCCAAAATAGTTTACATAAGATTCTGTGCTTCCAGCTCATCAATCTTATCTTCCTCCTAATTTACAAGTTCCAAGAAAACAAACTTGTTGGCTTTTAAATGGAAAATCTTTGATCTTTTTCATAATGCAGTAGCTCAACATTATCAATTTACCGATGCTCAGCACATACTATGTTACTCGACATCTATTATAAAATCACTTGGCATTAACTGGATTTTACTGGTGCTCAGCACCTATTGAAAATCACTCGGCTTCAACTACCTTGCTTGGCACCTACTAACTTGCTTGGTATCCACTAGTTTACTCAACATCCACTAGAAATCACTTTCACTCAGTTCCAACTGAACTTTTGCTCAGCTTGCACTAACTTTTCTTGGCACCTTCTATCAACTCGATCAAGCTTAGTAAATAAACTTTGTCCAACCTTATTCTTCTAAACTTTCTAAGTGTGGCCAATCAATTTGTAACCCCAAGTAGATTATCAATATATTATGTTATCATTGTCTTAATTGATTCTTGCACTTCAATACATAATCATAACTCAACCTTTCCTCTAGGTACTTTTGTTACATCTTGTTGATCAAATCCTCTTCATCAAACAACTAAGTGATAGTACTTGAAACATATAAGCAATTGTCTTACAAACATGTAGCAAGTTTGAGATTAGTGACAAAACAATGATAAAAACACAGAATCTTCTTTCAACAATCTTTCTATTCAAATGATCTTTTGAATCATATATCAACAACAATTTCCTCATCATTATTGAGTTTGATCAACATTGTGATTATTCTTTTCTTATGCTTAGAGGTTAACCTATGGAAAAAAGTTGTATTCCTATCTCCTTCTAAAATCCATTGAACTTTGGATCTTTATTTCTAGAAGACTTCTTCTTTTTCAATCACTTGATTCTTTTTCCTCCTCCACCCCTATTCCTCTTTGTGGGTAACCATTGAGAGATCTCCTTCTGCCATCATCCCTCATTCCTCCAACTTACTTTCAATTTCTATTTTTCTATTTGAAGATATCTCCAAACTAGGGTTTTCTCCACTTGATAACTGCCCTTCTGATAATTCCTAGCTTCCTTGTTGCAAAACATAGCCATCCCCTAAATTTCAGTGTTCCACAAACAATTAACCTAGTCTCTGAACTAAGGGTACAAATGACACACTACTTGAAAAAGGAAGGGTTTCTTCTTTCGGAGATTGTTACCAAACTAGGTGAAGAAAAGCATTCTTTATATATTTTATTAGCATACTTTCTTATCTAACTCCAAGATATCTCAATAAGAACATAATCTAAAATATTACTTCCAATATTCAAAATATACTTTTCAGCAAAGCCGTCATAGTTAGAATTCTTGGTTGGACCTTGTTGAAAAATATTTTCATTTTCTTTTGAATAACATTTAAAGGATTTTCATTATCAATAGCAAGAAGATTTTCAATTTCAACAACAAGAGGGTTTTCAATTTCAATATGTTCAGGAGGACTTTAATTTGCACCAACAAAGGGGGTTTGATCATCAACAAAATTGTGTGTATTTTTATTTTCATGAACTCTTTCAAAAATTATTTTATGAATTAAATGAATTCCAACTATGGGTATGTATAGGATCATGGTCAACCAAACTATGCCCTTAAGTGGTAGTGAAAAATTAGCAAATTAGGGGTAGTTATGGAATTTATATCAAAAAGTTGTAAGAAAATAATATGTAGGAAATTAAATGTATTTTCTAAACTACTCAGCCTTATCTAAAGAAAAAAAATGATTGATCAAAATTTTGAATTTTAATGTAGTATAAAAGTTTCAAGGAAAAAATAAAAATTACATGTATGTCTGACCATGTTAATCAAAATAAAATGATAATATTTAATAATAAGATTCTAGATATAAGAAGTAGACTCATGTCTAGATGTGACACATATTTTTGGGTATTTTTATTTCGAATAAATAATTAGTAATGAATAATCTACTATACCATTTCAAGAATAAAATAATCATGTGTTTGACCAACTTAACTAATTCAAAATAATTCAAAATCAAATTTTTATTAATTTTTTTATAGTAATTGAAGCATAGAATGTGACACATCTTTTGGATTTCAAAAATCTTATACCATTTGAAAGTTATAGCTATTTTTCAATCAGTAGGTCAATCAATCTATTATAGCTAAATCCATTAGAAAATAAGTAATAATTACTTACTAAACTCGTAATCTAACAAAAATATAGTGATGGAAAGATGAGAACGTTCTAAAGAAACCCTTTTCATTTCATCAAATTTAGATGAAACAAAAGTCATCAGCTACATGGTCGAAGTCAGAGATACACATTTGTGGTGTTGACCATGGAGGTTTGGTGTCTAAAGAAAAAACAAGCCTAATTGGGTACTTGTTCCCAAATCGGATACTCATTCTCAAACTTGATACCTGATTTTCCCATTTTTTTTTAAATTTAAAAAATAGTTTTTTTAATAATAATATGACCCCTTTTAGGGTCTCTAGTATTTTTGTTTAAGGATTTAGGACCCTTAACCATACATATAATGGTTCCAAAGGATCAAAAGGGGTCATAGAGTACCCTTTGACACTCTTTGACCCATTTAATCACAATATGTGTGCTTATGGGTCCTAGGACCCGTAACCACATAAATGATGTGATCTAATGACTCAAAAGGAGTCCTAGAATACCCTATGACCCCTTTTGACCCATTCAATGACATTAAGTGTGCTTAGGCATCGTAGGGTACTCTGTTACCCCTTTTAACTCAATCGAGCACATGATATATGTTTCAATACCCCTAGGAATGTATTTTCTTGTTTAATGGGTCAAAAAGGGTCATAGGGAACTTTATGACACCATCCGACCCATTCAAACATGTAATGTATGTCCCCAAGACCCCTAGGAACATATGTCCTCATATAATATATTGAAAGGGGTACTAGGGTACTGTATGACCCCTTTCAATTCATTCAAACACATGATATATGTTTAGAGGGGTCCTAGGATCCATAAGAACATATGTTCTCATTTAATGGGTCAAAAGAGATCATAGGGAATCCTATGAACCCATTAGACCAATTCAAACACAATATATATGTCACTAGGGGTCATAGCACCCCTAGGAATATATGTTGACAAATAATGCATTGAAAGGGGTCATAGGGTATTCTATGACCCCTTTCAACTCATTCGAACACATGATATATGTTCGTAGGGGTCCTAGGACCCCTAGGAACATATGATATCATTTAATGGATCAAAAGGGGTCATAGGGCACCTTATGATGGCATTTAACCCATGCAAACACATTATGCATCTCCCTAGGGGTCCTAGTAGGAGCATATGTTGTCATATAATGGGTTGAGAGGGGTCATAATGCACCCTATGCCCCATTTTGATCTATTCAAACACCTGATGTATCAGAGCCCAAGTTTCAACATTGGGAGATCTAGGTATATTGAAATGTCACTAGATGTTAACTAGTTGAACAAAATGAAAACTTTAAACTATCATGTGTATCTCTTTCAAAACTGGAAACTTGAAACTAGGTGAACTGAAACAAAACTTAAACTGCTACTTGCATATTTTTCATATTTCAACACTTAGCTTTCTTAACTGAAAATTCTACCTAAACCTAAACGAGGACAAAATTGAAAATTGAAACTTATTCTAGTTGCAAAACATCTATCTTTTATTTAAGTTTCAAGGTAGTATACCTTTGTTTATCTTTGCAAGCATTAAGTTGCTCCTGTTTAGAATATATTAGGGGATCTATTTCAGTAGTTGTTAAAAGAGTGATGTTGGATTGATATGGTTTTCGGTTTACCATTAAACCAGAATCATATTGCTCTAAGGGTGTTGTAATATCTTCAGTGGAAACATGTTTCCCTACAAAGGGAAAGGGTTCAATGGGATCGACAAAGTGAGTAACTTAGTTTTTCATTCTTGTAGGCTTCCAGGAGTAAGCCTAATCCCAGGGGGGGTGGATGTAGTGCCTGCCCCTAGTTCACATTTTGTTATCATTACTGAATTCTTTTGGAGCTAGTTTTATGTTGATGGTTAGCAGCATTGTTATGAGATTAATAGATATTGTGCTATGGATTCAGTTTATTATGTGATGGGATTACTTAGACTCTACATTTCATGTATGCATGATGATTATTACATTGCTTTCAGTTATTAATGATGATTAGTTAGATGGTTTATTATTATATGTGTTTTATTATGGATACTTACCCCATACTTGCATGTGTATGGTGTGCGTGTTTGCTTTGCGTGTTTATTTTGGTATGGCGTGTCTGATGTGGTTAAGGAAGGGAGTCGTAGTCACCTGCTAGACGGGATCTACACGATGCACCACTTCCTGCCATTGCCTGTTTAGCTTAGTATATATTGTGCTTGTACATGCGTGGTTTTTATGCAGGTTGCAGGTACCGAGTATCAACTTCCCTGAATTGCCAGGATGAGCATACCCTATCACACTATCTCAATGATAAGAGAGGGGAGATAAATTCTCAAGTCCAAACCCCAACCCTTTAAGCCATTTGTTCTAATTGGAAAATTAGGACAAGTATCCGAGTTGAGTACCCTCCGAATATGTCGGATGACATAATTCGTGATATAAACCCTTGGTTTGATTTTGTATGTATTTTGGCTATGATGGATTTTCATATTTTTACCTTGTGAGTCTTTGATGTATTTTCTATTAATTAAGCCTAATTAAAAGATTTAATTAATGGTTTAATTTAATGGAAAATTAATATGGTATTTTAATATCTATTTTATTTAATTAATTGGAAAATTAATTAAATAAAATAATTAAATTGAAAAATAAAAGTTTAAAGTTTAAATTTGGAATGTGACAATATTTATTTTAATAATAATATATTTGGAGTTCATTTTTAAATAAATGACTAAATAATATTATTATTAAAGCTAATAAATATTTTAGCAATTAAGTTTTGGAAAATGAAATTTAAAAAGTGGAAGATATATTTAAATTAATAAAAGATTCTAGATATCATGTGATTAAAATATAAATATATTAAGATTGAAAAGTGGAATTATTAAAGTTAGTGCATGAGATTTAATAAATAAATTAATTAAATTGGAAAGAGTAAATTAAATATTATATTAATTAATGTGCATTATTTTAATGTTTGCTCACATAGGAGTTGGCAAATTTTCGGGAGTTGTCATATAGACAACACAGAAGTTTTCACTATAAGAATGCACTAGTTGTCTACACTTAGAAGTTAGCATTTTTATTTGAGCACATGGTGTCTACAACCCTAAGACTTATCTAGAAGGTTGGAGAAGACCCATGCTTGGTTGTCATGTTTATCTTCTAGTTGTTTCTAGAGACACTCTAGATGCATCTTAGAGGCCTTTAAATAGAGGCTCCCCTAGTGTGTTTGGACAAGCAAAAATGAAAGCTTTATGGAAGCTTAATGGAAGCTACAAGCTTCAAGATTACGTGCTCATATTCTTCTTCAGGCCCATATGTTTCTACATCCTCATCTTCTCTACAAGCACTTCTAGTCACTGGGAGGAGGTTCGATTTTTGGAGGAATTGTGATTGAGGAAGGAGGGGACTTATCTATGGACTCCAAAGGCGTAGTGAATCAACGTCAAAGTCCAGCTAAGTATTCATGACCATTTCGCATATACCATTACTCTCTCTCTCTTCCCGTTCTAATCATATTTTCTAAAAAGACTATTTGAATATGGCATCATACTTTTAGCCACATTATCATAGAGATTAAAACAATCTATTTCAGAATAGGAGTGGTTGCTTGTATTCAAAAATGATCCATGGTTAAATTTGAATCATTAGGTTAAAATCATGAAATTAAAAGAGTAAGCGTATTCTACCTAGGTTCAGAACCGAATTCTTTAATCATGATTGTTTGATTTCCCTTCTATTCAAACTATACATATGTGCAATGAATGTTGTCTCCGTTGATCCTCAAACTGATGAGACTTTATATCGTTGATTCTGTGATTGATCTGTAACATTACGCATCTTGATTGACTATGGCAATGAGATTTATTGATCATTATATTCTCTTAGAATCCTTAGAAAATGATTGAAATCCCAATAATTATACAATGGTTTAGCCCTCAAAATTCATATTGAGCTGTAATGAATCTTGCATTGCTTTTCGAGGCTAAACCACAGATTATTTGGTGCATCATCTTCCAAGATAGTATCATGGGACATCAATGTAGGAACAATCCACATTTTGAGCGTTATAGAATGATCACAATCTTCCTTAATTTTTTTTCCGTGTCGTATCTATCGAACCACACTACCACTTAGGGTATACACAATTTCTCTCTGTCTGCGATTTTTAATTTGCATGATTATCATCCCTATGATAGTTGTTATAGATATGTTCTCAATGAATCATACTTTTCAATATGCGGCTCTTGGTAACAAGCAACTTAGTATTTTGGTCTGTGATAAACATTCTTTAATAGCTCTTCTCTCTACCGATAAAACCTTGTGTAATTGATAGAGTCTACTGTCCTTATTAACTACAATCTTTTGTCTTGGCGATTATATTTAAGGTCGCCAGTGATAGAATAGATTGTAATCATCAACCAAAATGTGAGTATTAAAGAAAACGTGATCTTCTAGTCTAAATACCTCCTCGCAAGAGTCAGAAGCAAGGAATTTGTTTTGCTGGCTGTAAATGGTCGAGCATTTCTCTTCCACCGCTTACGCACTTTCCCCACCTTGTGTAATCAAGGTTCACCACATGAAATTACCCATGTCAGCATCTGGGCATGTGCAAACCAAGACCTTCTCCAAAGTAGGTTGAATGCAACTTTCACTTGCATTTTAATGTCTTGGGTATACTCATCGATGTAGGAGAATTGCCTTGTCGTGTTTAGTGATCAAGTTGTCTGAAATGGTGATAATAGTGGATTCCAAGACTGCATCGATCAACCCATTTGCGTAGCTTGACAATCCACCTAGTTAGATCTCGATTTCACCTGCCTGGAAACTTTTGGATTTCACGTGTTTTTATGACCATTACATTTAAGACATTAGTTTGAAGCTTTCTATTCCTGATCTATTCCTACACGTTACTTTTGTTGATCATACGGTGCATCAAATGGAAAATTGCTTGATTTTCAAGGTAAGAGTGATCTAGAATTTATTAGTACATTCTCCTCTGAGAAAGAACAAATTGGACCATAATGCATTGAATTAGAAGCTATCAAATTTTCACCATATGGATCGCTAGCTGAGAAACCTTCTTAAGTCTAGAAATCAGTCTGAAATAATTAATAAATATAAAAGATGGTAATCAATCTCCACGGCCCGTCATGTGGATTAACGACTTGTACAAGGTTCGGCAGTGAATCGAACTCGCATGCATCATAGGTGAGTTTATGAATATATATCATATCTTTTAGGTGGGTTATTTCCCCTAACCCCACTGTTTTATGCAGTGGCAATGGTTTTATAGTGCAAGCACCCTGTGAATGGAATACGACAGATGAGTCATATATGAAAGGGTCGCACGACTTATTCAATAAACCATGGCTTGTGACTTCACTAAGTCATTCTCTTTTCAAAGTTTAATATAATATTGTTAGTTTTAATCATTCGTTGACATTAGGTAGTATATCTGTACCAGTATTAGTATGTGTTGTTAATGTTAGATAATTAATTAACATTAATACTTATTTCTTTTAATAAGATGATATGTTATTCAATGATGATGATTATCATCATATTAACAATGTTATATGCGATAGTAATTTGTTAGTTTGAAAGGAGACATCAATATTCACTAAAACAATGATGGATCAGCAATCGTAGGTTTATCAATAAGATCTTATAATATAACTTCTTGTTATTTAGTAATAATTTATTATTAAATTCCTAATTTGAAGAGTAAAAGAGTTGGAACAAAGTTGATTTTGATTTACGAAATTATTGATAATTGGTTAATATTCACTGCAGTTTTAGAATGTAGTACATGTTTGACATTGTTTAACACATATCATAGACTTATCTAGAATTTTGATAGTATTATGATTTAATAAGTAAATATTCTTAGAATATTATTTTAAATGATAAAGGATAATCCTATGTTTTATTCGAAAGGATACATGGGTTGACTTGTAGGACAAATGATGAAACTTAGACACTTGAAGTATACTTGAAATGAAAACCGAAGCTCTACACATTATTCAACTATGAGATTATAGCAAAACCAAAACATGTGTCTGCATCGTGTATTCTATATGCTTCTTGTTTTGGGTTTTGGGTTAACTAGTGATGACCAGTCCTAGGTTGTTACCAGAGGCTCGGGGGTTATGAGATGTGTTGGCATGTTGATCTTATTTGGTCTCGATCTTTATAAGCCCAACCATGGTAATGTGATCGTATGCTCTATGAAATGTTTGTTATTGTTCATCAGTCTTCATGCGTGAAGTTGAGATGTATGTGTATGAGATACTTGAGCTAATCATTTTTGAGTCATCGATCAGTTATCCTTAGTTTATTTTCTAGTCGCCATGATGGGACTATGATGTGGATTTATTTCTTGATGATGTCATGTTGTGACATGTTTGACTCAACCATTTTGGAGTCTTCGATCAGTATGATTTTGAGATAATTGATCAGTATGATTTTGAGATATTCTTGGTTGCTTGTTGAAGAACCAATGGATATGGTGATTATTTTGAGATATATTTTGGTTATTGAGAACCAATGGATACTTATGATTATCAGTGATGCCTTCAGTTGCCAATAGAGAACTGTTGTGGTCATGATTTTCTATGGATATTGCTCATGGAGATTTGATGCTTTTATGCATATTTGATGATTTTATCATGGATATTTGATGATTCTTATTGTGGATATTTGATGATTCTTTTTATGGATTATCTTTTGGATTTTCTTTACAGTCGCTTGTACAGGACTGTGGTGATTTATGATTCCATGAGTATTAGTGTAGGTAATCTACTTGTAGTGTCGGGAAGTGGCTTGCAATGGGGGCCGGGGCCCTAAGTGGCTGCCAGGATAACTCATTGTAAGTTTGGTTAATAAGTGATAACATTTACACACTAAATGGGGATTAAATGAACCTAAAAAGATAAGAGTTTTTGATGTTCTCGCCCATGCCTTGAGCGCTTGTACAGGCTAGGATGGGAGTAGTGAGACGCATGGTTGCGACCTTGCATTCCATAGTATGCCTCGTCAGTATGAGAGGATACTAGTGGCCGCATGAGATCTGTATGGACCCGTGGAGTTTAGCTAACTACCAGGGTAACTTGTACGAGATAAATGCGATGACACTTTCCCGCTTGCAGAGTAGGTTTCCTACATGTCATTGTGTGCCTCTGGGAAGTAGATGTCAGCTGTTTTGTGATTGAAACCTTTGAGTAGTATACTTTTTAGGATTCCTGGACTTGTAGAGATTTATGCTTTGTGGATTTGATATCCTATTTGGGACTTAAGATTATCTCCTCAGCACGGTGGGAGTGGACCATTTAGGTTCCACGCGGTCGGGTGGTAGTGTTTTTTCCACTCTTATCATTTGACATCCATTGAGACACCGTGGCTGGAGTATTCTTGGTTGGTAATTATCTTCATTATGATCTTGGTGCATTATGATAGATGATATTCCTTATGATGGATGTATTTATTGGTATGTTTCTTATATTGATGATTTGCATATGTTAGTTGATGATTTATTATGCTTTACTTCTCATGTTAGTAGGATGTTTAGGAGTGACATTCCTACTATGTTTATAGCCGATGATCTCTTCGGTGCTTTGGAATGTTACGCACGGAGGGATGGCTAGGATCCATGATGGTCTAATGATGCTATTTACGGTTGGGAGGAACCGTGCACTTAGTTAGTTATGTTTGTGATATATGGTTATCTTTTATGATGGATGCTTATGTCTTTTGTGATGATGTATCATGTATAGTTTATGGTCTCATTATGTTATTGCATCATGGATTAACATTGGATGATGATGTACTTTATTTACATGGACGTTTATTCTTTTAAGCTTTTCATACCTTGTAATATGTACAGTGGATGATTGAGCAATCCAAAATGTACACTTGTATATGGTTTAAGTACATTGGATGCATCATTGTTATTTCATAAGGATGTGATGTTAGATGAATAAGTTATAATTAGAAGTAATTCAACGTTAAGGGATCTTTAAAGAATGTAACTTGTTATGTATGTTATGAATGATTTTACTTCCATGTTTAAAAAAAAATTGTTTGGCAAACTTAGTGAAATTCTTTGGATCCCTTGGCGGGGCATTACATCCTCTCCAACAAAATGAAGTAGTTAGCATATCGAGTCTCCACAGGCTTGAGGAATTCTTTTTTGGAAAATGTCCTAAATAATGCAAGAGATGTGTGATGATTGCAAATAAACATTTGCACGTCTCTAGCCTCAAACACCATAGTCTTTATCTAATCAATTTTTCCAAAGTCCTTCAAGGTGTTATTCCATGCATGTACACAACATGGGGTCCAAAAAATGTGTCTGTAGGTGCTCTCTACTATCAATCCAGCCGATTTACACACCCGGGCTAAATCAGTGACTACTTGCACAACATTTGGAGCCCCTACCTCTTCTATAGCATCCTTTCAAACTATAGCATCCTTCAAAATCTGAAATTGGAAGGATGCATCCTTTTTTCTCGAACAATCAATGGCTCTAAGAAAATAGGCCCCTGTTGTACTAGTGACAATAAGATTGATGAGTGGTCGATGTTTGATATCGGTCCAACCATCCATGATAATAGAACATCCATCACTCATCCATGTTTGCCTCATATCCTCCATCAAAATGTTTACTTTTGAGTACTCTTTGTCAAGGATAGTGGTGCGCAATTTAGTCTCTCCTGGTGGTACAAATGAGGGACCAGCAGGATAAATATCTTTGCACATTTGTTTATAGAATGAGGAACTAGAAACATGGTATGGTATGCCATGAGCAACAAGAAATCTGCCAATGGACTCTTCAGCTCTCTCTTTTGCTTGTATGTTAAATAAATCAGCCACATTGGTATCTCTCTTAGTCTTGGCCTTTCCCTTCCCTTTACTAACAGTGCTAGTGGGAGTCAATGAGTGTCTGGGTGTGCTACTCATAGGACCCTCGGATTTCAATAACTCCCCCTCCACATACAACCTATTGGCCTCAAGTTTTTCTTCCTCCATAATTTTGTTGCAACCTTTCACCCCTTGCCCACCTATCCATAAAAGATGGCAATACACTCTTGTGTAGCTCCCAAAATAATGCTTCTCACATATATGACACTCCCATTCCCTACTACCCCCTGAATTTTTTCTCTTATTCTTGTCTACTTTTGTGGCAAATTGTAGGAGAGGTTTCTTTGGGTTGAATGGGCCTTTGGCATATTGTTTTAGGGCTTTGGAAGGGCATTCAAATGGATTAGGCATTGCATCTTCCATAGGGACATCTACATTAGGCTCATCAATGGCTGCCCTAGGTCTTTTTCTTGGTCTTTGTAATTGTGACACTTGAGTTTCTTGCATGGCAACTTCCATGCTATCACTACTTCCCTCACTCTAATTGCTGCTCATGTTTTTGCCTTTGGATTTTACAATGATTTATAGTATACTGCTACAAGTTATAGGAAAAAAATATATTTCAATGTTCCATTAACATGCCTTCTCTATGTTATTGAAAAAAATGAAAAATGACAACAAACAACAATGAAGTTTGAATCAAACAAAAATAAAATTAAAAAATACTTGGAATGAAGTAGAAATGAAGGCAAAACCTCCTCTTCCACCTCCAAAACGCACTCGTCTTTTGTTGTTGTTGAATGTTTTTCTCTTTCTCTTCCCAACTTGCAAACAACTCCAAATGAGCAATGAACTCCAACTTTAACTATTTAAGAAGACACATTAGGGTTAACATCCATGTGGGCCTTGGGCGGAATAGAAAAGACTAAATTTTTTTTTTTTTTAACTTTTTTTTTTTTTTTCAATTTTTTAACTCACCCGCAGCCGGCTGAAAAATAAGGGACGGCGTGGGCAAAAAGGTACGGACGAGGGACGGGAGCGCCGTCCCCGATACGAAACTCCGTACCTAAATTGACTATGAAATTTTTTTTGACGTTTCGGAGACCGTCACCTTTTTCCTCAAAAAGGAACATCACAGAATACGACCAAAATCTGTACCCACGTCCCCATTTCGTACCCGGTACGGATACGGCAACGTCTATACAGCCACGAAAATGCACTTTCATACGAAAGAGAGGACTTAGTCAATTTTTTAAAAAGTTAGAAAAAGCAATGTAAAGGAAGTGCATTTTCGTGGCTGTATAGCCACGGGCTACGGATACTAGGGTACAAAGGCAGGGACGCGTCCCCCTGGAGCATAGTTTAATTATTGAAGTGTATATTTTTCATTAGTCATGACGCGCTCTTTCTTGGCAAGAGTACGAAGGCTTCGAAGGTGTGGAAACAATATTTTAAACGGGCTTCTGCAGATGGGACACTAGCTCTAGTTCGTATATGTACATTGTACGTATATGGCCTAGTAATTGCGTCAGGTTCGTATAAGTACATTGTACGTAGTTTATCTTTGAGTCATATAAATAAATGAGGCAGAGGATCTTGTCATGTAAGAAATCTGGGCTTCTGTTTTTTTTTTCTGAATGGATTTAACTCTGTATATTTCCTTCCTTTTATAGCTTCGATGTCAGAAACTGAAGAGCTTTGTATTCCACTAAATCGCCGTTTCATTAGAGTATGAAATAGTGAAACATACAAGTCCTCATTTCTGATTTTGATATTGACGGTTTAGATCATTTCTATGGCTTTATCTACGTCTCAAATAAAGAACGTCTATCAGCTGAATGGTTGAAATCGGTTCTTGGATTTCCCAACAGCTTTCTCACTCTTGAAATCGGCGGATCCTCATCCGTGCCTGTTAAGGAGCTTGCTAATTCCCAATGAGAAACCTTGTGAGCATAAATATGTAAGTAGTGAGCTCTACATTTATTTTCGTTGTTACTTGAAATCATCAAATCCTCATCAGATATAAACTTTTGTTGCTCTTTAGCGAGGATAGTAATAATTTTACAAGCGGGCTTCTCCATATGAGATATTAGCTCTGATATCACCGATATTATTGATGTAGAAATTGCTTCAGGATAGTATATGTACAATAAGTTTAGCCGTCTTCATGTTTTTCACTCTCATTAAAATGTTTGAAACGGGGCAGACGTTCCTCTTGTGTAGAGAATCCGGGCTTGTGTTTCTTTGGCAACAATTAACTGTAAATATGTTTTCTTCCACAGCTTCAATGAGATCTCAGAAGTTTTGTGCTCAAGTATACTAGTCTTCTAATTAGAGGAGGAAATGGAGATAGTAAGTAAAAGGTGTTTCAAGAAGGTGGAGAGGAGTTATCACAGTACTCGAAATGGATGGCGTTTGGCGACCTGTGGAGAAGCCATGATTGGGCTGGAGAGTATCAAGGAGAATGAAGTTTTAGGAAGATGGGACAGAGCGCGTCTGCTGGATGGTTGGATGAGTGGAAGTGGTTATGGTTATGAGATAAAAAGTGAGTTCAGAGGGTGCATGGGCTACATGCTCCTCACTCAGACTCAAACATCTGCACAGAATGCATCTGGTATGCTTTTACTTTCCAATATCAAAGTTCTTCAAATGTTACCTGCACTTGAACATCATTTGTAAAACCGCAAATATCTGTACTGATTTCTACTACTTAAATAATAGCTTTTATCTGATATGGATTTGTTTTTCCTTACATTCTTGAATAGTAGAGTGTTTGCCAATCTAGATCTAGGTTAGGCTTGTCTACTTTATCATCTAAAATAAACTAATTGTTTAGTTATTTCCCTTTTCAATAGCAATTCCTATTATTTTTGTTGTGCACTTGTTCAATCCGCGCAGAAGATGTTATTCATAACATTTATACAAATAGTGTGAATTAATAATCAAAGAGGACTTTTTAAAATTCTTTTTATATTTTAATATTGACACGAACATAGAAATAAGCAGCAACAGAACTGCAAATGAATAGTCAATACTTCAGCATTAATCTATGGACTCTCAGGGCACATTTATGACCGTTACTGTTGCTTTAGAGTTTACAAACAAATGTGGTTAAAATAAAAAAACTAGCCTGCTAAAGTCTTAATAATAAGCATAAAATTGTCTCCATGCTAGTTTTTTAATTAACACAAAAGATAATTTGGAATCTTGTGTAAAAAGGTCTGGTTTGTACTTAATAATTCTGTTTAAACATACTATTTGTAATAACTGCTAAAAAAATAGGTTCCAAAATTTGATGAAACATAGAACCACCAGCTCCACAAATTATTCTTATAATTTTTGAGCAAGAGCTGCTAGCCAAATTGAACTGAACAGTTTCATGAAAACCTGCCCTAAGCCAAGCTTCCTTAAGCCTAACATTAAATGACCCTGCCATTAATCCATTTTTAAAAATTACATTTAAAACGATCATGATGATAAAGATGTTTAAAATGTCAAGCAATTTCAAAATAGAAAAGAATTTAAAGCATTTATGGTACAATGCGTTAAATTGATTGACTCGAGTTTTAACATGCCATAGGTAGAACTTCAAACGCATTGAATGGGCTTTCAAATGTAGTTGCTGGGTATTTTATTAATAACTGCTGCTCTAGAGAATCGACATATAGCCCGTAGTATCATGGGGTTTTCATATTAGATCGCCTGTAAATTGACAGAGCTAGAGAAGGGGATATATGTGACATTCCGTAATTAATTAAAACCTGAATGTAGCAGTATCCATTATCTTTATCTGCTCTCTCTTGCCTATTCTACGTATAGTAGATAAATATGTGCTTATAATAGGTGGATCAACTGGGTGAGCCTTGAAATTGCCATGAAAGAAGATTTTGACTGAGGTACTTATATAATATTGATAGCAAGAATTTTAGACAAACTCTGGATAGCTGCGGAACAAATCCCTAAAGAACATAAAATGTGACAAGAACAGGATGAACAAGTGTAGAAACCGATCAGAAGTCTTTGTACAATATATATCATTCAATCATAATACAGGAAAACTGCTGCAATTAAAAGAACCATTATCTATACACAGCATACAAAGAAGAAAAAGAAGAAAAACTTTGTTTTTGTACAGAGAATGCTCTATTACGGAGCAGAAAATCTAATCTTTATTTCATTATTGAAATAGCTCTACCCTCCAAAAGTTACAATTTACTATATATATAAGCACATATAAAAAATAAAGCCAAAATGCAAAACCTACAATGAAAATGGAGCTACTGTTCACTGCTTTTAACAACAGTTTGAACTACATATGAACTGATCTGTATTTATGATGACATGTAAGGAATCTACAGTGCCTTGCACTAAGCAAGACTTGATCTCTGGTGAGTTCTTTGTGAGTCATTCAACTTCATCATTAGACCAAGAGCCCATTGACGCACCCACCATTTTGACTCACCTAGACTGAAACAAAGCTCAGTCAACTAGACTTTCATAAATCTTGAATTCAAAGCTTATTGAAATTTAATATAACGTAACCATAGTTAATGGCAAGACTTTGAATAGATGATAGAGCTATCTCTGCATGATCAAATAGTTTCAAAGTTTTAACTGATTGTTTGGTTTAGTTCCCTTCCAGCGTAGGTTATTCATTAACTTTTGCTTTGACATATGAACTTTCCCAAAATAAATATAATACATTGCAAGTTGTATTTCCAGATTAAGAAGAGCTGCTGTAATAAAGTTTTTTCGCGTGCTCTAAAAACAGAGTATTTCTCTGCTAAAGAAAACAGAGCTTTCTCTGTTTTACTGTGTATTTGTTTATTTGCTTTTGTGCTGCTGTTGCTCTTCAGATTCTACAACAAGAAGGTATGGTAGAAGCGTATCTATGTACATAATTTGTAGCACATGGAATCTTCTCGATCTGCTGTAACAAGACCGGCACCAAGGTTTAAAAGACTGTCTAACAAGTTGAGATGTTTTTTTCGTTTGTTATACCTTGAGTCTTAAAACTTATGACCCCGCTGATACGGAACACGAAGTCTAACGCAGCTATAACAAATTGAGAGGTTTTGTTTCTTTGTCATGTGATGCAGGGCATCAACGTAAGGAATATAATTAAATTTCCTTCCTGGTCCGTTACTTTGCTCTTTAAGTGTTGATTCTAATTTCAATTACTATTAGTGGGGTTTTGAATAACCATGTAATAAGAAGACTTTAAGGCTGGGGTCTTATAGAAGGGCTAACTATAAAATAGAGGGGAAGCCACTTGCTACTATTTAGGGAATATCTGAAAGCTAGTAGTCCTATAATTTATGATGCTCAAAAAGTTAGCTTTGAAATTTAAGGAAGGAATGCATGAAAAATAAGCTGAAAATTTAAATTCCCTCTAAAATTATATTTAATAAAAAATCTAAAATTTAGATTATTGACAAGTGGAAAAAAATCTTCCTAAGCTAGTGAGGCTATTTCCAGCCCCATCCCTTTTTCACCCGCTTCCTAATAATGAGGGTTTTTACTTTTTAGGGAAAGATCGTAGCAAAATTATATTTTGCTCATGAAACCAATCGCTTCCTAAAAAGAAGAGATTAGCCTCCCACCCCCATGAGACCACAGCCTAAGATTAGTAAAAAGTAATCGTGTTGCTTGGAAACGTATGGAAGAATGGGAGAGAACTTTTTAATAATTTTGTTTGAGTGTTTCTAGGAGTGGTGGTCATTTTGGGGATTGGTGGCATAAGTTTTGGTAGATTTAGTGGGCAAGTTTTGTGTTTTTAGAATAAGTTCTAGATTTTTGGAAGAAATGTATTTTTTTCCCTTTTTTTTCTTTGGTAGATAGTTTTAACCTATTGATTTTATGTGTATTTTTAGGAGGACAGTTTCACAAAAGGCTTTTTAGAAGCTATTGGTTGCTGATAAACTTAATATTGTTAAAGTATGTGAGGGATAAATTATATGAAAATTTTGTAAAGCGAAGTTAATAGACTCATTGTTTTGTAATGCAATTCTATTTTGAATCTAAATATTTTTTAAAGTTTGTTGCATCAGCTTGTTGTCCATTTTTATCTACATTGTTATTAAATATCTTAGATATGTATGTATATTTGGGATGTTGGTTGTAATTACGTAGACCTTTAACATCTATTTTGTCAATGAGGTTTGTGTGGGTAGTAGCTTCCAACATTCATGGTATTAGAATGAGAAGATTTGAAGTGTGTTGATTCTCTAGAGAGACAATTTGCACCAATAGATTGTCTAGAGAGACAATTGCACCAGGATTAGTTTTGTAGATGTGGTGAAAATATATATACAAGAGGAGCCACGTAGTTGGAGTAAAGATAAAGTTCAAAGTGAGCACAAGAGTGTGATCTTAAATCTTATTTAAGAATTTAGAAAATTTAAACAGAATCAATCTACATCTAACTCCCAATTAGATTGAACCATGCTATTTTCTTTCAAGGTGTAATAATGAACAATTTTTGCACAATTATTATATCACTTTCTCCAGAAAATTAGTTGAAAAATTGAATCCTTACATAAAAGCTAGCTAGATTGACATAAATCAATATATTTAACACCTAAAACATATTCTCAAAAAACTGAAGACTTTATAAGTGAGTTACCAAACAACAAAATATTTAGAAGATTTCTAAAAACCAAATGTTGGTGTAGAGTTGAAAATGTTGAAATCCACTATACAACTATTTCCCCCTACCTCTTTTTCTCTGCAAAAGCTTTATCTAAGAAAATTTTGTCCTTGTTAGTGTGCATGATGATTCCAATGATGTTTTACGGTGACCATTAGTTGAATGCTATAGTTTTATGGTGACCATTACTTAAGTGTAAGTTTACGATGATTGGCATGATTCCAATGTAGATTGCTCAAGTTCTAATCCATAATTTCTAAATCACCACTTTCTTCTCCTAGTCTTGATCACTTTTTAATTGGATAATGAATAGATATGTTGTTTATCCTTGCCCTATTTGTTGTTTCCATATACAGTAAGTTTTAACATTGTAATCGTTCTAATTTATACATGGAATAAGAGATGGATTTTTTTTTTCAACAACTCCATTTTTCTCTATTTCATTTTTCTATACGTTTTATTTCTTTTTTCTTAGCTAGGTCTGTGCTATAAAATATTACATGGTATTAGAGCTAGGGCTGCTAGGAAAAAGAGCAATTTTTTCATTTGTAAAAAATAAAAATTAGAGTTTTCATAATGGAGTTCTCAACATGTCTTTCTCATTGATGTAGGAGCATCTTGCGTCATGAAATAAAATAGGGATAATATTTTTATTTTTATTTTAAACTAGAGGAGAGAGAGAGTGTGACAAAAGTGAAGAAAAATAAGTTTACAAAAATAGAAAATAAAAAAATGGAGAGAAAAGGCTTTTTAGTTTATTGAAGTGTATAGGTGGCATCTTAGAAATTTGTGGAAAGTTTCTTAAATCATGCATTTAATATTTGTTGTGATCCACAAAGACAATGCAATTTTCTAACTGGCCACATGGTGGTGCTTAGTTGTATTAGGGTGAGAATGAAATATTTGTTGCAAGGTAAGTTGCATTTAATTACCTTTTATCCCACATTGGTTGTGTTTGTAACATCTTGGGTTGTAAGTTCCTATTTAAGCAAGGCATATGAGCATTTGTAATCAAGCTCTCAAGGAGTGATCTCTTCTTGTATATAAGCTTGGAGAGAAGGATGAAGTAGAAGAGCAAAGTTTGAGAAGAGCTAGTAGTTGCAATTTGCAAAACAAGGAGATTTATTGGTGGCTTGTGAGCACAAGTTTAGATCTTCATCGGAGGTTTCTACCAGAGTGTGGTCTAGACTAGCCAGGTTTGGGTTGGATCTTGGGGATCTTGTAGAACTATTACTTTATTTATATTTGGTCCTAACCAAGAAGGCCTTACAACATGGCACATTGCATGCAATCAGTTAGTTTATAAATAAAGAGTTGAGTTTGATATTAGATCTTGTATCTTGTGTTTTATTTTTGTTGTGTGGTTATTTGCTGGGGGCTAGGACATCTCCTTTCGGGATTCTCCTATTCCTTCCTTGCATTGTGTTACTCATGTCATTCAATTATTTTAAATGGAAGCCATTGATTTTGCTTAAGCCCAAAAGTAGAGGCTTGCATCATAATGTCATCAAATTAAAGGTTGGACTCAATTCTACATTAGAGATAGGTCAAGATTGTGTTGTCTTCACATGGATCTTGCCTTTCTTTTCTCTCTAGTGACACACTTCTTTTGTGGATGTGTTGTGCCTCTTGGTGTGAGTGCTTCCTTTGCTTTTATACTAGATCATATTTATAGACAAGTGACACCTATATTTTTAATCAAAAATTTATTCTTGCATGGTTGAGTAGTGTCATTAGGGACACTTGTACATAATCATGTGTCAGTTGCATCCTTGAATGATAGATGTTTTCCCTTTGTTTGCCATCTATACTTTGTTTGAGGGAGCTCAGTAGATTGTTGTCTAAAGTATCTTCGATTTGATTGATAGATGTTTTGTCTTTGTTTTCCATATGTTCATTGTTTGAGTAGTGTCGTTGGGGGCACTCATGCAGATTGATCTTCATCTTCATCTTGGGTTCAGAGGAGATTCTTCATTAAGCAACTTGGAAGTTATGATTTGACAAATATTTACAATATTTTCATGTCATAGAAGAATTTCTCTCTATATATTTTTTGGGGGGATTTATTCCCACTGATTTTCCATCCTATTTTCTTTATTTCATTAGTTTTTCATCCTTCTTAATTGGAATTTGGCGTGGGGGGGGGTTGTAGTGTGCATGATAATTCGAACATTGTTTTACAGTGATCATTAGTTAAATGTTGGAGTTTTATGGTGACCATCAATTAAGTGCAAGTTTATGATGATTCACATGTAGATTGCCCAGGTTTTGATCCATAAGTTTTGGATCACTGCTTCTTGTCCTAGTCTTGATCAGTTTGTAATTTCATAATGAATAGATATGCTTCTTATCCTTTCTCTATCTACTACTATTATATACACTAGTTTTTAACTTTGTAATCATTCAAGTTTATATGAAATTTAAGAGATCTATGCTTCAAAATTTTCCAGTTCTAATTCTTGATAGGCATGAATGTAGATGGAATTGTAGGGAAAATTTATTCAACTCTATAAATTGGATTGCTTTAGATTGTCTTCATAATAGTACTCAAAGAGTGTAAAGTTAGGTAATACCATTATTTCGTCTATTGTTAATAATAACAATGGCATTTGTAGCTCTAAATTTTGGTCATAATCATTATCCCTATGATTATATTTGTTGGTAATAAAATGTTTTATTGTTTCTTATACATGCTACAAAGATCAGTGTGTGTGACATGGGAGTGCAATGTTTTTGCATTGCATTCTTTTTGAGCAACACTTTAGATGATGAAAACAACCCATTTTACTCACACTTATTCTTATTTTAACAATGAAAGACTTTCAGATTGTCCAATCAGGTGGGAATTTCTTTTAGAGAGAAAAGTCATGTCCCCATGTAGTTGACAGGCTTAGGTTGGGGTCCCATAAATAGAGGGAAAGTTGCTTTCTATATTTTAGGAAATATTTTGAAGCTAGTGGTCCCATGACTTATGTTGTATATTCAAGATGGTGATTTTAGCTTTGAAATTTATGGAGAATAAATCAAGAATAAGTTAAAAACTTAATTTCACTCTTAAACTAATGCTTAACTAAAAATATGAAATTCAAAACAATGACAGGTGGCAAAAAAACATTCCTAAGCTAGTGAGGCTATTTCCAACACCAACCCTTTTCCACCTACTTCCTAAAAATTAAGGGCTTCTATTTTTTAGAAGATGATTATGAATAATCCCATTGCAAAATAAAAATTTTGCTTATGAGACCATCTACTTCCTAAAAAATAAAGCTTAAGCCCCCCTCATGGAACCCCTGCCTTATTTTGGCTAGTAGCCACTACTAAACATTTTAAGGAGTATTTTGTGGAGCAGGTCATCCCATGAATATTCAAAAAAATTCTTATTGTACTTTTCGTAGGAAAATACTATATTGTATTCACTTTCTCTAAAAATCAATTTATTTTAATCAATCACATAATTGTTTTGTATAGATTGTAAGAAAATCACATTAATTTATTAATTAGAATATAAATTTTGTTGTAACTTATTACAAATAAGTCAATAAATTATTTTTCTATTCAACTCAGTAGTACAATATGATAAAATTTAAATATTTTATCTTTTAATAAAAACTATGTAATATTAGGCAATAGGTTGTAGCACAACGGTAAATTGTGAGCTTCTTATCTGAGAGTCTTGGGTTTGACTATACACAAGCTTATAATAACATCACATAATACTAATAAATTTTGGTTTTAGCCTCTTACCGATTTTTTTAAAAAATTGTGCAATAATCTATTGAAAAGTCTATGTATAAAAAATTGAAATATAATATTTGATAAATAATAAATTACTATAGCATTATATTGTTTATCTATATTTAAAAATATGAAGTATCAACATTTGAACCTTTGTATCTTTGTTCAATTTCTTTAATATAATGTATATATGTACCTTTATATCTTCATTGTATTTCATTAATATACTTGTGAAAAGGTCAATTTCATACTATAACACTCATATCACCTTTAAAAAATGTAAAAATCCACATCAAACTTAGTGCACAGAAAGAGTCTTTATACGGTAGAAGATTGTGACAATTGTTTTTTTCTATTTAAAGAAGTTTGAAAATTTTGAAAAATAGATGTAAAAGAATATAATACATATGCATTCTATTAACTATAATTACATTTAATAGACATGTATTCTATTAACTATAACTACTTATACTATCTACTTATTCTATTGAATAACGACAACTATAGCCATTACGTTGCACTTATTTTTTCAATATTCAACTTTAATTTTGTCTTCCATTATAAAAAAATTCAAATTTTTATTTTTATTTATGAGTTTCGTAATTGTATCTAATTGACACATTTGAAAAAGGAAACCAAGGATTTATGAGATGAGTTGACCAAAAGTGTCAATTGTTGGAAAAAAATTCTATTAGAAGTTCTTCTATTACAAACCAATTTTCAATATTTACATTCCATTAGAAAACAATTTACCTAAGATGGTGAAATATGAAAGTCTAATTTGTATTTATAATACTATATGTTAGAGTGAGGAAGAGAGGCAAATTTGAAAATGGGGGAAGAGAAATTGATAATACAATTGGTCTTATTTGTAAGCCATAATTTCAGCCTCTCATTTTTTTAACAATCTAATTGTAATTGTCAAGCACCATCTCTCCATAAAAATAGAAAGATTCCAATTTATTCTTTGTGCTAATTTAAAAAACTAGCATAGAGACATTTTTATGTTTATTATTAAGCACAAAAGAGATTTGAACAACAAAAAGTTAATTAATATTTATTTCATACTTTTATTATTTTAAAATTGAAAAAATAATTTAAAAAATTCTACCAAAATTAGTAATCAATTGTAGAATAGAAAATAAAAATGAAAATATATTTTTATATTATGCCTTTGAACTTGATATTTGAACAATTTTTATTATAGAAATTAATCGGAGAAAGTAAAATGAAAATATTACTTCTATGGGCAAGGAGTAACATATTGCCACCTAAAAATTAGGACAGGATCATTAGCAATGGAAAGATATTCTCTTAGTTGACTCCAGTCGGACTCGAATTCTCAAAAAGTCTTCTTAAGATCTTGGACGACCTGTCGATTAATTGATCTGCAAGTTAGAGTTGGTATTATCTCAACTAATAAGTATTTTGAAGCTTATTAATATTAATTAAAGTTGTCTGCAGGTACTCCATACGTTGATGTTAAACTCAGCAAGTTGGGAAAAGAAGTGGCATTATTTTTGTGCGTGGATGATTGGAATTATGAAGTTGTTTACTGGTTGCTCAGTTCTTGGTCGAAATCTGACACCATGATGAAACTCAGTGATGTCAGAGGAGGGAATGTACCATTTATCAAGGCCGCGGAATTTAAAAAGATGAATGAAGGGATTGGCAGGTTAGCCAGAAGACTTGCAGATGAGGAAGTTGCTGCGCGTGAGAAGGGAAGAACGACAAAGTATACTGGCTCAGATTCCGTCAAAGAGGTACTGAGTAGCATGATGCAAATTGTACGAGAAGACGAAGGAGAGAAACTGAGGGGTCATGAATATTTTCTTCCAGACTTCGCACAGACTGGAGACGTTGCAGACGCATTCTGGAGCTTTGTCTGCGAGACATATGTGGGCCGTGTTGTAGAAGCTCGCTCATGGAAGAATCTTGACATTATTTGCTCTATGAAGACCAAAGGACAGAGCGCCGAGAAGAATTTTAAGATCGCCACTTGCATTCTCCGACATCTCTCGTATGCTCGATCCGATATCATCCACGAGCCACTCCCCCATTCTTGCATCAACAATTGCGCGAGAGAGTTTCTGTCTGATATGGAGGAGAGAGCGGGTGGGGACCCAGACAGATTTAGGGAGATGCTGAAACATAACGCAATGTGGAGGTACCACGATGACACGGGTAGCTACGGTGTCCTCAACAAGCTTCTATTCGGCGTAACAAGACGTTTAGAAAGAGCGGGAAAATTTTCCGCTGGTGTTGTAGAGATGCTATTGAAATGCGGCGCTGAACCTGCAGGATGCTATGCAATGTATAAAAACCTAAGAGACACCACCTTACACAACACTGCCGAATTCCATGACAATGATGTGAGTAGAAAGGTTGCGCAACTTTTGCTGGAGAGGTGTGATGAGGAGAGTGGACCTCAATTTGTCAATGCAGTTAATGAGAAAGGGATGACCGCTCTTCACATCGCTTGTGAGTGGGGAAACGCAAGTCTGTGTGAAGTGCTCATTGAATTCAACGGTTCAGTGAATGCTCAAGACAATAAGGGTATGACTCCTCTGCACTATGCACTTGAAGGAGAAAGGGACGATGAAGTTATAAATGTGTTCATGAAAAGTACGCAGATCAGCGAGTTAGTTGATTTAAAAGATAAAAGAGGAAACACGCCTTTAGACATAGCTATTTCCAAGATAAAAGATTATAGTTTAATAGCCAAATTGATATCAATGTCGAAAGAGCCAGAAGCTTATCTTAGTGAACTGGATCAGGGACAGCTCCTCCGTTACTCTTTACTAATTGGTTCTGCAGATATCGTTGAAAACTTGTATGGAAAAGATGTAAAGCTGCCAGCTGGTAATGTTGATGAAGACGGGAAAACGGCTCTTCATTTGGCTGCTATGTGCGATAATGAGGATAGTGCAAAACACATTATTAAGTTCATATTATCCAGACTTAGTCCGGGACAAGATAAAACCATGGTCTCTGAATACGACAGAAGAGGGAGGACTGTTCTTCATGAGGCAGCTTTGAAGGGACACGAGGAAGTCTCCAAAATTCTTCTGGAGATAAATCCAAAACTACTATATATCAAAGATAGAGACCGCCGAAACCCTTTATTTGATCTAGTTAAAGGGAAATACAAGCCTCCATCTCGATTCATGACCTTTTTTTCAGGAAGAGAGTCATTGCTGAATGAATGGGTGGAGAAAGATATGCCTGTGGAGGATTTCACAGACCGTAGGGGCCTGACTCCATTGCATGTTGCCGTTTCACAAGGAAACGCCGAAATTGTTAAATACCTCCTTTCCCGCGACAGATTCAGAGAAAAGTATATAAGCAGAGGAGATTTCCTTGGACAGACTGCCCTCCATAAAGTAGCGAAACGTGGAGATAATGAAACGGTGGAACTTCTGTTGGAGCACGGTGCCCACCCTCTCAGAGAACGCGATTGCGATGGCCGAACCGCTCTTCATTATGCAGTGCAGGCAGAAACTGGTAACAAAGTGGAATTGGCAGAAGCGCTATTCAGCTATTGTAAATCAGAAAATGAGAAATCGCTTCTGTTATGGGCCTCCGCAGCAGGTTTAGGCACTGCAGACGAAAATATAAGCAACAAAGATTCTCTTCGCGAAAGTCTTCTACAAAAAAAGAGAGATATGGAAGTAATGAAAGACGTTAATTTGTTGAGAATGGCTGCTTCTGTGGGAGATTTTGAAATGACGAAAGAACTAATCATCAGAGGTTATCAGATGGGAGAAATTCTCGATAATAAATGGAGGAAGGAATTAGACGGAGCAAGCCGACATAATGTAAAGATGGGTAATTTTTCTATTCGACTTCCTTGGTCACATTAACATCATAACTTCAATTTACTGATACAGTGCACGCTTTACTTGCAGTTTCAAAATTAATTGATACGATTAAAGAACAGGGAAATGACAGGCCAGCTATGCTAGACACTCTTGGTAAATAATTTTTCGCTACTTTATATGAGAAGCCAGTTAACAGAATCTTAGTTGATTTATACAAATCTTTATAATCCTAATATATGTAATGATAAATCTTTGTAATGAGCAGGGAGGGTGGACTATGCACAGGATATTGCTGCTTTACTTTTGAACCCTTACATAAAGTCTCCCATAGCTGTCGGTATCACTGGTACTTGGGGTATGGGAAAGTCTAGCCTCATGTTTCAGGTATCATGTAAAAATAGATTTACATTTTTCAAGTTACAACACATATATCACATATATCTAGAGAAGGCCATTTTATCTAATTTTTGTTTGTTTTCTGTACGATTCAGACTGAGCAAATTTTACTATCAACAGCCGCTCAAATTGCATTATTGGAATCCTCGAAATTACCAAGTACAGCTTTACAATTGCCTAATATCAAATCTTATAAATTATCAAGGGAGGGGGGGGGGAAATGTGAAGACATTGATAAACACATTTATGGAAAAAGCATTAATAGGAACCTGGACATGAAAAAAATTCAAAAAGAGGTAAATTTCTAGCTCAATATACTGTTTATCTTTTATAAAGACTTTAAATTTATATTTATTATATCTTTAACTCAAATATTCAGTGAATGTGGTTTAATAGTTGGCGAAATCTCTAAGCAACAAGTATGCCATTAAGAATCGGAAGGTATTTAAATCAATTGCTGCTATGGACAACAGTGACATGGTGAGAGTTGAAATTAATGAAATATTGCTCAAACGTCAATCCGAATTTCAGTATTATTTCTAGTTTATTGTACAGGTATTTTATTTTCTTAAATCTTAGATTTTCTTTGATCATTATTGTCATACTTAGTTCGAATTAAATGCCCCGCTGTCCAAAGAAAACCCATTAGCTGATGGAAACATGCTTGAAACAAATGCCGAGTGGCCCAAATTAGATCGATCAACAGAGGAAAATGTGCCTGCAGTTTTAACTGTTCAATACAATGCCTGGAAATACAGTAATGATACAGAAGCCCTAGCAGGTATGGCAGTTGAAATTACAAAAGAATTGGAAGGAGATATGACACAGGCGCAGTGGCTAAGCACCTGTTGCCGAAATACATGGAGAAAGAGCAAATACACTCTATGGGTTGAAATATTCTTTCCCTCTCTTCTTACACTGGTTTTAGTAAGTTCGTTGAGTTGGATTATATGGGTGCTGTTTGACAGTGATAAGTTGAAGGAATGGGGAAGAGTAAAATACGCATGGCCACCAGCAGCCATGGTTGTCACTGTATGGAATGTAACAAGGTCTATAATGGGCATACTAAAACCAGTTAGTACTCAGCTGATGCAGTATATTTCGTTTCCAGATCATTCCGACAAATTGGGTTATCAAGAAACAGTTATCTCAGATATTAAATTTTTAAAAGACGAAATTGGCAAAAAAGCCTACAAAATGTTCATTGTCTTTGGCTGGATTCTCACCACCTTTACGGTGCTATGGCATCTACTTACTGAATCGTGGCTGTGGGCAACATCATTGTTCTTCCATCATAGAAGAGTTAAAAATTTCATAGAAGCTCCGAAGGTAACCCCTGCATCAGGGACCAATCTTCGTTTTTGTGGACGATTTAGATAGATGCCACGAGTCTGTGATCTTGCAGGTATGTTGAGTGTAATTTGTTCATCTCAGAATGTTCTATCCCTCTTATCTGGACTTTGCTGTAATTTATTTTTTATTGCAATTTCCTTTGACACATTTTATATCTGTAACAGGTTTTATCAGCCATCAACCTTGTGTTGGCGGAGTGTGAAATCAACGTGGTGATGGGAATGGACAAAAGATTGATACAGAGGGCAATTATGAAGCAATATGGAGATCGAAAGAAAACTAGTCAAGAGTTGGCAGACATGTATTTACAAAAAATAATACAACTGCCACTGGACCTCCCTGACCCCAGCGATGAAGAATCAAGGAGGTTTCTGAAGGCACAATTGGGTGTATATGAACATGGAGAAAAAGCCCCTGTTGAATCTGGCACTGAAGAATCTGTATATGAACATAGAGAGGAAGCTGATAAAAAATAAGAGATCTAAGATTTACTAAGATCTGAAATAAGCACAAATACTTGGCAATGGAAAAAACAGAAATAAACACTTAAGAGAGAAGCAACTTTTATTCATCAAACTAATTGCCACAAGGCTATGCAATGGCCTCTATATATAGAGAGCCCATGAGATGAGAAGATGATTCTAAAGGATAAGGTGATAAGGTTGTATGACCTAGTATCAAGGAGGACATTCATATCTTCTTAGGATAATGTTGTATGACCTAGTTTCATGGAGGACATTCCTATCTTGTTACCAATTTAATAGGAAATGTGTGGCATACTTGCTGTTTGGTTATAACAGCATGACTGTTGACTATTTCTAACATCCTCCCTTAATTTCTACCACTAATGATAATGTATGAGAGAAATTACAATAAAAAATATAGATAGGATAGGTCCCGGCCTATCCCGGCATTCAGCCTTGTTAGGTACCTATTTACAACAAAAGAAAGAGAGGGGAACATGACATGACTATCCCCCCTTAATGTTCACCTCAATCATGCCGAGCATGCCTCGTAGTTTCAGAAATTTGGCCTCAAGTATACTCTTAGTAAATATATCTGCTGCTTGGTCTTCACTTGGACAAAAGAGAAGATTAACAAAATTTGCTTGAACAAGATCCCGAATATAGTGAACATCAATCTGAATGTGTTTTGTTTTAGCATGAAAAACAGGATTATTTGCAACTTGAATAGCACTTTGATTATCACAATACAAAGGAGTAGCTGAACTTTGTGCAAAACCAAGCTCAAATAAAAGGTTGCGAATCCAAACTACTTCCTTTCCAGCTTCTTTTGTTGCTCTGTATCTGCTTCACATGAGGACAATGATGTTTTTTGCTGCTCCATGTAATTGGACCTGACCCAAGCTGAAAAATATAACCACCAGTAGATTTTCTATCATCTATGTCACCTCCCCAATCTGAATCTGTGAAGCCAATCAAAGAAATTGAAGACTTGTAACTATAATGAATGTCATAGTAAATGGTGCCACGAATGTATCGTAAAATTCTTTTGGCAGCTAACCAATTGAGTTTTTTTTGGTTCCTGCATAAATCTAGATACCAAATTGACTGCAAAACAAATGTCTGGTCTAGACTGTGTTAGATAAACCAAGCTACCAACAAGCTGTCTATATAAAGTAGCATCCACCTTCTTGGAAATACATTCTTTAGTAAACTTAATTCCAGATTGAAAAGGAGTAGGGGTTGGCTTACATTCAAGCATGTTAAATTTATCTAAAAGATCCAAAGCATATTTTGCTTGAGAGATAAATAACCCATCATGAAGTCTACTAATTTGCAAGCCAAGAAAATAATTCAGTTCACCCAAATCACTCATATGAAATGCCCCTTTAAGATCTGATTTGAAATCACTAATTAACCCAATATTTGGTCCAGCTATGAGTAAATCATCCACATAAACTGCAACAAGAATAATTTCATTTTGCACTCTCTTCACATAAAGATTTGGATTTGATTTGCATTTTTGAAACCCATGAAGCTGAAAATACCTATCAATCTTCTCATTCCATGCTCTTGGTGTTTGTTTAAGCCCATAAAGTGACTTCTTTAATCTACAAACAAGATTAGGATGTTGCTGATCTACAAAACCTGGTGGCTGATCCATATATATTTCTTCATATAAATCTCCATTTAAGAAAGCATTTTTTACATCCATTTGATGAATATGCCACCCAAAACTTGCAGCCAAAGAAAAAATAATTCTAACTGTATTCATTTTAATGACAGGAGCAAAAGTTTCTTCATAATCAACACCTTCTTTTTGATTAAATCCCTTAGCAACCAATCTAGCTTTAAATTTTTCTATAGCACCATCTGATTTAAATTTTGTTTTATAAACCCATTTGCAACCAATGACATTCTTACCTTTGGGAAGTTGCACAAGTTCCCAAGTTTTATTTTTCACCAAAGCATCATATTCTTCTTCCATAGCTTGCTCCCATTCTTTCTTCCCTCTAGCTTCCTCATATGATCTTGGGTCATTTACTTGTAATACTTTGGCCATGAGAGCACTACCATTCCTCCCTTGGATCTTTGAGCCTTGCCTATATATTTCTTCAACACTCCTTGTCTTTTGGCTAGCTGAAAAATTATCTTCTTCATCATTACTACCTGCAGAAAATGTCTGATTACAAGCATTAGTTGTGTTGTTTTCATTAGTATTTTCATCATTTGTAGAAGTGCACAACTCATCCTCATCAATGTAGTCTCCATTTCCTCCTAAAATATCTGAAAAATGAGAAGCATTTGTTGTTGTAGAGTGAGAAGGAGTGGCTATAAGTTGTGAATGCTCATCAAACTTCACATCTCTACTAACAAAGACCTTGTTTGTTGTCAAATCATATAACCTATAAGCCTTTGATTCTTCACTATAACCCATAAACAAACACTTATGACTCTTTGGTTCTAACTTTTCCCTTTGTGCATCAGGAATGTGTGCCCAAGCAATACACCCAAATACTTTAAAATATCCAATGTGAGGTTTCTTACCACTCCATGCTTCTTCAGGGGTGATATTTGTGAGAGCTTTGGTGGGGATTCTATTTATAATATGTGCAGCACAAGAAATAGCCAAACCCCAAAATTTATTATGCAAACTTTTAAAATGCAACATACAACGAGTCATTTCTAAAATAGTTCTATTAATTCGTTCAGCCACCCCATTTTGTTGAGGAGTATAAGGAACTGTTCTTTGCACCTTAATACCATAATTTTCACAAAATGACTCAAAAGCATAATTGCAATATTCACCCCCATTATCTGTCCTTAAACATTTAATTGTTTTGCCACTTTGATTTTCAACTAATGCCTTAAACTTTTGAAATACTTCAAACACTTCTTTTTTTCTTTCAAGAAAATAAATCCATACTCTCCTGCTATAATCATCAATAAAAATGAGAAGGTACCTAGCACCTGAAAGTGAAGGATATCCTGGTTCACATAAATCACTATGAATAAGTTGCAATGGATGATTAGCTCTCTATGCTTTACCTGAATCAAAAGGATCTCGATGATGTTTCCCTAACCCACAACCTTCACACACACCTTCACAAGCTGAAATTTTTGTTAATCCTCTAACCATATCCATTCCAACCATATCTTGTAATTTTCTATAATTTAAATGTCCAAGTCTAGCATGCCAAAGTTGTGACATGTAATCAGTCTGAGCAATAAAAGCATGAGAGAGTGTATATTTATCATCAAGAAACCCCACAAATTTAAATAGATTCTCTTCATGATCAACTCTACCAATAGCAATTATATTGCTTGGGTCTTTTGTATCTCTAACAATAACTTGATCAGCATTGACAACAAACTCATATCCAGCTTGAACTATTTTGTATACTGAAATAAGATTCACCCCCAACCCTTTAACCAATAAAACATTTTTCAAAGACCCATGTGTTACATTAACAGTTCCTGTTCCTAAAACTGGAAGTTTCATTTTATTGCCAATAGAAATTTCTTGATCTGAATTCTTCCCTTCATAAAAATCAATAAACAAAGATCTATCCCCAGTCATGTGAGATGATGCCCCCGAATCTAAAATCCATTCTTTATTAGAATCTGAAGCAAAGTATCCTCCTTTAACACTAGATTTACTTTTGGGTGTAGCAATTACCTCCTCATTTGATTTCTCTTGCCTTTTTAAAGAGATAGCTACGAAACTATGATTATCCTTCTTTCCATCCTTAAACCTTTCTTGCTTGGGCTTATATTGTTGCCTTTCATTTTCCCTCTTCTTCAAACAAAACTTCTCCATGTGATTCTCACCTCCACAATACCTGCAAATAAAAGGCTTTCTTCCAGCTTGCTTTTCTGCACCATCATTTCTAGAAAAATGATTAGAACCTTCATGATTTCGAAATTTATTATTTCCTTTCCAATTTTTTTTTCCATCATTTCTAAAAAAATTACTTTTGGCTGTATATGCATGATTCTTCTTAATATGCCCTTCTTTAATAAGTTGAACTTCTTCATCTAAAACAGATTTGCAAAATTGATCAAAAGTTTGCTAGGGGGTATTGGGATTTAATTGAAGAACCCTTTTCCTTGATTCCTTAAAAACTTTATATGGCTGGGGAAGCTTACTTTCAACCATTGCAATCAATTGAAAATCTTTTTTTGCATATTCAACACCTATTTTTTTTAGCTGAGTATTTAAAAAAGTAACTTCATTGAAGTAATCAGACATTTTTTCAAAATAAGATGGATCTAAATTCATCAATTTTTCTTCTATACTAAACGTGCTAGCCATGTCTGCATCTTTATAATCTTTTTCTAAAGTCTCCCACAGCTCTATTGGGTTATCAATATCAACAAATCTTCTATTGAGATTGGGGCTCAAAGCTTTACCAATAATACCTCTAGCTTGCTCCAACTTACATTTTCACAACTTCTTTTCTTTATCAGTTTGTTGAGGTTCCCCAATTTCTTTATTTACTATCCTCCATAAAGCCTTCTCTCTTAGAGCATTCTTGACTGCAATCTTCCAATCTGCAAAACCACTTCCATCAAAGATAGGCAAAACTTCATTTGAAGAACCCATGTTAGCAAAAAAATCAGCCTTCAAACAAATCTAGCAATATTCCAGCAGCATAACAGCCCTGCAACCAAATATCACTCCAAAAAAAATTAGCCCTGCAAACAAACCATTTCCAGCAATATATTTTCCTTCAACAAAACCCTCTAGCAATATTTCTAGCTGAATTTCTAAATAAATCTCCAGCTCAACTTGGCTAAACCTTGCTCTGATACCATAATAAAAAATAAGAGATCTAAGATTTACTAAGATCTGAAATAAGCACAAATACTTGGCAATGGAAAAAACAGAAATAAACACTTAAGAGAGAAGCAACTTTTATTCATCAAACTAATTGCCACAAGGCTATGCAATGGCCTCTATATATAGAGAGCCCATGAGATGAGAAGATGATTCTAGAAGATAAGGTGATAAGGTTGTATGACCTAGTATCAAGGAGGACATTCATATCTTCTTAGGATAATGTTGTATGACCTAGTTTCATGGAGGACATTCCTATCTTGTTACCAATTTAATAGGAAATGTGTGGCATACTTGCTGTTTGGTTATAACAGCATGACTGTTGACTATTTCTAACAGAAGCCTCTTCCGATTCTAGCGGTGAAAAACTCTCTTGTGATAAAGATTCAGGCAAGATTTTGAAAGGACAGTTGGGTGTATTCTATATAGTAGGGAAATAGGGAGTTTTTTTTCGGTATCTGTTAGTAATTGCACAGAATCTCACCCACAATTCTCATCGTAGATGAAGGTTCAAGCAGAAGTGACGAGGAAGAAGAAGTTGAACAACAAAATGCTCCCCCCCAAGTCCATATAAGTATGCCCGGTAAGGATCGAAATAGATCTATCATAGGTTTATTGATTATGTAGAACAAAATAGAAGTAAAAAGTCAATTAAATATGAATTTGAGTTCCTCCGTTTATTATGAGTATGAATTTTTTGCTCTCTGCTTGAGCCTGCAGTAAGCAGCGGTGAGGGTGAAATGAATATGCAGTCTACATCGGAAAGCAATTGCCTAAAGTTGTTCGAGTTTTCAGTCACAAATATTGTACATGCCCTCCGAGCTCTATGGAAAGCCAAAAAAGATACGGGTAGTGTCTCTTGTACATTTCTGAATCTCAATCTATTTACACGCGTGTTCATTCTGTAGAATAGGATTTAGTTAACTCATTATCATAGTTAAATATCAAATTGCGTTCTTTGCTTGCCATTAATGCTAAGTTTGACGATCAATAACAATTCAGCCTACTGAAACAGGAACACAGACTGAAGAAGAAGAAGAAGATGCAACTGTTACTAGTGAGTAACATCGTTCCTCAGTAGTAGATGGTGATCTTATTGTATTTGCACATGTCATGGACTAATTAATATTCCTTGGGGTTCTAGGGATTCAACAAAATTCCAGTTCATCAATTCTTCTAAGAGAAATGCTATTCGTAAGGTACAGTAAAGGAGAAGAGAACGCCTTTTTGTACTTTCAAGGGTTGGCTACAGACAGCAGGAAACTTCCTCGCGAGTGGAAGCGCCTTCTCACTTACCACAGATTGGTGTGGTACATTTTCTCTGTGGGCAAAGAAGCAAGGAATTTAGCAGGATGGCAAGTACAGTTGATCACCTGGATTTTTGTTTGCTGGGAATGGCAAGAAAACATGAATCTTATCATAATGGTATGACACTCTATCATTTAACAAAATAGTTTTGTAGACAATTGAGATGATGTCATACAAACTATGAATTTTAACAGAATAATATTTTACCATGTTTTGCAGAAATGGAAAGAAATAAAGTGGAAAGAGATTAGAGATTTGAAAACCTCTGAATCAAATGAGCCTTCACTGCTAATGATTGTGGAACATTTAATGGAAGAACATGAGAAAGAGAACCAGAAGAAGACAGCGACTGTCAAGGAAGAAGATGCACCCATAAGGACAGAGTTATTGGGAAAGGCGGGAGGAATTCTTTCTAAAATAAAGTACGATATAGATGAAATTGAAAGTAGCGACATGGAACTAGAAAAATTGAATGGAATAAATGATAAAGAAGAAATTGAAAGTAGCGACATGGAACTCGAAAAGTTGAAAGGAAAAGGTGAAGGCAAGATACCTGACATCACAGATGGAGAAGGATCTATCGCTCATAGTACAGACGATAATGAAATCATGGAGAAGGGTGCATCAGAGAAATTGGTGAAAGAAATTGACAAACTTGAAGTATTAGAGAAATCGTTGGCTGAGTTGATGAAAGAAATAAAGAAAATAAAAGAGTCAGCCTCTGATGATTTGAAGAAAGAGATGAAAACATTGATAAAAAGGGAGTCCGATGAGTTGAAGGAAGAAATGAAAGAGTTGAAAAAGAAAATGTGTGAGGAGTTCAAGGGAGAAATGAAAGATTTGAAGGAAGGAATGAAAGAACGGAGAGCAATTGTTCATTCTCTGCCCATTGGAGAGAATGGTACAAAGGAACAAATTATAGGAAATAAGAAGAATAAATTGCAGAGCATGCAAAACTGGAAGAGAATGAAGTCAACACTTGAGAGATACGATGTGTCAATGGATGGTATTCAAGCTTTTCAAAAGTTTAGATTTTATTGTATAGCTGGTTATCTCCCGCGCCCTTGTTAAAAGTACACTAATATGATATCTTCCCTTAAATCAGTAGTCTATAGATGATTTAAAAATTCAATAGGTATGTAATGGAAAAAGAATGTGTTTCAATTATTGAATTATTACTAATTTCTAATATCATTTGGAAAAGCCAATTTTATTTTATGACGATTTTAATATTATTGATTAGAACATAATATTTGCCTACTTCCACTTAAGTTTAAGTTAAATATTTTTGCACTATGTACTTGTAATCGAACACACCTACTTTACCCACTTCTCCATACCCATAATCCACTTAACTATATTCATTTTCTTTGAACAATTTTCATGTTCTTTTCTAATCTCATATGGATGATTATACCAGTGTTGAGAAATGGTTTCCTAATCATCATAAAATCTCACAAAAGTTTCATTTAATAAGAATTTATTAAATATATTTACTTATTCCTTTCAAACAAGATCTTATAACTTTTTAAATTATTCTCTATTTTAATCAAAGGATTCATATTTATTTTCCTCTTTCTTTGAGTCATTTCACAACTTTTTTTTAAAAACGAGCCAAATAACAATTTGTTAAAGTTTTTTATTTTAAAATATTGATGCAGATTTGTTGATATAACATTCATCTTTTTTTTTTTAATGGAGGATTCGTACCTGCGAGACAATCCAACGAGGCATGAAGCTTGCAAGCTACCAACCAGCGAAGGCCATCTATTTTTCAATAAAACAAATAATATATTTTTATAATAATTTCTTAATATAAAATATATTCAATTTAAGATAACAAATAAATGGTAGTAATTCTAATATACATTAGAATTTTTTTGGAATTCTAATATAATCAAATTCCTTTTTTGTTTCATGTATTGCTAATGGATTGTGGAAATCAAATGACATCAATTCTAATATAATTTGATTAATTGAAGAAAATGTTTAAATCTAGAAAGCAAAGTAGTGTCCAATTTGAAGCTGATAGATTATTGTTCTCAACTTAAATTTGTGTTATTTTTCTAATTCTTCCTATTAGATATGTACACTTCCAAGATGAGGCCAATTTGAGGAATTAATCATTTGGATTGATAATGGTAGAAGAAATTTGATAGTTCCTTGCTTCTTTGTGCAAAATCCACTTGGAGACACATGTAAACTATTATATTTTCATAATCTTATCATGCCATATACATTTCTTTAATATTTAAGCTATTATTAGATATGACACATTAAAATGGTTTCCTAGATAATTTTTTGTGGGCAACGGATGTTAATATGGGATACAAACACATGAAGTTTATGATATAAATAAGAAAAACTCATGCAACCTAAAGATAAGATTCACACTTCAAGAAGAAAATGTATTGTCCACCCTAAAGAATGATTCACTCTTCAAAATCAAAATAAGAATTCTTATCCAATATTTATATTGAAGGGTAGAAAATTTGATTTTTATCTTGGTAATGTGGCTTGAGTTTCTGTACTCTATTCTACAAATGGTTTACATTGTTGCCCTCTTTTGGATGAAGGAAAAGACTTACATCTTAGAGGAGGCAATAGTTGTTGTTTCGTGTACTCTAAAATCTTCCCATTGTTCATTGAGGGATTAATATGGAGGAATAGTCAAAAGCAACATCAGATTGCACTATATTAGAGTTATTCAAACTAATGCCATTGGTGGTTGTGGAGCTATAACTTAAAGTCTATTTTCATATTGCTATAGATATTCGACAAACCTTCTATTGGTTTGAATTCTACAAGTCCTTGATTTTACAAAACGCGTGTTGTATTATCCATAGTTGTGTCCTAAGGTTTGAGTTTAATGTTGATTTCCTTGGTGTTAGACCTTGTAGCTCTAAAACCCTTGAAAAGACCTAAGTGTGCCATCATATTCTAATTTTACGTTACCTTTTTAGGCCACTTAAAGATGGGTCAGTTCACCATCAGTGTGGCCATGTCTTATTTCTTGCCTAGAACTTGTGCCTTAATATTTACATGGTCACGCTTAAATATTTCCTAAAGTCTCCATCTTAATGGTTTTATTATTATTATTGCCTTGTGTCTATCAACCTCATCTATGCTACATGTCATATTTTCACATGTTCATGATTACATTAAACTCCATCACCTATTCTTTGAGATCATCAAATGATGGCATCTACCCACCCATTGAAATGCCATAGATAGTATGCACATCATCTTCCCAAAGGATCAGACACTCATTGCATTGTCAGGTTAGAAGGTACTCAATATTTACTCTTAACATCACCAAATGTGTCCATGTGTACTCGAAGATGATGAAGAATGAGCATGCCTAGTGCTCTTATTTTCTCCTTTTGATTGGTAGTTCTCCCTGACAGAGGTGCTCATATGTGGCCACATAGAAAAGATGTTTTGAAGATGAGTTAAGTTCCTACATAAATTAATGGTTCTCGTTATATTGGGATAGAAATTACTTGAAGGATATCTTCCACATCATTATGAGATCTTGCAATGTGTATCTGGTCATTTAAAAGGTTGTAGTGTGGGTCAAACTATAGGGAATTTTGAAGACTTCTTATTGGTCCACCTCTTGACATATTGTCACAACCGACGTTTAGAATCTCATATTTCAATATGATTTATCGACTTTATTTTACTCTTTAACTTGGTTGAATGTTGTCGATCCAAGTCATTATGATTAGTCTATATAGATGTATGGATTAGATATCATTGTTATTTCAACATGTGATGCATTTATACTTATATATGTTTTCTTTGATAAAATATCATGTGTGAAATAGATGAGATGTCAATATTTACATATTATTATTCTATATTTGAATTGAAAAGCATATGATAAGTATCTAATCTTGAAAATTGATGTCTTATTAATTCGATTACGGATTTTTGGTTACTAATAGGTACTGATGTCAAATTGAGTTTTGGAATGAAATTAGGAATGAAAAGACATGGGTGTGGTTGAGGTGAGGAGGCTAGCTCCCTTACCAAGGTATGTTTAAAAAAATATGGGATGAAGCACACACCACAAATATTACTTATGTTTTCCAAGATTTTTTTATTGGTAAAAGGCTGAAACCCTATATATTATATATAAATAAAAATAATAAAAATAGATAAGATTCAGAGTCTCTGTTCAAATAGGCATTTGTAGGAAAGAATGGAGAAGAAAAGCTCCAATCTTGCTTGAGACACAAGTCCTATATTATTACAAGTAATGAAAGGGGGCATATCCGAGTTTACAAACTTTGTCGAAGGAAATACCCTTCTAAATGACTATGAATTTGATGAATAGATCCTTTTAGTTTTCACAATGATCTTTCTTTTTATTCTTTTAGGCTATCTACCAAACCTCCCCTTGTAGTATGTAGCTGATTAATATCGTGGTCCTTCTTGCTATTCCTATATCATTGCATCTTAATCACAAACACTACCTAACGTATATTGTTAGTAAAAAGCTCTTAATGGGAACATAGTGATTAAATTTTACCTTAACACACTTATTGATTTCTATCAATTTCATATTTTTTAAGATCTTCTAATTATTTCAATTATCTAACTTAAAAATGCTTACTATCAGCCTTTCACAGTGATTTAGTATATCTAAATTGCAACAGATTACGATTGATTATATTAAGTGAACCTCTTCATTTGCTTCTATTATAATTAAAACTTTGTTCATCATTGTTGGTATTCTTCTCTAACCGATGGAAATGGAAGAGATATGATTTGAAGGAGAGTAAGAGACTAAAATCGAATAAGGTAGAGCCAAAGGTATAATCCTGACCATAAGTTCATTGAATACTTGGGGATACTGAATAGTTACATCTATTTGAATTCCTAGAATACCGTCAACTAGGCGACTATACTTACTCAAAATATAAACTAACAGAGGCTGGTGGGAACCAAGTGTGCTATGATCATGTGAGTAACTTGCTATACTGGTTGGTCCTAGTAATAGTAGGGTAACAATCATGAACACAGTGATAAAATTGAAAGGCATAGTTCCTCCAATAACATTTGATTATCCAATCTCTAGCTCCCACCTCTCAGTCATGCTCTTTGATACTTATTGCAAGGGAAACTTAGAGATATAGCCATTTCAATAGATCATTTCCTTAAGCTTGTCCAAAGAAAGAAGGTTTGTTGGTTTTTCCCTTAGTTCTTTCCTCCTCATTCTTTGCGAGACCTTTTCTTTTCTTTTTCTTTTTAATCTTCTTCGCCATAGTCACCACCTCCATAATGTACCTCTCCATCATGCTTCTATAATTCTTATCAAGTTTTTTATGCCACCACTTAGCTATATGATCCATTCCCTATTTGTTTCTTAGCTTAGATAGTTTTGTTGAGTCTCCAAGTTCTTAATCTTCAATTTAGGTCCTTACTTTCTATTGACATCTCTTACCATTAAGGGTGTTCACACATACCTTCGTCATCATCATGTTCATCATACTCTTCTTTACATTTTAGGTTGTTTAGCCCTTCTAGGGCTTTATTTAACCTAACCATAGCTAAGGGGTAGTAGGAGGATGTGTCATTAGGGATTAATATTAAGTTTCCTTAATACTCATAATATTTAGTTTCATTGAAGGCATATTTATCCAATTTATTATCAAATGTATCATCATGAGGTATACTCTCAATGGCCAACACAATCTTAGCCACAGTAGTGAATTTAGAAAGCTTAATAGACCTTCATTCTTTAGCAAAGCTAGTTCTAGCATTCTTAGCTAACTCATTGTCAGAGATGTCAATAATAAGGGAGAGGGAAATCACATTTCTATTCTTTGGGGACTTTCTTACTTCTTTACCTTTACCCATAGTGTAAGCATTATTGGGGCTAGTGATAGATTCCCCCCCCCCCCCCCTTTTGTCTAGGGTACATAGATTTAGGCCCTATATCAATAACCAAGAGGAGTATTAGTACCAATATTGGGCTTTTGTTTCTTAGAAGAGCATAAAAAGGCTTTCCATTAGGAACTTGTCTAAGAAAATGTCATATTGTCATCCTTATAAATATTTTTACTTTTCCTTTCGAGCTAGATTATTGTGGATGATTTTGATCTTATTTAATTGGTAAATTTTAGGGTGTAATAGAGTTTGTCATAGCCATATTATCTAAACATATTTTTAAATTTTATTCAAAATTAACTATTGAAATCTCTTGAAGAGAGATTTGATTATTAAATGACCCATCATTTTCCATCTCACCACATTAATATTAGAAAAATCATAGCCTTTCCATCCATATAGTCCCTTCTTGTAAACCTAATCTTCAAAATAATAATGATACATCACACAATCATCATATATTATTAATTTAAGCTTAAATTTACTTTGCATGGTTAAATAACCCCTCATATGATCATTCTCTAAAATGTTTTTGATGTGACAAAGGATCTTTGTCTCAATGTTTCAATATTTTCAGAATTTTACTCTTTCATTAGCAAGTGTATTGATAACTAAATATTTCCTTTAGAAAAGGTGTGTACTACCTCTTGATTAAGTAATAACTTCGTGTACTTTCTATCCTCCATATAATTCTTTATTTTCCATGTAGGGGAAGCCATTGATTTAATAGTCATAATGTTTATAATAAATTGTGAATTTCCTTCAATTAAAACCTTGTTAAAACTATGAACCATAATTAGGTGTTGTGTTGTCACAATGAATATGAGAGTTTTAGGGACCTCATTGAGATGGTCATTGGGAATAATTTGTGTTGTGACCAACTTGAGTATATGAATGGTTGTTTAATTTATTAAACTTTTTTCTTTTGATATTAGTTTATTTGAATTCTTCATGCATGATTATGAGTCATAACTAGACTTCTCCTTGTAGATCAAAGATAAGTTTTTATATATAACACATTCAAAACCATAATTTTAAAATAGGTGAAATATTAGAAGGTTCTCCAAAATATTTACCAATGCCTATTAAATTGACTTTTTTGGATTGGCAATTGATATAAGATAAGAATGCCATGAAAAGATTTATAATCAACATAATATATTTAAAGATGGATGTAAGTTTACAAAATCTTTGATTATATTTTATTTTGAAAATTATCTTTCACATACTTGAATTATTTTCTTAGCATGACTTGATATATCTTCATCATATGATAATAGTTTTCAGTCAATATTACATATAATAAAAGACTCCATGTTATTTCATGTAAAAACCTTTGAATGAAATGAAAAAGGGTAGCGATAAATTAAATTGAACTTTATATTTTTAATTTAATTAAAGTTATTATGCTCGGTAATTATTTGTTGAATGGCTTTATAATGATATGAATAAAAGAAATTAGAAAGGTGAAGAATAAAAAATAAAAAATGTAATGATAAATGATTAACTTTGAAGATTGCAAACAAAATAAACATTTTAAATCTACTACTAAAGTTTTTGATGTATTTAGATAGCAGCCAAAAAGGGGGGCTAACCTTATGGTACAAAGGGCTAGAGACTAGCAAGTAGTTACCCCTTACTATCTAACCAATCCATTTTCTAGACATCAAAAACATCATAATGTTTAACATCATAGCATTATACTTCAAAATATCAATATCCACTATGCTACCCCTAACATACATACTATGCCAAAACATAATCCAGCAACAAAGATTGTAGGCGTTCCTTATTATAAAATGATTAATATCCACATTAACTAAAAGTGCCACTGAGGGCATAGAGTTCATAGTTAACCATAACATTAAAAATAATAAAATAAAAGCAAGCACGAGGGATAGCTCCCCTCCTCCTCTAGGTCCTCTTCCTCCTTTTTCATCAGGATCCTCCATGGTCGATTTCTCCACCTCCTCCTTGACGAGTTTCTCCAGCAAAGTCTTGAGCCACTCATCTGCCAAGAAGCTGTAGAGGGAGCGAGTGATCTCACTCTCTTTTCCCCATCCTTCTCATCCTTGTTCACCTATAGAAAATATAGAGTGGGGGTTGTTGAGTGCATGACATTAGTAGAGAACTCCACAAGGATTTCAACCTTTTGGCACAAGGCTTCCTAATTATCAGCTAGGTCATGCATCGAATTCTCCAGCCTCTCCAATTGGGTTTTACACTTATCCTTCCCATGGCTACGACATCCCTTCTTCCCCCCACCCTTAACATCACCTTCTTTGGGCAGGTGATATCTTCCCCCAAGCTTTTATCTAGGGATAGGTTGGCTTCCAGGGTGTCTGAAATGTGGGAAGGGTTTGGAACATCCTTACCCCCTGAGTTAGGGTGCATAACCTTCCTCTTTTTTTTGGTGGATCTCCTTTTACTCTCCATGGACCCAGAACTCACCTCCTATTTAGGGGGTGTCTTAAACTTTTCCATTTTAAGCTTCTTGCTAGACCTCCTTGTAGCTTTATTACTTTGACTAGTATCTGTATCACAGTCAATAATGCTAATGTTTTTCCTATTACTCGGGGGCTTTTTGTCCACCTTCTTTAAGGAAAAACTAGGGCTAGGGTCCATGGAGACTTGGGGGAATAACAGTGGCAAGAGGGTTAACAAGAAGAGGTAGGTTGAGGGCTAATTGGAACTTGTAAAGTTTAAACATGAAGGCCTAGTGTAGAATATAAAAGGGTCTTCCTTCCTCCCTCTTTTGCCTAACATTAAACACACTATCCTCCATCAAATGCAATATAAGGTGTGGGAAGGAAATCGGGTCCTGGTTCTTGAAATGGTTTAAAATAGGAAAGTGGTAATAATACAACACCTAGAACTGATCTTTGAGAGTTATGTAGCACATAATGGCGTAGCACACAATGTTCCAAGGTTTGGGTAGGTCCTCTCTTGAAAAAGCACACCACATGCGAACAAGATCCTCCTTAGAACAAAAGAATTTCCTTAAGCTCATTTCATCTGAAACCCTGGCCTACTTACGGCAATTCTTGCCCTCGAGAGATAACCCACCAACTACCTTGACGACCTTCTCTATCATTTCAAACACTACCCCATTAATGCTCACTTTCCTATTACTCCAGGTGTTGACAAATTGCAGGGACACATGCTCATCATACCCTTCAATGCCTTCCATGAACAACAAAGAATGACCTTACCGTAGATAAACCCATGTTGCCTCACTATCCTTGATACAATCCTTAATCTTATTTATTTCAATGTGGTCGCTGGCACCCATTTCTTCATCGAGTTCAATCACCAAATCCTCACTTTGCATCGACATCCCCTTGTTGTAGGACAAAACTCGAAAGTCGAGGCAGTTTAAAGATATAATGCTAGCAATGAACTTGAGAAAGCAATCGATTCTCATCATAAAATCACAAGGCTTCACATTTTACAATCCCCCTCTTGCTTGAGCACATGTGAATGGTACCTTTCCCATCGGAGTTAATAATTGCCAACTGTGCATTGAGTGAGGTGTAAGGGAATTGTCATTATTATTATTCACAACTCTTGTCTTTGGCGGTTTTAACATTCTGACTAAATCCATGTGGTTCATCCTCTCACCATAGTAATTAATGCTCACAATGAGAGAACCCCAAATGTAAATAAACACAATCTTTCCAAATATTCTCGAATTTATGGTTTTTAATTCTTGGGTTCTCCAACCCACCTAGATCCACACCAATACACCATCTATTATACTTCATTAAATTGCACTACAAAGAGCATGTTCACTTTCCACCATCATTTGTGTGGATGGTGGGGTTTGGCTGATGTCATCCCATTCCTTTATTCCTTCCACGTTATGACCAACTTTGGCTAGATCATCTGCAACTCTATTGCCTTCATGATAGATGTGGTCCACAAGGACTTTAAGCAACCCATTCAACAGGTTGTGGATTTCCTCTATTGTAATTTTTATCTTCTAGCTACACCTACCTTCACTCTTCACAACATTGATAATCAACATCAAATCTCCCTCAATAGCTAGTCTATTAATTCTTCTAGCTCTCGCTATCCTCATTCCCCATAGAAGGGCCAAATCTTTTGCTTCATTGTTTGATCCCCCTCCACAGTTCCTAGCATAGGCAACCACCACCTTGCCATTTTGGGGGGGTGCCAAACTGTTTTACATCTGACCACAGCTTTAGAGTTTTCAAATCTTGCTACCTTTAGACTTAAGTCCCAAGAATTATTCCATCTCATATCTTGGTCCCTCGGGGGAGGAGTGGGTTCCAATGCCAGATCCCACTACATCCCTTCAAAAACCTGGTCACTTGTTGACCCACCACCGCGCTAGGAGCAACCTTGTCCTAAAATATGCGGTTGTTTCGTTCCTTCCAAATTTTCCATGAGACATAAGTGGGCATGAATCTCCATAAGGTTTTGAGGTATGGGTGATTAGATGGACGATCCCAATTAACAAACTGATGGAGGTTTTCATTGAAGCACCACCAAATCTCCCACATAGAGAAGATCTCCCTCCAAACCTCCATAGTAAAGGGACAATGTATGAGGAGGTGTTGAATGGATTCCACCATGTTATACATAACACACAACAATTACTCAGCTGGAATCCTCTCCTTTGCAGATTATCAAAGGTGAGGATTGCCCCATGTAGAGTTGTCCACAGAAAGAAATTTATCCTTGGCAGGATCCAAGGGTGTCAAACATATTTCCATTCCCTCAGGGCTTCACCACCCTCAAGACAGTGTTCAAGCATAAGCAGATTTCAAGGTGAAGTCCCTAGAGGGGGTAAGTTTCCATATCAAAGAGTCGTCTAATGGGATAGAGGGACTACAACAATTCTGCAACATCTCCTGAAGCTCCATAAGTAGCCTTGTTCCAGGATTGTGTTGAGTGTAAAGTCTTTTCCATTTGCTCTCAAGGCTAATGTACTTGCGAACCAAGGTACCATAATGCCCGGTACATGAATCTCTTAGAGGTTGGAACTTGGTATTCATTAGTGGGCCATCTTGTAGCCAATAATCCTCCAAGAAGTCAACGTTGTTCCCATTTCCCAACACCTGATGAGTACCCTTCTTTAGAATTCTGTGGGTTTGCACAATATTGTTCCAATTTTTTTATCTTGATGGGAGCACCATGGTCCAAAGATTTGATACAACGAGTCACCCCTTAGATACTTAGCCTTGACAATACTACACCAACTACTCAAGGAGCTCATCAATTTCCATCCAATCTTAACCAGGAGGGTCTTATTCAAATGCCCAATTCTTCTAATGTTCAGTGCCCCCTGCTAGGTTGGTAGACTTTCTCCCAACTGACTAAACTTATTATGTTCTTATCCTTCATTCCAGACCATAGAATCTACTACTAAAGTTAAAACACATAACTAAATTAATAAATTCTAAAATAGTAAAAAACTTGATGACATTAAATTATATTTTATATAAAAATATTATTTTCTAGAATATTTTAAATCAGTTTTTCCATTATTATGTTATTTTCTAGAAACAAGTTTCTCATAATTTAAATATAAATTAAAATAATTATACACCCTAATAAATTTAATATTGTTAAATACATTGGACGTTTAAAAGATTGGCCCTCACTTATCAAATTACAATGCGGCATAGAATTAAGTCAAGATGATTAACAACAGCAAGCAGAAAAACATAATTTTATAGTTCATTTCAGTTGCGTTAAAATACTTTAAAAAGCCTTATTAAGATCTCCAACCCAGACAGAGTTTACAATTGACCTAACAGTTATAAGTAGTCAATTGTGTTTCTAGCTAGGGGAGAGGACCCAGTAGTTGAACACCCTAACTTCACGCTTATCAAAATCCTACATAAAAATTTCAAATCACTCCCAATTTTGTACTGTAGCTTACTTGGTGAGTCGCCTACTTATAACTAAGGTTTCAAGTCCACATCACGTGTTATGATGCCAAATCAGCATGCTTTTTGCCAAGTTGTCCAAAAAAGGCCAAAAAAAAAGTGAGACCAATAATAGCGCATAAAGGGTACCCATAGTTGAACAGCTGATGTGGCATCACATCATTGGTTACTTTTTAAAACAAATAGTACATTTTCATTCAATTTTGGGTAATCATCATTGTACTAACAACTTTAAAGTCACAAGTATTGATACAATTTTTTCAAAAAAATTGTACATTAAGTCAACAATTACTATCACAACAATTGGAACCCGTTCAACTACTGGATCTTCTCCCCTACTCCATAAGCAAGTTGAGAAAAGAAGTGGCATTATTTTTGTGCGTGGATGACTGGAACTATGAAGTCGTTTACTGGTTGCTCAACTCTTGGTCAAATTCGCCTACCATGATGAAACTCAGCGATGTGAGAGGAGGAAATATACCATTTGACAACACAGCGGAATTTAAAAATATGAACGAAAGGATTGGCAGGTTAGCCAGAAAACTTGCAGATGAGGAAGTTGCTGCACGTGAGAAGGGGAGAATGGTAAAGTACTCAGGGACAGATTCAGTAGAAGAGGTACTCATGGGCCTGATGAAAATTGTAAGAGAAGAACAACTCCTCACTGGCTATGGGATGCGGGGTTTCTATGAATATGGAGGTAACAGATATTTTCTTCCACATTCCTTACAGACGAGATATTGCAGAGGTCTTCTGGAGCTTTAATTTGTCTGCAAAACATTTGCGGGCTATGTTGTTGAATTAAGTGCTAACGACAGTCTTGAGAATATATTGTTGATGACGATAAAAAGCAATGGGGAGAAGAATTTGATGATCGCCACTTTCATTCTTTTATATCAATCGGAATATTGATCCGATATCATTGCCGGAACAATTGTACTAGAGAGTTTCTGTCTGATGTTGAGGAGAAAGCAGGTGGGGAGCCAGACTGGTTTAGTGAGATGCCGAAACATAACATAATGTGGAGATGCTCCGATGAGACGGGTAACTACGGTGTCCTCAACAAGCTTTTATTCAACGTAGTAAAAGGTAAACGTGATCATATTGGAAGAGAGAACTTTACTGCTGCTGTTGTAGACATGCTATTGAAATGTGGTGCTCAGCCCGCAGGGTGCTATGCAATTGGTGGCTTTCGGAAAAAAACTACCTTACACATCGTTACAGAATTTCTAGAGAGTAGAGAGGTTGTAAAACTTTTACTAGGCAGGTGTGGAGAAGAGAGTCGAACTCGCTTTGTCAAATGCAGTTAATGAGAATGGGATGACCCCTCATCTGAGCGGAGAAATGCAAGTCTTTCTCAACTGCTCATTGAATTCAATGCATCAGTTAATACTCAAGACAGTAAGGGTATGACTCCTCTGCGCATCATTTCTCAAGAAGGAAACATTAGTCTCTGCCGACTGCTTGTTGAATTCAATGCTTTAGTAGATGTTCAAGACAATGAGGGTATGACTGCTCTTCACATCGCTTCTGAGCGGGGAAATGTAAGTCTGTGTGAACTGCTCGTTAAATCTAATGCTTCAGTGAATGTTCAAGACAATAAGGGCATGACGCCTCTGCATTATGCGCTTGAAGAAGGGACTGATGAAGTTATAAATGCCATTATGAAATGTCTGCATGTTGGAAAGTCAGTTGGATTAAAAGACAAAAGAGGAAACACACCTTTAGATATAGTTGTTGCCAAGAAGTATTATGTTTTAACAGCCAAGTTGTTAATAGAGTGGAGAGAGACAGAACCTTATCTTAGTAAAATGGATCAGGAAAAGCTCCTCCGCTACTCTTTACTATTTGGTTCTGTAGATATAGTTGAGAAGTTGTATGAAAAAGGTATAAAGCTGCCACCTGGTGACTGTGATGAAGATGGAAGATCGGCTCTGCATGTGGCCGCTATGCAAGATGATGCGAAAACTGCAAAGGAGATTATTGATATTATTTTATTCAGAATAAGGTGAGAAACTTCGGAACAAATCGTAAACATGGTGTCTAAACGAGACAGACTAGGGAGGGCTGTCCTCCATGAGACAGCTTTGAAGGGACACAAGGAAGTCTGCAAAATTCTTCTGGACATAAATCCAAAACTACTATATATGAAAGATAGAGACCGCCGATTTCTTTTATATGATTTAGCTAAAGGAAAATGCAAGGGTGCGGATCTAACTACGCAATGGCTGCTGAATGCATGGGATAAGAAATATATGCATATGGAGGATTTGATAGACCGCAGCGGTCTGAGCCCATTGCATGTTGCTGCTTCACAAGGAAACGTCAATATTGTGAAAGACCTTCTTTCCAGCCACAGATTTAGATCAAATTATTTGAGCAGAGGGGATTTCCTGGGACAAATAGCTCTCCACAAGGCAGCAAAAAGTGGAGAAATGGATGTAGTGACAGCTCTGTTGAAGCATGGGGCCCACCCTCTCAAAGAACGAGACTGCGATGGCCGAACTGCTCTTCATTATGCAGTGCAAGCAGAAACTGGTGACAAAGTGGAATTGGTCAATGCCCTCTTCAGGCGATGTCAATCTAAAGAGGAGAAATCACTTCTCTTGTGGGCCTCCGCAGCAGGTTTAGGCACTGCTGAAAAAAATCTAAGCAAGAATAATCCACTTCGCAAATTTCTTCCACATGAAAGGAAAGAGGCGAAAGAAAACAATTTGTTGAGAATGGCGGCTTCTAAAGGAGTTTTTGAAATGACGAAAGAGCTTATCACCAGAGTTTATCAGATGGGAGAAATTCTCGATGCTGATTGGAAAGAGGGATTAGATCCAGACAAAAAAGATAATGTAACGAGGGTAATTTTTCTATCAGACTCCATAGTCACATTAACATCCTAACTGTGATTTATTGATAAGGTGTATGCTTTGTTTGCAGTTTCAAAACTAATTGAGACGGTCAAAGAACAGGGAAATGACAGGCCAGCTATATTAGACACTCTTGATAATTTTTTTGGGTTTTAAATAACTTCGTTTGAAAAGCTATTTTCATAAGTTCAGTTGATTTATACAATTTTTTATAATCCTCCATGCAATGAACAGGGAGAGTGGACTATGCACAGGGCATTACTGCCTTGTTTTTGAACACGTACATAAAGCCTCCCATAGCTGTTGGTATCACTGGTGCTTGGGGTATATAGGGAAATCGACCCTCATGTTCCAGGTATCTTCTATTTATGTTTTGAAGCTATAACACTTTTATCTAGAGCAAGACATTTTCTGTAAATTTGATGTGATTCCTGTATGGTTCAGACAGCAGATTGTATTAACAATGGCTACTCAAATGGCATTATTGGAGTCCTCAAAATTACCATGTTCAGCTTTAGAATTGCCTGATATTAAATCTTATAAGCTATCTAGGAAAGGAAAAAGTAAATGTGAAAACATTTACAAACAGCTAATGTATGGAGAAAGCATTAATAGAAACTTGAACGGGAAAATAATTCAGGAGAAGGTAAATTTCTTACTCAATATACCGCTTTTCTTTTATAAATCATTTCAAGTTATATTTCTTAGATCCTTATCTAAAATATCCAAGGAAATGTTTGGTGTAATAGTTGGAGAGATTCCTAAACAATTATGATGCTAAGTATCGGAAGGTATTTAAATCACTTGCTGCTATGGACAGCAGTGACATGGTAAGCGATAAAACTGATTACTTAACTATTTTAATTTCTTAAAAAATTAAGGAATATTGTTCAAACATCAATCCAAATTCTTCATTATTATTTCTAATTTGTTTTATAACAGATTAAGTATCTGAAATCTTAGATTTTCTTCCATCCTGATTGTCATTCTCAGTTCGAGCCCAAAATAGATCCGTCGGCAGACGAAAATGTACCTGCAATTTTAACTGTTCAATGCAATGCATGGAAACATAGAAATGATACATAAGCCCTAGCAGGTATGGCAATTGAGATAACAAAAGAGTTGGAAGGACTTATTACCCAAGCTCAATGGCTGAGCACCTGTTGCCGAAACACATGGAGAAAAAAGAAACACACACTATGGATTGAAATATTCTTTCCCTTTCTTCTTGCACTGGTTTTAGTAAGCTCGTTGACTTGGATTATATGGGTGGTCTCGACAATGACAAGTTGAAGAAGTGGGTAAAGACAAAATATGCATGGACACCAGCAGCCATGGTCATAATTGTGTGGTACTGGACTTTAACAAAGTCTGTCATGGGCATATTAAAAACCAGTTAGTACTCAACTGATGCAGTATATTTTGTTTCCAGACCATTCCGATATATTAGGTTATCAAGAAAGAGTAACCTCAGATATTACATTTTTTAAGGAAGAAATCGGTAAAAGAGCCTACTGCTTGGTCATTGTCTTTGGCTGGATCTTCACCACCTCCACAGTGCTATGGCACCTAAGCACTGATCCCTGGTTGTGGGTAACATCATTATTCTTCCACCATAGAAGCTCCCACTGTAACCCCTGCATCAGGGAACAGTCTTCGAATAATCGTTTTTGTGGACGATTTGGATAGATGCCAAGAATCTGTGATCTTGCAGGTATATTAACTGTAGTTTTGTCCACTTGGCAATCCTCTGCCCTTACCTGGACCATTTTACTGTAATTTATTCTCTTTGTTGCAGTTATTTTTAACACATTTTATATTTGTAACAGGTTTTATCAGCAATTAATATTCTGTTGGCAGAGTGTAAAATCAACATGGTGATGGGAATGGACAAAAGATTAATACAAAGGGCAATAAAAAAAAAATATGGAGATGGAAAGGCTAACAGATCTCTGAAAACTAGTCAAGAATTAGCAGACATGTATTTACAAAAAATCATACAACTGCCACTGGACCTCCCTGACCCTAGCGATGAAGATTCAACCAGGTTTCTGAAAGCACAATTGGGTGTATATGATGAACAAAGAGAGGAAGCCCCTGCTGAATCTAGCCGTGTAGAATCGACTGCCGATGAAGAATCAGGCAAGTTTTCGAAAGGACAGTTGAGTGTATTCTAAACGGAAAATAAAGCTTTTACAAAGAGTAAGGATATATCATTAAATTTTGCAAGCTAACGATGGAGTGTGCTTTTCATCTATATTACTAATAGTACAAAATGTCATCCGCAAATCTCATCCCAGATGATGTGGGCTAAAGCAGTAGTGATGTGGAAGGACAAGGTGAAGAACAAAATACTCCAGCTCATTTCCGTATACGTATGCCAGGTAAGGATGCAAATAGATCTGTCATAGGTTTATTGCTTATTATTAATTACCTTCACATTTTTAAAGACGAGTTCATTTTGTTGAATAAAATGTAAGAAAAAGCACTTGAATATGAATTTGAACTCTTCTGCTTATTATCAGTATGAAGTTTTTGTTCGCTGCTTGAGTCTACAGAAAGCAATGGTGGCAGTGAAATGAATGTGCAGTCTGCATGGAAAAAGAAATGTCTAAAGTTGTTAAAATCGCCTGTCAGAAATATTGTACATGCCCTCCAATCTCTACGGAAGGAAAAACCAGAAATGGGTAGTCAGTCTTGCGGATTACACAATCTCTTTACACAAATTTCATTTCATAGAACAGGAGTTAAGGCTGTCTTTTACTAGTGGGTAACATCATAGCTGCAAGTGAGGTATTTTTGTGTTTGCTTTTTTCATGTACTAATTCATATTTGTTGGGGTTTTAGGTATTCGTCAAATTTCCAGTCCATCAATTCTTATAAGGGAAATGCTATTCGTAAGGTATAGCAAAGGAGAAGAGACCGCCTTTTTGTTTTTTCAGGGCTTGGCTACAGAGAGCAGGAAACTTCCTCGGGAGTGGAAACGCTTTCTCAATTACCACAGATTGGTCTGGTACATATTCTCTGTGAGCAAAGAAGCCAAGAATTTAGCAGGATGGCAAGTGCAGTTGATCACCTGGATTTTTGTTTGTTGGGAATGGCAGGAAAACATGAATCTTGTCATTGAGGTATACTACAATGCAATTTTTATTAATTACTTTTCTATGAAACTGAGACTGTTTTATAGTTTATACACAATATGGATTTTAACAAAACAATCTATTACCATGTTTTGCAGAAATGGAAAGAAATTAAGCGGAAAGAGAGTAATGATCCAGAAACCTCTGAATCGACTGAGCCTTCACTGCTGATGATTGTAGACCATTTTATAGAACAACATGAGAGAGATAACCAGAAGATGACAGCGACCAGTAAGGAAGAAGATGGACCCAAAAGAGCAGGGATATTTGGAGAGGCGGGAGGAAGAGTTTCAGAAATAAAGGACAATGGAGAAGCCAAAAGTAGCAACACGCAACTAGAAAAATTGAATGAAAAAGGTAAAGGCAAGGTACTGGAAATCACAGATGGACAAAGATCTATTGCTCAAAGTACAGATGATGCTGAAACCATGGAGAAGGATACTTCACAGAAATTGGTGAAAGAAATAGACAAACTTGACGCACTAGATAAATCATTTGCTGAGTTGAAGAAAGAAATGAAGAAAATAAAAGAGCCAGCCTCTGATGAGTTGAAGGAAGAAATGAAAAAATTGATAAAGCAGGTGTCCAATGAGTTGAAAGAAGAAATCAAAGAGTTGAAAGAGCAGATGGTCAAAAAGCAGAATGGCAAGAAGGAACAAAAAATCTATGTTACCCGGAAATGCATTTCCACCTCTAAGATCCAGGTTTCGGAAACGGGAACGGTTTTGGGGATGGGGGACGGTAGGAAACGTTTCCAAGCCGTCCCCACCTAGAGAAGAAAATCGAAAACGCGTCCCCTGAAACACCGGAAACGGTCAACGAGTTTCCGAAACTTGTTGACTGTCCCGGGGACTTAATTTTGTTTCCTAGACGATTCCGGGACTTCCAAAAAAGTTTCCGATTTTTAATTTTTACCACAATAATAATAAAATTAAATAAGCCGCCTCCTGAACTTCAAATATATTAAAAAATGACTTCTAATTTTTTTATATAGATTTATGTTTGTTAATGTTTATTGTTTAAAACTTTAAAACTTTACAAGGAAACGAAATATTTTCATTTCCCATTCCCGACAGCTGAAGGGTTGAAGATCCGACGCAATTCCCCTGGTCTGCAGTTTGCGAGTTTGTTGAAGACTCAAGAGCCGAGTTTTGCAGGTATATTATCCTCTTGGTTGTTGACTTTATCAGACGCTACAGAAGATTGGTGTTTTCATTTTGTCATCTCTATCTAGGGCGAAATTAATCTGCACATTGCTGGGGTCGGGCTTGGTGATTTATTTGGCAAATCATGCCTATTTTTGCCATCTAAGGCTAGGCAACACCCAGCGTTTTTTTTAGGGCCTGAATCACCATTAATCTAAAGCGATTTTATTGTGGGAAGCTCACATAATGTCAAGATAATGATAAAAATCGCTGGTTGCTATTTTTTTATTTTTTTGGGGAAGCAATCTACTGGGTAGACTTGTGAAAATTCCCCCTTGTCCGGCAAGCCGCAAGCATTATTCAAGACCTGCGTTGCATAAACTAGGGCCTTGCGAGTCATCTATACAGGCTTGCAATGATTTCTTTGGAGTTGTTTAAAACCATTTGTTTTTCAGTTTTCCTGGTTCTAGCTCCTTCAACCGCACTTCAGCACACCCTATTATTTCTGCATCCTGAAGGACCCCTTCCTCATCATAAATCTTTACAGTTAAATGCTGTGTGACAACATCTTCAACCTCGAACTCAAAATGTTCATTCCAGATAGGATTCAAATCGTTGTTCTTCAATACAAAGAGATCATTGATCAATTAGTTGATTGATCAAATCCAGATGGACACAACATCCTATATTTACTGTTAAAATTGTCTATTAAAAAAAACTTTAAAAGTGTTATAAATTTATGAAATTATGATTAAATTTTAGCTCAAGAACATCTATCAGCTTAAGAGACATTGTCTAATTAACTTCATGATTAAACATTTTTGGGATAAGATATACAATTTGATGTTGAGAAAGATATGCCAAACATCTCTGCCCAGCAGGGAATATCTCAGCATAATTGTGTCAGAAATTTGGTGCTCAGGATATTTGTCACGATGTTCTTATATTGTAATAGTTCAGTTTTTAGCAGAATTTACTATTTCAAAACTCCTGGATAAGCATACTTGAGTCTTAGTATGGTCTTGTTGTTCTTCATTCATGCTCTTAATGGCCTGATGTACAGTACTGCAAAAGGATGGGTTTCATAATGAAACTTTCATTCTGAGTTTGGCTTTATCCATATTTATTTATTTTAAGATAATATCATATATGTTAATGTTAAAGTATTCTAAAATTAATATTTAATATTTATTGTGTTAAAGTTTTTGATATTTTAATACAATTTTTTTAATGTATGTCATGACTCATGAGAGAGAAGTCTAATTTTCATTTTCATTTTTGTTATGAATGTAGAATTGATGAATATTTTTGAAAATTTAGATATGTATATGTGTATATATATATATATATATATATAGCCGTCTCCTGCCGTCCCCTTTTCATGTCACAAAAAAAAATCCTGGAACCCATTTCCCCGTCCCCGTCCTGAAAACTTGGGATAACATAGCAAAAAATAGAAAACCAAAAGAATAAGCTGTACAATTTGGAAAACTGGAGGAGAATGAAATCAACACTTGAGAAGTATTATGTGTCAATGGATGGCATTCAGGCTTTCCAGAGGTTTAGGTTTTATTGTATAGCTGGCCATCTCCCACGCCCTTCTTTAAAAGAACAGTGAGATGATATTTTACTTCGAATTAGTTGTCACAGAGTGATTTAATCTGGAGCAGCAGTACATACGAAAAAATAATTAATAAATATTATTATTTAAAAATTGATAACTTTCTTTCTATCAATCATTTTTGTTATTTTCAATGGGATTGATTTGTTAAATAGAGCAAATATCAGATCGAATAATGAAGATTAACAGATAAGGATTTTTGAAACTGCATTTTTATTTATTTATTTATAACTAATTGTTGTTAATTTCTTATGGAAATTGTTTCCATTGTAGATGTCTATTACCATTATTCACGTCTTTTTCTCCTTCATCGTCTTAGAAATATTTCTTTCCCTCTTCATATTGAAGATGTAGCAAAAGATGAAAGGCCAACTATACAAATATAAATGTTGGGATCAAATTTTTTGGGTAATGGTTGGATATTATCTAATTAAATTGGTAATGGTCGAGAAAAATTTGATGATGTCCTATTATTTTATCTAAAATCTATATAGAAACACATGTCAACTGTTATACTTTCCTTTGAGAATTTTATCATACCATATATATTTCTAAAATATTTATGTTATTTTAGAGTTGCCACTCCTCTAATTTTTTATGTTTAAAAATGACCTTGGGTTATTCATTAGGAAATGATTCCTTAAATGTCTTTTTATGGACATTGTATGTTACCTTAAGTGTAAAATATAAATTATATATATATATATTATTTTTCATCTTTGATTATTTTACTTTAGTTATTCTAGTATTGTACACAAAATTTCCATTTTACCCTCATCTAACCGAGATAAAAACATACATCTTGCGTTGCCTCAAAGCACAGAGACAATACATCTTGTTCCTTGTACTCTAAATCTCCCCACTATTCATAGAGGGAACGATATGGAGGAATAGTCAAAAGAAACATCAGACTGCACTCTTTTTGAGCTATGTAAACTAATGCCATTTGTGGGGGTAGAGCTGTAACTGAAGTTAACATCTCTTTTCATATTTTTATAGATAATTTGCAGGCTTTCCTCGATCATCTCAAGCTCTGATTGAGGCATTGGGGGAACATTCACTTCAATGGTACCCTATAGCATTTTGATCACTGATCCATGTAAGGTCTCTTAACAACATCACCTTGAATGCCCTAGAACACCACTTGAAGAACCCTTATCAATTGGCTCTAATTGAACTCTCCACAGAGCCTCTTGTCTACTCTTGCTATATTTTCCCTTATCGTCTCCTACAAGCAAATAATCAATTAGAGTTTCTAGAGAAAGAAAATCTTCTTCAATTGCAATCATGTTCTTGAGAAATGACGCTGCACAATAGCATGCATAACAGAGGTAAGTATACCTAGATGCCCACCCTGGAAAGAAGAATGTTTCAGCTGCAAGTGACATGTCAAGGTTTCTTCTTACTCCTATGACTTCCAGGATGTCCATACAAAAGTTGTACACATCAGCCTTGACACTGATAGGGCGATTGGTAACCCAATCTAGAGCTAGGTAGCCTGTTGTGCCCCACCATGGTAATGACTTGAGAATGCTCCCTTCCCATCATCTTTACCAGCCCAAAATCAGACACTTTGGAGCATAAATCCTCACTCGGCAACGTTCTCAGGTTTTATGTCACAATTTAAATGTACTTCAACATTGCTTATGGAAATATGCAATTCCCTGGGGCGTACACAAAGCAATGTTGTAACGAGTTTCCTAGTCAAGAAGCCTTGATTCATGATTGGCATTGTAATGGAACAGCCACCTATCGAGTCATCCATTGGGCAAAAACTCATAAACGAACCTGAGATTATGAATTAAGATTCAAAATGAGGAAGTAGTTCAGTGATCCCCTGTTTAGCATGGCTTGGCATGGCATATAACATATGTTAACAGTTGTTGTGAACAGCTATTGATATATTAGTTTGCTGAAGTGATGATTACAAATTTGAGAAACAGACGATAGGACACACCTGTGTAATCCCTTTGAGAAAAAGCCAAGAAGGTGGACTAGATTCATATGATGAATGGCATCAATTGTTGTTACATCTGCCATGAATTCCCTCTCTCCATGTGGTAGCACTCTCTCTAATTGCTTGACAGAAATCACGGTTACATCAGAGAGTAAGCCTTTGTAGACAGTCCCAAACCCCACCTGTCTAAACAAAGTCATCAGTATAAAAGTTTCAAGATAAAATTCCTAATGTTGTGCAGGTAAATTGTTAGATTTCCATACCTGTTCCAAGCCTCAGCCCGAAATTATTGGTTGCCATCTGCAGATCTACAAAGGAAGATTGTTTGCGTCATGCCACTGGGTATTTTGGCATTTTGGAAGATCTAGGTATTTTGGCCAAAAATCCCCAGATCTACAAAGGAAGATTTTGGCCAAAATCTTCCAAGTGATTCTCTAAATACGCACTCTTTAGTAGAACCAATATTTGGCAAACCCTGTGATCTCTCCACACATTTGAGGTATTTCGTCGAACAGTTGCCACACAGTCAGTGATTACTTCGAGCCTCATGTTCATGCTTACTTATCAACCAACTTTATTCAAAACCAATATTAAAGATTATGGTAAATTTATTCAAATGTACCGATTCTTTTACCCTCGTTTTTCATGAAATCAAAATCTCTTCCAAAAAAACTGTGTCGCAGGTCGATTGCGCAGTTTTCTCTTGTCGCGGCATCATTTTGGGGTTGTCTCGTACATCTTGATTTGCACATCGACAATACCGTGCCTGAATATTTGTAGAGGGTTTTCCAGTGAATGTTTCTTCCTGCCATGCTTTCATGGGTGTCTGTATACTGCGAGTGAAAGTTGCACCCCAATAGGGGCGTCGGCAATGACCACATCTGAAAATAATGTTCCCGTGCCGTGTCCAAAGACTATCATCTAGCACTTGATCATTCCATTTCATGGGGAACTATCTCCGTATATATCTTAGCGAATCATTTTCATTACAATGCAAATGGATGTCTGTATCATACTCTGTCATGGTGTGCTCTGCTAACAGTTAATATGCTTTTTAGGGACTTCTTGTCCCTTTATCGATGAAAGATGGGGTTAACACATTTTCTTTTGTTAGGCAACCCAACTTCATTGGTTAGCCCATTTTCAACAAGAGACGCACGTCAAAGTTCCTGCCAACAGTAAAATATAGGAAGGGAGAGTTAAAAAGATATATTGTCGTAATAATTAGAAAAAAAGGAAAATGAAGATTTATATATATGAAGACAGATTGAAAAGAGAGATAATGATAATAGAAATTTATAGATAGAAATAAAGGGTACGAAGGATATAAAGAGATTTAAAAGAGAGAGAATGACATATTATTATAGGGATACTAAATAGAGATAGTTGGAAGAGAATTGAAAAAAAAGATTAACGATTATGTTATTTTAAGAAATATTTAAATAACAATTATAAAATTGAGTTAAATCAATGAAATATTTGTTTCTACTTTTTCCAATATAAACTCAAATATTAAATTTTTTAAAAAAATTGTTGACTACTTGATCCAAACCAACAAAAGAGTTAGTAAGTTTGAAGAACAATATTAGTTTTACAAATTTTAAAATGTAAAAATGAATTAAAATAAGATTGAAAAAAAATAACTAGTTAAATATAGTGTAAAAAAGTTAGCATTTTACGATTGACAAAAGTAAGGGACAATGTAAAACTAAAAAATACATTTAAAATAGAAAATATAAATCATTAAAAACTAAATCTAAATTTTTTTTGTAACAAAATTTATAAATATTTTTAGTAAAAATTTATCAAATAATTATTTTCTTAAAAATATATTTTTTTATTTATTAATTTAATTATAATTTAGAATAAAAAATTAATTTTAAAATTAGAATAAAATAATTTTAAATTATTGTGAAGAAAAAATTAAATAAATGTATTTTAAAATGATATGATAATTAGTCTTTAAGTAAAATTTTAAATAAACTTAGACTCATAAGATGTTAAAAATAATAGATTGATATATTTACAATCTTTGGTAAGAAAAATGATTTAGTTATTATTGTTGATTAGACATGTATTTATGTCTTAGGTAGTGAGGTGAAAGATAAAATAATTACTTTTTGGAAACTCTAATCAATTTGTCACAATTGTGAAAAAGGGAGAGACGACATTGCAAGTCTTTTTTCTTGGGTTTTTTGCTCTGCTAGGGTTTCTTGCTTCATGCGAACTTGCACTTATCTTGCATACGACTCTCTATTTGAGCTTTCCTTCTATAGTCTCCACTTGTCACACCACATTTACTGTGGGAGCGTTTAGGCTAGGATGTAATGGCCCCAACTAGCTGTGAACCAGTTGTTTTTGGTATTCACGCTACTGTTTCGAATTGCCATGGCACCGCCACAGAACAAATGCCCTCGCAAGTTTGTCCCAAAAGTTTTTCATAAGGTAATCCTGATATTATCCTTCCTTTACAAAATTTTGATACTGCATGTGATTGGTTAGAACAACATACCCTGATAGGTTATTTTGTGGGAAGGACCCCTCCTGAAGCTATGCTCCGAGAATGGGTTAACAGGAGTTGTACTCCTCATGGAGTCTGCCTTGACATTGTGCAAAACCTTACCAAAGGTTTTTTTTATTTCGCTTCACTAACCCCTCCAAGCAGATGAGGTCTTTAACAATGGACCTTGGTCTGTGCGTTCATTCCTACTTGTTTTTTAAAAATGGTCACGAGACTTCACAATCTCTGATGATAAAAAGCTTAGGGTTCCTATATGGGTTGAGTTCCCAGGTTTACCCTTGTCATGCTGGCCTTTCATTGAGTCCATTGCCAAAACCCTTGGCAAAGTTGTCACAAAGGAGCCTGAGAAATTTTTTTAATGCTCACCCATAGAGACGTGTTTGCATCGAGGTTGATCTTTCCAAGGATCTTAAGGATTCTGTGGAAATCTAGATTGGGGCTCAAACCTTCTCTTAGAAGGTGCTCTATTTGAATCTCTCCAACACTTATTATAGGTGCTAGTCCGCAGAACACAAGATCATGGATTGCCCTTTGGCTACGCCTAGGGTTAAGCCCATGCCTAAAGAAGCTCCTGCTAAGCCAGCCAAAGGGAAAAAAGAAGAATGGGTTACTGTTGGGTGCAAGGGCAAGGCTGCCTTGAATCCCTTGGCCCCTAAATAGTCCTATGCGGTGGTCGCCACAGTCCCTTCTATCCCAACAAGAGTGTCAACTCCAGCCAGTGAAGGGACGCAAGTGGTTTCCAAAGCACCTATTCCAAGCATCTCATAGGTTCCAAACCCTACTGGTTCACAGGGGATTAAGGCGGCCACTAGGGCTTTTGCCTTGGCTGGAGCTCATACCCCTCTTGTTGCTTCTTCCATAGTGCCACAAGTGATGCAACATTCTTGTAGTTTGCCTAGACGTGCAGAGATACCAGAGGTGAAACAACAGGTTGTTAGTTCAAAGGATTTCCCTTCTGACTTCAACTAGGTTTCCACATTCTTACAAAATAGTCACTCCTCTCTTGAGGACGAGGATGATATGGAAGAATTTTCATGAATTTTTTATCATGGAATGTTAGAGGTCTTATAGACCTTCTCAGAAAGTACTATGTCTAGGACACCCGCCATAGACTTGGCAATTTAGATTTTCTTTGTCTACAAGAAGTTAAGATTACTGGTTTCATGCTCTCTTCTGCATGTCGTGTCATTTGGCAAGATGGCACTACGTTTTCCTCTCAACATGATGCTGACAGAGGTGGTTTAGTTACTCTCTTGTCTCCTCGTCTTCATTCTTTTGTTATTTCGCACGATTTTGACCCAATGCATAGAATTATTTGGCTCTTTCTTTCCATCAACAATCATTCTTTTGGAGTCATTACTGTTTATGCTTCTAATGATGTTGTGGAAAGATCACAAATGTGGGGTTGGCTAGTTGGCAACTTGCCTCTAGCTACTTGGGTTATGTATGGTGACTTCAATATGGTTGAAGTGGCCTTTGACAAAGATGGCATTTTGCCTTTTTGCTGAACAGTTGGGGAAAGGGAAGCTTGGTACTATATGCACAATAAATTGGGCCTTTATGATCCCAATATCAACCACTACCAGGATAGTGGGGTTTGGCACACTTGGTCCAACTTTCGACCTGGCCCTGACCATATTTTAAAATGTCTCGATCGTACCATGATTACTGTATAATTTTTTTTCTCCTTTTTTGAGGATCATGCTTTACCTGTCATTCCCCTGCCAGATGTGATGGTATCTGGCCACTATCTAATTTATTTTGTCATTTCATGGCAAACAGCTATCCTGAAAGTTGCTAAGTCTCAATTCTTCCTCAACACATCTATACTGATGCATGCTTCTACCATCACACATATCCTTCGTGTCTAGAATTTGGAGCCATGTTCGCATTCCTAGAAGTGATGGATTCAATGGTGGAATGATACCATTTCCAAAACTACTCATTTTCTGTGTATCTATGGGCACTAATTAGTAGTTTTCAGAAAGCGATCATATGAAGCCAACACTTTTGCGCTCAGAAAAGCCTCTGAGGCTCTCACCCTTAATCCATTTGATGTGGATTTGCAAATTTAGCTGGCCAAACTTTGCCATGACAAACAAGTTGTTGATAACTATGCCACTCAAGGAGCCCAAATCAAAGCCCATCTCCATTTGTTGGAGATTGGTGATAGAGCTTTGAAGGAGTTCTTTCAGACTCTTTGTGCTCATTATACCAATGTTGGGATTGAAAAGATCAAACAAGGAACTTTTGTTCTTTCTAGTCTCCCTGACATCTTGCAAGCATTTGTTCATCACTATGAAAACATTTTTGCTTCGCAGGGAAATTTGGTTGCTCAGGAGGAAGCTCTCAGAAAGTATATCTATGTCACTCTAAACCGCCTAGCAATTGAGCATTGTGCCTTCCGTGAGCAACTTCTTTCCCTCTGAGACGTTAAAGAGGCGGTCTACTCCATGGTTGATGACAAATCTCCTAGGTGTGATGGGTTTCCCTATGAATTTTACAAACACCTTTGGGAGCATATAGGTCCTAATTTACACAAAATTTATCTTGAAGCCTATCATTCTAAAAGCTTAGGAGCCATTATGAATAAAGGAAATATCAAATTCATACCTAAAGTTTGTGATCTAGAGGATGTATATAAGCAATGTTAGTATGCTAATAGAAACCAAATTTAAATAAAGCTTCTACAAACTAAACAAAATTCATAAACTTCAAGATAGACTAAGATGAGCTCTCAATTGAAAATATGAGCCATTAATGGGCTCTCTCAATGAGAAGCTCTCTTGTTGAGTGGCTTTATCTAAATGGATAGGATGTATGCTCAAGCTTTATGCTTCAAAAAGGGCTTCAAATGGAGTTGGAATTTGGGTGTGAGTGTATGTTTTTGATATAAAATGGCTTCTCAAAATGGCATTATGACTTTACTTCATGAATTGTGTTATTTTGCAAAGGGGAAGGATCTAATTTATAGGCAAGAGGCTTGAGGGATTGAGGGCTAAGATGCAAGGATGGGAAAAAGCTCATGGAGGGCTTAGATTGCATGAGAGGAGAGCACATGGATTGTGCTTCCTTACAACCAATCAAGGAGTGACACATGTCACATGGTGAGAGGATGGAGGAAAGGGGAAGGATGAGTCAACAAAAGAGGCTCAAGGGATAAAATCTTCATAAAGACCCTTCATAAGTGCTTTGTAAGAACATTTATGACTTTGTGGGCTTTATAAAGTTTTGTGGTTGAAGATATTTGTGAGAGATACCATGAAATTCGAATTTGAGGGTTTAGGGAGGTTTTAAGCTTGCTTAGGGTTGTAAAAATGATTAGAGGAAGGGTCAGAGATGGCTTAGGACTAGGCAAGTGGATGGCAAGTGGATTGCAATTAATGAGGGTGGGTGAAGGAGGAGATATTTGTTAACCCATGTTTAGGGAATGTGACAAGGTTAGGAGGGGATTAGGATTAGGGTTAAAGACATCTTCTAAAAGAGTCTAGGCTTTGGATGAGGATGAAGACTTTCTAAAAGAGTCTAGAACTTCCTAGGATAAGATTTTATGAAATAAATAAAGTTTTATTTATTTCAAGGGTTTGGGTTGAGGAGATATTTATTAAAATATTTTTAATAAACATGAGGATTAATATTTAATCTTGATTAAATATTTTGAGTTGGGATTAGGGGTAGGAAATGATGAGATTAGCCTTTAATCGAAATTAAAGAAGGATTAGAAGATTTTGGAAGAGGTTATTGGTCTTAAGGAAATTGGCCAACTTTTGGGAAAAAAATAAATAAATTATTTATTTTGGGATTTTTGGTCAATTTATTAATTAAATAATTAATAAATAAGGAAATAATGTTTAAATAAGATTTAAACAATTTTGGGAGGGATTCCTTAATTAAATATTTTTAATTAAGATAAAGGGATTTAATGGCATAAAAATAAATAAATTAATTAAATAATTAATTAATTAATAAATGATGATGTCATCAGGACTTTTTCAGAAAATAAAAATACTTTATTTTCTAAAGGATTTTTGGTCAATTTATTAATTAAATAATTAATAAATAAGGAAATAATGTTTAAATAAGATTTAAACATTTTTGGGAGGGATTCCTTAATTAAATATTTTTAATTAAGATAAAGAGATTTAATGGCATAAAAATTAATTAATTAATTAATTAATAATTAATTAATAAATGATGATGTCATCAGGACTTTTTTAGAAAATAAAAATACTTTATTTTCTAAAGGATTTTTAGGTGTCTACATTTTGCCCCTCTTTGATGTGATGCGGCAAGTGGCATGGCATCAAAGATAAGAAAATAAGATGCCCAAGGCTAGAGCAGAAGAGGAGAGAATGGACTGTGAGATGCCCCCTCAAGAAGGCAGTGGGGAGAGAAAGCGAGGCTCGACGACTTCTTGAAAAGTACAAGAATTCGAGATGAGCAAGAAGACCCAGATTTGCTTAAGAGAAGAGGCTTGGTTAGCTCAAACTCTCACTATGGGAGAATGATAAAGGGAGAATCAGAGGCACAAGAGGAAGCAAGCTTAAGATCTTAGGGATTGCAGAGGATGAAGGAGCGGAGCGCTATAAACGGAATCCAGGATGGGGAGATGGATGAGGGGATTAAAAAAGCTGATGCAACAGGATTTCAAAGAGTCAGATTGGCGAAAGATGGGTTTCGGAGATCCCTAAGACTAGGATTGTGGATCTCGAAAGATGAGGCTTGGTGGATTGATTTGGATTGGTGGATCCCTAAGACTAGGATTGTGGATCCCTAAAGCTAAAGGTGAGGAGTGATTCAAAGAGATACTGATGCATAAGCTAGGGTAGGAGAGACAGATGTTAGATATGGATGGGGGATAATGGAGATAAAGGAAAACCATTGAAGCTTTTTGAGCGGGGGATACTTCAAAGAGAAGTACCACCATGTAGTTGAGCACTAGATTTGCTATAGGACTATTGGTTAATTGCCAAGGTTACCAAGAACATCAAGGCCTTTTCACCAACCGTTCAAAGGACTGACAAACTAACTCAAAACAAACACGCAAGGATTGCCCCAGCATCACACATGAATCCTAGAGGAAGCAGCGTGGAAATGACACTGGAGAACCCACAAGTAGAAAAGAAAAACAAACGAAAGACCTGATCAAGACCTTACGCTCTAATTGCCCCATTCGCAGCATACCATGATATGGAAGATCATGGCAACCTTGAGGAGGGAACAAGGAGATTGCTTGGAAAAGATACTTCAAGACCCAAAAGGGAAGATCCCAAATCAAAAGAAAGTGAAAATCCAAAAGAGAGTCGTTTGCCAATGAGATGGGTAGGACAAGGTACTAACGGACCAAGATCAGACGTGAGGAAAGCTATATCCTGCAAGGACCTATCAGAGAGCACCAAAGCTGGTGGATTTGGATGAGTGATGCGTCTGGCAAGCTGAACTAAGAAAGATAACACTTTGGTGACAAGAAATCTAGCTAAAGGATGCGTTGGAATAGCTAACCAAGATGTGCGATGGGTACAAGATGCTGATCAAGGATGAACTGACACGAACGTTGGATAGATGCAATGGTACTAAGCTAAAGAGGATGTACAAGCTGACAAACCAAGATATTTACAAGTGAGCTAATCAAGATATGGTACAAGCTAATGGACCAATGATAGGGATGATACAGATGGATAAAAAGCTCAGGATGGGAGGATAGCGGGATGGCTCAATTTGGTGCAAGAGGCAGAAGCTAAGGATGAGGTGATAGCGAAAGATATGGATTTGGCAGGATGCATCCAATGATGATGAGAGATTTTGTGACCAAGGATAGCTAGAGGAGCAGGATGAGATGGCTAGATAGGATGGTAGATAGCTAGGATTATGATGGATATAAAGAGATGACATTGGGTTTGCATGAGGATAGCCTAGAGCTAAATACCAATGACAAGGGAGGATGGACAAGACAAGATCTCCAAGGAATATAGTGCCCCCAATCAGAAGATAACATGCGGAAGGAAGTCTTATGATGGATGTGATAGGATTGAAGCGAGGATGGAAAAAGCTGAAGGGGCTAGGGAGATGGATGATAGCTGAGATGATTGGCTGAAGCTGCATAAGATTAGTGGCTGGTGTGAGATGGAAGCTGGAGGATGGAGGATAGGTGGATAGATTGGAAGATGGAGGTGGATGTCAAGAGATGACCAAAAGCATGAGGGTGATAGGCTAAGCTGGGGATGGCAGGATTACACATGACGCTTGTTTGCCATGTTTTCATCATGGTACTTGTCCAAGGTGCTTGAATTGCCAAGTTTTCACCAGTGGACGCTTTATTTTTCTTTTCTTTTTTTGAATTTTTGACTTTGGACTTAGCTGGAATGATTTTGGCTTTCTTCAGCTATTTTGGCTTTTTTGGGATTTTTCACTGGCTGTTGGAATATTCAATTTTGTTGCTAGCTGTTGGTACACCGGATGTGTTATTTATGCAATAGATCGGATTAGATGGGATTGATGGTAGGAGATGGAGGGATGAAAATGCTGGAAAGGAACATGACATGGGGATGCTTGCAAGAGCAACATTGGCACATGTTGGAACGGGTGTGAAAAGAGCATATGGGGGATAGATGGTAGATGCGGGCGTGATGGAGGATTTGTGGAAGCGTGCTTGGGGATATAGGCACCCAAGATGGAGTTAGGAGATGGGGGACATGAGTCACTAGATAGGGGATTAGCAATGGTGGATGCCATTATGCATTGGGTTTCAACTTTTTTCTTGGGGATCCACATGGTTTTGGATTTTCTTTTCATAGGCTTTTGCATTGTTTTGCATTCTTTGATTGGATTTTGCCTTTTTGGAGTATGTCTTTTAGAATAGACATATGGTTGCCTAGGATGTGGATTTTTAGCTTTATGAATTTTGAAGTTGGCATTCACATTGTTGTGGTAAGCTTTGGGAAGATGGTTAGGATAAGCTTTGTGAGATGGAGAGGATATGAAAGAGCGTGTAGGGGGATGATGATGGATGATGTGCCCTGATATGTGCCTTTGTTGATCTTGCATAGAAATGGATGGAATAGGATTTTTATGATGGCTGATAGGAGGATGGAGGATGGTAGATTTTGGGACATAGGGACCCAAAATGGATTTAGCGGATGAAGGGGGGATATGGTAGGTTATTTTAGGTTGCAAAGATGGTGGAGGGGGGATGACATAAGATTTCTTGAAGGAGTGATGGGAGGCTGGTATGGTGGGCTTGGAGATAGGCTTGGTTTGGGGGTGTGGTGTACCAACACCTTTAGATGGTGAGCCTTTGGATACATATCCAAGACCATGAAATCCTAGATTTTTTTGTGCAATAATAGGCTCTCTGATTCCTTGCTCTTGTGGTCCTAAACCTTGACCTTGATAATGCCATTGATTGAGCATTTGAACAAGCTGAGGAAACTTTTTGCTTGCAGAAAATGGTAGAAGTGATTTATTAGGTGTATTGCAATGGGGAGATACTGTTCTTAATTCTTCTGCTGAGAGAGGGCCACCGTGGATGAATGTAAGTGAACCAAGAGGGTAGATTATAGATGGTGGAATAGCTTGGATAGGTGGTAAGATGGAAGCATGGAGCGGGGAGATGGAAGGATAGGATCTTGATGTAGCTGGTGGGATGACAAGATATCTTGTAGTGGAGGAGATATGGCTTGAGGTTTTGGAGATGGTGACTGCACTATGGATGGAAGACATGGTATGATGATATATTCATTTATGCTTTGGGGGATGTCAACATGCTTTTGGGCAGGATCTTGATAGGATTGGTTTGGAGTGGATGGTGTGATAGGAGGTGAAGGGATGGATTCTTCAAAGGCAGCGGATGGATAGATGGAAGATTCAGTAGTGGAGATGGGTGAGTAGAAGATGGATGCATAAGGGTCATTACGAGAGATTTGGGAAATGCTTGGTGGCGATGTGGATAGGATTTGGAGGGATTTGACAGGTGGTGGGATTTTGATGCTTGCAGGAAGTGGAAGGATTTTAAGCAATTTGATGGATGGTATGGGGATGATAGCTATGGGAGATGGACGTGATATTATAGATGGGGAAGCTTCATCACTGACTACTTCACATGGTTGGATTAGATGACATGGCTTATTGACTGTTGGAGGCAACTTTTCTTGTATTTCCTCTAGGAGATTCCTTGGAGACTCATGTGTCGAAGGTGGAGGTGGATTGACAGGAATAGCTAGTGTGATGGGGGTGGAAGATTGGAAGCTTGGTTGATGGGGTGATGGAGGGGAAGCTGGAATATCAGATGACATGACTAGATAGTTTGGAATAACTCTTGGATTTTGGGGGATGCTTGGGGGAATGTTTCTAAGGCTTTCAATATACCCATCATAGTCAACAAGATTTTCATCATCATTGGAATAGGAGGTGGTGGGAGCAAGGACAATGCGACCAAACACATCATGATAGGATTGGTACTTCATGCTTTGATGATGAGTTTGATGGGGATGGGGTCTTGCATATGGATGAACACAGAAGCTCATGGTTGGATTTGGATTAAGCACAGATTTTGGATTAGCTGATGAAAGATTTCCTAGGGAGAGTCAAAGTTGCATGACAGACCTAAAGAGGATTGGTTGGAGATTTTTGGCTTTCCTATGGATGGAAGTCTTCAAGGGCATGTTGTCAAAAGGTGAGAGGTTTGCTTTCCTATGCGCTAGATTCGGTGGAGATTGTGTCAACTTAAGGATAGACTAATGATCCTATGGGCATGACACGAGATTGACCACTTGTGGATCCCAACCTTTAGCTCAAGGTGATGAGGGATGCAAGTGACAAAGCTAGATTACCCTAGACAATGCTCTGTCAGAGGGATAACCTTGGTGAGATTGGTTGATTGGTAGGATAGATTGATTGGATAGAAAATTTTGGCAAAGTGACAACAACTCTTTAAAGGCTTGGGTGATTTTGGATTGGGTTGCTAGCTGGCTGGGGGGATGATTTGGATGGACTTTGAATTTGGGATTTTTCTAAGGCAAAGAACTAGATAGATTCAGTTGCATCGGGGGAGCTCGGATGATTTTCTGATAAGGCAGTGACTACGCTAAGTATGCCTTGAATTGGGAGATTTCTGCTTTTCTGGGATTTCGACCAAAATTGGCAAACATTCATTCAAAAGCTATGAACAAACAAGCAGACAAAAGTTTTGAACAAGCACGTCAAACACACCAACATCTTAGGAAGCTTTCTACAAGGATGAAATTTGGTTTAGCTAGGGAGTCCTCGATATACACAAGGTACGTGAGGCCCAAATTTGTAGATGAAACCAAAAAGATGTCACACAACCGAGAGGAGCGGTAACCCACTTCTCCTCTTTCACTTCTCAAGGGTATAAAGTTCCTTGAGGCTTAGCCTGAGTGACAAAATTTTGATCCCAAGAGAGGTGTCTTTGGATTCACCTCCCGATCTTTATACTCCGCCGAAATGCTGGAGTTGAGGTCGTCCCAAGGGGTGATGAAATCCCCAAGCAGGCCTCCTAAAAAGCTAAGACAAGATTTTGGATCTTAATCTTATGCACCCAAGATGGCCTCGAAAGACGACAAGGGGAGAGAAGACTTGGATGATCTTGGGCTAAAAAACACGCTTGTTCTTTTAACAACTGACGCTTAAGTTTTCTGATCTAGACCTTGCAAGCACTCATGTTTAAGATACAATGTTTATTCCAACTTTGAAGCATCGACAAAAATAAAATTGATCGAAGAATGCAAACAAGAAGAAGAGTTAGGGTCAACAAGAAGGTAAACCCGTGCGCCCGGAGGCCCTCCACGTCAAGTATCGATTGATTTTTCTTTAAGGCATTCAAGATTGAGTGTGAGTTTATTTTAAGCCCAAAACAAAGGTGTGTGAGATTCAATTTCAAGCGCGCGCCCGGAGGCCCTCCACATCAAGATTTGTCCAATTTTTATGCCCAAATGAAGTGTGAGCGAGATTAATGCGCATTCAAGAAATTTTCTAACTTAGAAAAACCACTAAAAACCCAAGTGAGTGGAGTTTGATTTGCGTGGAGCACTTAACACCCTCTTAGGTGGACCCATCCCCATAGATGGCATTGAGATTGCAACCAATGGTTAAATTGATGGGTGATTAAAGAGGGTGAGTCCAATGACAAACTCACTCAAAGCATTTTTATTTGTTTTTATAACTTAAAAGATTACAAAAATGTAGATTCTTTTTATGCTCCAAAAGATGATTATTTGATCTATGGCATTCAAGATTGGATTTGTTGTTTTAATCATGCATTCATAAAAAAACAAACTTTGATTTTAATCCATGGCACTCAAGAGTGATTTTAGCAACATGCATTCAAAGACAAATGATTAAACATTCAAGTTTTTTCCTTTGAGCATTCAAGATTGAGATTTTGTGTGTTGTTTTAAGAACTTTGAAGTGCTTTGTTTTAACCTTAGATCATTCAAGATTGTTTTTGGACTCAAAAGTGAAAATGACTCTTTGGACTTTGCTTTTCATTCAAGATTTTGTGTTCTAGTTTGCATGTTTTAAGCCCAAAAATGATATTCCTAGATTGTTTTGATACATAAAAAACCTAAGAAACATTCAAGATTTTGCAACAAGACATTTGTTTGGAACAAATAACAAAGTTTTTTAGGACAATTTTGGCAACCATTTAGGACTCTTAGTTTTCATGAGATTTTTAAAAGAACTTTAACATATTTGCAAATGAGGTTCATTTTATCCTTGATTGATGCTTTGAGTTTGATTTAGATTTTAGTGTGCACTTAGTGTTGATTTTGAACCTTTTGAAATGGAAACTTGAAGTTCTTTTTAAATTCCCAAAAATGAAGTGTTCCTAACTTTGCATGAATGCATCTAAAACCTTGATGTTGCAAGGATGCAAATGATTAGATTGGTTTAGTTTCACTTGTTAAAAGATTTTTCCTTTTTTGCAAATTTTTAATTTTTTAATGGATTTAAGTATGATTTGGGGGTTCATTTTAAGCACTAAAAAGAAGTGTATATGATTTTGCTTCCTTAAAAAAAAAAAAGGCCAAGATCTCCCACAAGAAGAAGAAGAAGAAGTAGATGGAATAAGAAGAATATAGACAAGAAGAGGAAGAAGAATTCCAAGTGCTTTGTCCACCTATAAGCTTGAAAAATCTGCAAATACTATGAGATAGACTATGAGTTCCTTTGTCTTCTTCATGCTCATGTGGACCTACAAAACCAATTTATACAATCCTACCAATCACAAAAACAAGCAAAATTAGCCAAAATCAGCAAATGAAATACAAAACTTGACTAAAAAAGCTAATGAAGATGACCCATGCAGGGTCCCGCCGGGCATGCCAAAATGTATATGAGCAATGTTAGTATGCTAATAGAAACCAAATTTAAATAAAGCTTCTACAAACTAAACAAAATTCATAAACTTCAAGATAGACTAAGATGAGCTCTCAATTGAAAATATGAGCCATTAATGGGCTCTCTCAATGAGAAGCTCTCTCGTTGAGTGGCTTTATCTAAATGGATAGGATGTATGCTCAAGCTTTATGCTTCAAAAAGGGCTTCAAATGGAGTTGGAATTTGGGTGTGAGTGTATGGTTTTGATATAAAATGGCTTCTCAAAATGGCATTATGACTTTACTTCATGAATTGTGTTATTTTGCAAAGGGGAAGGATCTAATTTATAGGCAAGAGGCTTGAGGGATTGAGGGCTAAGATGCAAGGATGGGAAAAAGCTCATGGAGGGCTTAGATTGCATGAGAAGAGAGCACATGGATTGTGTTTTCTTACAACCAATCAAGGAGTGACACATGTCACATGGTGAGAGGATGGAGGAAAGGGGAAGGATGAGTCAACAAAAGAGGCTCAAGGGATAAAATCTTCATAAAGACCCTTCATAAGTGCTTTGTAAGAACATTTATGACTTTGTGGGCTTTATAAAGTTTTGTGGTTGAAGATATTTGTGAGAGATACCATGAAATTCGAATTTGAGGGTTTAGGGAGGTTTTAAGCTTGCTTAGGGTTGTAAAAATGATTAGAGGAAGGGTTAGAGATGGCTTAGGACTAGGCAAGTGGATGGCAAGTGGATTGCAATTAATGAGGGTGGGTGAAGGAGGAGATATTTGTTAACTTTGGCTTGAGTTAGCAAGTCTTAACCCATGTTTAGGGAATGTGACAAGGTTAGGAGGGGATTAGGATTAGGGTTAAAGACATCTTCTAGAAGAGTCTAGGCTTTGGATGAGGATGAAGACTTTCTAGAAGAGTCTAGAACTTCCTAGGATAAGATTTTATGAAATAAATAAAGTTTTATTTATTTCAAGGGTTTGGGTTGAGGAGATATTTATTAAAATATTTTTAATAAACATGAGGATTAATATTTAATCTTGATTAAATATTTTGAGTTGGGATTAGGGGTAGGAAATGATGAGATTAGCCTTTAATCGAAATTAAAGAAGGATTAGAAGATTTTGGAAGAGGTTATTGGTCTTAAGGAAATTGGCCAACTTTTGGAAAAAAAAAAAAATTATTTATTTTGGGATTTTTGGTCAATTTATTAATTAAATAATTAATAAATAAGGAAATAATGTTTAAATAAGATTTAAACATTTTTGAGAGGGATTCCTTAATTAAATATTTTTAATTAAGATAAAGGGATTTAATGGCATAAAAATTAATTAATTAATTAATTAATTAATTAATAATTAATTAATTAATTAATTAATAATTAATTAATTAATTAATTAATTAATAATTAATTAATAAATGATGATGTCATCAGGACTTTTTTAGAAAATAAAAATACTTTATTTTCTAAAGGATTTTTAGGTGTCTACAGAGGACATTTGCAATTGGAGGCCCATTACCCTTCTGAATGTGTCTTATAAGATTATTGCCAAGACACTTTCAATCTGGCACATGTTGCCTTTAATTGTGCGCCCTAAGCAAACTGGCTTTATTAAGTCCAGATATATTCTTGACAACATTATTGTTGTCTAGGAAGGCATGGAATGGGCTCGCAAGTCCAACCAAAAGGCCATCTTTCTAAAGATTGATTTTGCTAAAGCCTATGATGGCATTGAATGGCCCTTTATTTTGGCTATGCTCCAGGGTCTAGGTTTTGGTCCTAATTTTTTTATAGTCAGTGGAGATGCTCTTTGGTGATGCTAATGCTTGCATTACCATCAATAATTTGCAATTAGAGGCTTTTGGCCTTTTTCACTCAATCAAGCAAGGTTGCCCTTTGGCTCCAATGCTTTATGTCCTTGTAGTTGAAGGTTTTGGCTATTTGCTAGCTCATTCTGTGTATCTGGACTAGTTCGTGACATTTCCTTCCCCAAATCATCTTCTTAGTTAGTCAATGGCCACTTTGCAGATGATTCCTTTCTCACTCTTTTAGAGGACGAAGAAAACATCAACAATTCTTTAAGTTGCCTAGACACCTTTTTTTAAGCCTTTGGATCTGCCATTCAATGGCCTAAAATGCTCTGCTTTCGCCAATCATTCTTGCCAACTCCCCCTTGGCTCAGCCAGTTTGAATGGAAATGGGTTATGCACGAGGAGATTTTCCACTTTCTTGGCATTCTTTTCTCTTTTCGGGCTTCACCTGTTGAACTTTGGAATGTTGTGCTTGCTAGGATTACCAAGAAGCTTGATTATTGGCTTAGGAAACCACTCTCTCTTGCTAGCAAATTCCAAATTTTCTCAAAGGTTCTTGCGGCTACTCATGTTTATTATTCCTCTTGTTGGGCTCCCTCCAAAGCTTCCTATTAGAAGTTGGAAAGGTTGCTTAGGGATTTTCTCTAGGCTTCAAGTCCTGATCATCATGGATTTCACAGAGTTTCCTAGGATTTTTGTTGTCTCCCAAAATAATCTGGTAGTCTTGGCCTGCTTTCCACACAGAAACAAGGCCTTGTACTTTTTGCTAAATGGATTATTCATGCTATCACTAGAGATGAAGCCTGAAAGATTTTGGTCCAGTATTGCATATCTTCCAACTTTCTTGTCAACAGGCTTGCTGAGAAGGGGATTGGTTTCCACACCCTTCTCATCATGCGTGAGCCGATGACCATGTAGGGCTCGTTTTTCATCAAGAGCATATGGAAAACCTAGGAAGCTATTAAGCCTTGGCTTCGATGGGCTGGGGACAAGTTCCACAATGACCTTTCCTTGAACCAACAGAATATTTGGTGGTCTCCCCTATCTTCCATTTAGGGTACTCCCCTTGCCAAGACTTAAGGTGCTAATGCTCTACATTTTTTCAAGTGGGGCATCAGAACTCCCAAGGACCTTTTCTCGAGGGTTTCCATAAGTTTCAGGTCTTGGGTATTCAGTCTGTTCAACCTTGGTGGCATGATTGGAAGTGGTATCCTGCCACTCCATTTTCCAATTATAAGCCAAGTCTGGGTTATCGATGGCTTTCGCCCCATCTTCCAATGGTGGACATGCTCAACCAGAGATGGCATTTGGAATCTTCTCTTTCTCAATGGAGAAAATGCTTTGATACCATTTGGAGTGCTATAACATAACCCAAGATTGCCCATTTTGCTTGGTGCCTTGCCTTCCAAGGTCTTACCCTTGGCTCTCGGCTCAAGCATATTGGAGTTCCAGATCCTAGATGTTCCTTTTGTGGCCAACCAAAATCTTTCTTGCATACTGGTTTTGTAGGCATGCCCAAAATTAATAGCAGTGGATTCATGATTTTTTCAAGTCATTGAGGCCTAAACCTTTTTCTTGGCACATGATTTTGCTAGGTGATTCTCCCGGAATCCCTCAAAAATTCACCTAGATTTGGCATACTTTCAAGATGGAAAGATAGGAATGTTGTTCTTTTCTCACATAGTTTTTGGATATCAATATTGGTATGTACACTAAGGCGTGTATTTGTAATAATGTAATTATGTAGATTCAAGTGCAAGCTAACAAAGTTGCCCTTGAGGTAGCTCACCTACAGGAGCTACTAAACCATTGGGGCAATGCCCCCTGTACCATTGCCAAAGTTTCTCTAGATGCCTTCGTAGATACCTTGATGCCTAGTGGCTTCCATTTGCAGTGCCATTCCTCAGGCTACCACTTGCACACCGTGTGCTCCCAGGCTTCCTACCACCGCTCTCCCAATGGTGGCGATGGTGGATGGAGGTGCCACTCAATTTCCCCTCCTTGTGGTGGTTTTGGTTGGTCCCTGACTCCTCTTGGTGCTTGTTGGGCACTCTTTGGGAAATGACCTCACCTAGATCTGGCAATTTCTCCTCCGCAACTAGAGAAAAAAGATGTGAAGGCTACCACGGATCCTCTTTCTATTGCTATTGAAGATGGCTGGACTGTTCCTAGGGGTTTTCATGATAGAGATGAACCACCGCCCTTGGCTGGCACTACTTTGGCCGCCTGAGGTTGCCTTTTATATGATTTTTTTTTTTGATGAATAGTGTTTGATTTTAGCTACAACCGTGTTTTTTCTCCAGCTACGGTCGTGTGAACTCATTCACGGAGTGATCTTGTATCCCCTGGCCCTTTTTTGTGAATTTTACTCTTAGTATATTTTATTTATAGAATAGGACTATTCATCAAAAAAATAATTGTGAAAAAGATAAAGCTATCATTAATGCATGACATCATTGTTGTTGGAAAAAATATGTGAATTTTTGTTAAGGAAAATTGATTTTTCTCCCTACCAAAAAAAGTATGGACCAATAGAATGAGCACAAAATGTCATTTATAAAATAAGGAAAAATGAAAAATAGATATACAAATTGTAAGTGGCATATAAACTTTTAAATTCTTTGATTTGATTGGTCAAGTTAATGTCATATTAGCACTAACATGAATGCATAAGTATTCCCGTGGCAGGAACTAATAAGACTTGTATAATTCTTGTCAATGTTGTTCATTTTGGTAAAACCTATTTCAATAATAATAATAACAAGAGCTCGATGAGCTGGAGTCCCTGCCTTTTGGCAATGAAGTTGAAAAGCAAAGATTAAATTAAAACCTAAAATGGAGGCTTGGAAACATAAAATAAATAAAATATGTACTAAGAAGAACACTAAAATAGCTTTTATATTTTAAAATAGTAATCAAGCAAACAAGGTAAAACTATAATTGTATAACTATGAAAATGATAAAATATAAATATATAATATTTATGTAAAATTTTAAAACTAAATATATTTTAAAAAATAAGTATATATAATAAATATTATAAGTTCTATCTTTAAAATAAATTTACATAATGATATTATTGATATTATTGATGTTCAATAAGTATGATCAAGATTGTACTTATTCCAAGGAGTTTTAACTCTTAAACAAATGATGGAATTTTGATTACATTAAATTTTGTTATAGAATAGATATATGCGACCTACTAATAAAAATAATACTTCATACCTCAATATCATGATTTGGTGTTATAGAATTATAAGATACTTATCCTTGAATTTAAAATAAAAAATATTATTCAAAATTATTTAATTTTCCATTTAAGAAACCCATGCCTTGCATGTATAATCACTTATCTCTTGTTCCCTATTTTCCTAATGAGGGGGATTTATTATTTTAAACTTTGTTTAAACAATATTAATATTTATACCAAAAAAACATTACAATGGGTAGGAGGAAAATTAAATCAATAAGATATTTTAATAACAACTCTTGCTTTGCTGTAAAAAAAAATGATTTTCATTCCTTGAAATAAGTGAGTGATTTCCATAGATTATTTAATTTTAAAAAAATTCTATCAAACGTAATGTTGCTTTTAGTTTTAATTAATTTTCATTTTAGAAAATAGAATTTATCTCCAGGAAATTGGTTGAGAGCTAATGAGAATGCAAAAATTCCAAAGATGAAAACAAATTTTAAAATACTTTGCTTAAAAACCTTAGGTTTAAACAAGTTTTTGGCATGAAAAAATTAATAGGGGGGTTCTATCAGGAATATTTGTTCCTTGCCTTATATAAGCTAGGGACTAATAATAAAATCCCTCTTTCGATGAAGCTTTTTTGAGCTTGTTAGACACAACGGTTTCATCGAAATCACATTTTTCAATGAGCATCACTCCTTGTCTTGTTGGATGACCCTTCTATAGAGAATACTTGTTGGGGTTCCCACTATATAGGAGTGGAAAATTTTATATTCATCATCTTACATTAACGAAGGTTTTAAACAATTTTTATACATTGTGTATATTAAATCATAATAATTTGAGCATTAGGCTATCACCATCACTGTAAATCAAACTGATTTAATAATGTGACCCTTGAGCATGGTGAATTGGCATGGCTTCCTTTAGGGAGGTCATTAGTTCAAAACCTCGCATTGTCAATAAAATTTAAAAAATAATAATAATGTGACCCTCACCAATTCCAGAGCTTATAATGGATCTTAAGATATTAACTAATTCATTGGTAGACCTAGCTAAAAAATTTTGTTTTTGAACAACTCATCATTAAAATTCTTAATATCAGCAGAGAATGAGTGAATTTCACCAATTAGATTTTATCAACAATGGTTTATCAATGATTTTGCATAAAATTTGTCTGATGTTGGCCTTGTATGTTACTATTTTAAAATTACATCTTTCATTAATGGACTTGTAAAAATGAAGATCTCATTAAATAAACTCTCAATATCAAAATAAAAAAATTCATCATAAGGTTGTGTGTAATTGTGCTCTTATGAAATGTAATCAAACTAAAAGAAGTGTATTAAAATTTGGCCCTTGGAAATTAGCCAAATCATATTATCAGTATCGTAAGAATATAGACATCTAACTAAACAACATACAATAAGTGAGTTCATAAAAATTATCCTAGATTGCAAGAAATCCATTTTCAAAGTTGGCTTCCAAAAAAAATTGAACTAATAAAACTTCTCAAAATTGATTTTTCTTTTCATTTTGAAAATGTATCAAGTTGACTCCTAAGTCTACTTAATCTAGTACAAAAGTGCATTTTCATAGTCATATAGACGATCCACCTAATGTATCATTAATCCCACTGAGAAATATAAATCCCAAATAAGGCCTCTAACCAACTCTCTTCATTTATGCAAACAAAATAATGAAGTATCATGTGATTTTGACTTCCAAAAAATATCAAATGTGCAAATAAAGCTTTGGAAGCTAGTAAAGGGGTTTATTATAGTATTCAAATATTTGCAAGAAACAACTAGCTTGGCTTAGAAAACATTTGGGGGTGAAGTATTGATTTCCACAAGAAACTATTTTGATGGACTTTGCAATGAGTAGGCAATAAAATGAATAAATTGCAAACAACCTTTATTTTGGAAAACTATCTAACAAATTGATGGAACTCTGCAAATGACTGAATGAGAAAAGTAGCATTTTCATGCCCAAAATTTCATGGCAAAACATGACTACAAATTTTATTTTTTTGAAAGGTGAACCCAAGTTACTAACACCTTGACAATTGACAAGTTACAATTAGGTTATCGACTAGTTATGTGTTCTAGACACATGTACTCAAGGCTCCCAAGGAATCGTTACATTCTCTAAGTTCCTAAAAGTCATTATCTTATGGGTAACTCCTTAGTGGTTGGATTAGAATGAGTAAAATTACCTCAAGTAATAAATTTATGTATGTCCTACTTGACAATCAGAGTATTCAATTCTAACATCTTCAAAACATAGGCAAAATCACAATTCAACTTCTTACTACAAGGATATTCATATCCTAGTCATGATTGATGTCATAGTTACTAAGGCACCTATTGTCAAGGCTTGCATCGATGTTCTTAACTAGCCTTAGGATCTATTTGGAAAAAATCAATGATATATTTGCAGGTCATTTGCGAAAAACCTACCCTAGCTTGCATCAATTAACATCCAAATAATATGGCATGCTTATTTATTCACTAGTTATGGAATAATAAGAAGGTAGGTTCATTTATAATATTCTAGCTATAAAACAATATTAGGGTTCATAGCCTATATATAAAGGGACCTTATGCATACGTATTACATATGTAAATATGAATAGTTATTATGTGTACCAAATAATAGCTAGCAACTTAATACAATCAATCCTATGCCAAGTTTGCAATCATATATGGGTACTAAATGAATTGAATTAATAAAACCCAATTACATCTCCATACCTAAGGGCCTAACTATATCGAGTATCTTTAATTTATATATATATATATATATATATATATATATATATAACAATTACATCTTCATACTTACATATTACATCTTCATACTTACATATTTATCCATACACCATAATGGTGACTCATATAGATTATCATTTAGTGTCCTAGCCCATACATATCAAGACCTTATATGAAAATGATAATAGAAGTAAATATATAACCTACTATTTATATCATGTAGTACATGACAACCTTAGTACCATTCATTTATATGTCAATTTTGTTTCTATCTACAATGTAAACTAGTTTTAATAATATACATATATGTTCACATCTAGGATGTTGCTTGGTACATTGCATAACATCATACATTCTAATATTAACACTAAATATTATTTATTATATGCCTATTAAATATTATTAATAACTATACCAAATTGGATAAACTATGCTTCTATCACACCCCAACTATTCTACTATATTATATACAAATTTATCTCACTATATATTGATATTTACTAACTAATCATTTAACAAAAATAACTAACCTACAAGCTAAACATCATATTTCCTAATACCACATAGAATCCAAGAATCCAATCTATTTTATTACTATTGTAACACAACAAAAAACATGTTACTATTTCTTATTGCCAATCACCTACCCCATAGTTAGGATCAAGCCTCAGACAGAAATAATAATTACATGCAAATATAAACAATATTAAAAAATAATAGATCACACAGAAAAGAACACAAGACACTAAGATTTAACATGGTTCACCCAATCCATGGGCTATGTCCACCAAACAAAAAGTCCAATATTATTACAATCCAGTGACAACAACCTAATTACAATCTGTAATCCCTTATAGCTCAATACTGTTGCAAGAACCAATTTTCACATCGTGCCTTATGAAACAATCCCTATCCCTAAGCTCTTTTATACAAGTATTTTTTCCACTTTAGGGTTAAAATTATTTACAACATGTCAGCCATAAATTGGTGAATAAATATTAGCCAATTGGTGAATAGTAGCCCAAAATTATGAAGTATGTATAGTACTTTCTTGATCGGTCACCACAAACTAACAATCTCCCACTTGGGGACTGATTAGACTCCACACTAAACAACAATCTCCCACTTGGAGACTGATCCTATAGCAATACTGCTACCACATGGGGCTCCCACTAGATCAAACCACCCTAGACTCTATTGTTCTTTTATTTGGTTTAGTCTAGAAGACCAACCAAATCTGAACCCTAGACTCTATTGTTCTTTTATTCAGTTTAGTCTAGAAGACCAACCGAAGCTGAAGAGGAATTCAACTTCTCCCTTGTCACTACCTTTGTAAACATATCTTTTGGATTGTCATCTATATGTATCTTGTCCAACTTTAACTGCCCATCATCTAAAACTGATCGAATGAAATGGTACTACAACTGTATGTGTTTTATCTTTGAATGCAAAGCATAATTCTTCACAAGATGAATAACACTCTGACTATCTATAAACAAATAATTATCCCACTGAGGGCATCCCAATTCTTCCAAGAAGAACTAAATCCATATCATCTCCTTGGTTGCCTCTGTAGCAGAAATATACTTAGCCTTTATAGTGGATAAAGCATTAACCTCTTGTAACCTAGAAACCCAGCTCACTGCATTGTTCCACCAATAGTAAATACATAACCTATAGTACTCTGCCTAGTATCAATATCTCCTACCAAATCTGAATCAATATAACCCTATAAAGTAGTAGTAGAGCCCCCAAAGTGTAAACACTTACTAGATGTTCTGCTCAAATATATGAGAATCCATTTAACAACATTGTAATGCTCAATTCCTAGATGACTCATATACCTACTAATGACTCTCACTACATGTGTAATATCTATCCTTGTATATACCATAGCATACATCAAGCTTCCTACAATTGAAGCATAGGGTACCTTGGACATCTTATCCTCCTCTTCTTGTGTCTTGGGACACATCTCCTTAGTCAACTTCAAACGACCAGGTAAAGGTGTGCTGACACCTTTAGCATTCTCCATAGAGAAATGTTGCAACACCTTCTCAACATAATCAACCTAAGATAGTATCAATTTCTTATTCTTCCTATCTCTACAAATCTTCATACCAAGGATTTTTTTTGCTGCCCCCAAATCCTTCATAGCAAATGCATGTACTAACTGGCATTTCAAGCCCTTAATGTGATCCATGGTAGACCCAGCTACAAGCATATCATCAACATAAAAACATAAAATGATGTAGTTGTCATCATCCAACCTCTTAAAATAAACACAATGATCTAAATGACACCTACTGTATCCATGCTCATGCATAAAACTATCAAATTTTAGATACCATTTTCGAGGTGCTTGCTTCAAGCCATATAAGATTTTCTTCAATATGCACACTAAGTTCTCCTTACCTTTGACCTCAAATCCCAGTGGTTGAGCCATATATATCTCTTCATTCAAATCACCATGAAGGAAGGTTGTTTTAACATCAAGCTGCTCCAAATGCAAAACTTCAGTAGCCACAATACTTAAAACAATGCGAATAGAAGTCATTTTAACAATAGAAGAAAATATTGTTAGAGTAATTATTCTTTTACACTTATTAATTAGATCATCTTGATTTAATTGATTATGTTGTTTATTACTCTAGTTACTTAAGCTATCTCTTAGGTGCATATAATTGATATTTTATATTAATTATAATGTGCAAACCTAGTTTTCTTTCCCTCTAGGGTTTCGTTCACCTTTAAGGTTGAACTTTTGTACTTTCCATTTTCATAACTTGGAATACAATTTGGATCTCCCACTATTGAGATTTTCCAAGCTCTACTTTTCCTTTTCTAGTTTCTCTTTAGTAAAGGTTATTTGCATGTAGGTGTTCTTGGTGATCTATGAAGTTGGTTTTTACAACTTCTACATGGTATCAGAGCGTCCCTGCTACTTCCTAGTTTGAAAACTTTTGAAGCTGCAATTCCAAGTCAGGAAACCCTAGCTTTTTAAGGTTTTTTCTTTTAATTGGGAGGAGGGCATTTTCTTTTTAGCTCACTTTGGGCCAAAATGGACACTAATATTGAGCTCAAAAGGCCCGTTATAGTAAGAATTCATATAATTTTTTTGAATTTTGGTTACTATAGTGTAAGGTAAAAAAATTGGCCTCCTGGAGGGCCATACAGATGATTTTTGAAAAAAAATGACCGCAGTGGTTGTTGCTTCGCTGCCTTGACATTGTCGCAATGCCTCCTGCACTCAGCCTGGGCTCCACCTCCATAAGTAATGTGACCACCAATGCTCCACCAAGTTGTCGCCTCCACCGCAGTGCAACCCCCGTCTGTCACCAGGTCACCGCCTCCACCGGTGGTGCAACACCTGACCACCACCCCAGTGTGATGTCACAAATCTAGGCACCTACATCAGCTTTCTAATAGTACATGTTAGCTTTTCGACAATACACATAAGCTTTTCAAGAGTACATGTCATCTTTCTGACAAAACATGTCATTTTTTAGTAGTTTTTCCCAGCCCATGCTAACGTCATTTTTGGCAAGGTGATGTCATTTCTCGGTCACTAGTGTCAACATTCTAGCAGTCAATTTTTTTTGGCAATGATCAGTTAATGGTTGTATAGCTGCCAAATTTTTTGCAATGACTGTATTTTTCTAGAGTGAGCTTGTCTTTTGGAGCAACAGTTGGTTTTTTGGCCATAACTTGAGCATACAAAGGTCTTTTTTGGATCCAAAAGAAGCCCCAAAAAGCTAGTTCCAAGATGGAGATAATGATGTTGGTTTCATTTCATTTTGAGTCCATTTGAGCTCCTATTTTTAGCATTTTGGATTAGGGTTCTATAAATAGATGCAAAGTTTACCTCCTTGGTTCTTGACTCATTCACCAGCATTAAGGACTTCTTGATGAAATTCAAGTCTCTTTGATCTATGTTACAGGTTGTTGGAAAGACAAATTCAGATGATGAGTGTATCTTTCTGATACTCTCCAAGATTTGAGGTCCTTATCAGATTTTCACTTCTACCTTCTACTCCACTAAGGATGCTCTAGGTGCATGACATGTTATGCCCTCTTTTGAGACATTCTGTGATAGGTTAACTCATGAGTAGTCCAAGATCACTCAGATGGATTCACTTTCAGGTTCACAGTCATAGGCATTTCTTTCCAAGTCACCTCAAGACACACAGAAGTTGAAGCCAAAGCAGATATCAAATTCCTCTTCTCAACACTCTACTGGTTCATCATCTTCTTCTAAGAAGGAGAAAAAGAAGACTGAGACTCCTACCTATGCATATTGTTGGAAGGGACCTCATGATGAGTCACATTGTTTTTAGAAGAGATTTGATGGCTACGAGAAATAGATTGCATATTTGCAAGCTCTTCTTCAAAAGAGCATTGTTTCCTCTCCATCCTCTTCTACATCACAAGGGTCTACCTTTTAGTCTTCTTCCATCTCTTCAACATCTACACTAGATTTTGGATAGGGTCATGCAGTACGGGCATCCATTGCATCCCCTTCCTAGGTCCCTTGGATACTGGATTCAGCTGCTTCTCACCATATGGCATCTTCTCAAGGGGTCTTCTCCTTTATTGAGGTTTCTCCCATTCCTCATATTCTCATGGGGAATAACACTGGCCTAATAGTCTACAGGAAAAGGTTTAGTTTTCATTTAGGATGGCGCATTCAATGATGTATTGTATATTCTCTCTGTATCTGCAAACCTTCTCTCAATGTATTAGATTACACATAGTGGATCAAGGAAGATAGTTGAGTTCACTGCAAATTCAATCTACATTCAGGATAGTGCAACAAGAGGCCTTATTGCTATAGGAATAGTTGATCATACCACTCGTCTCTACACCTTCTTGCACTTTGGTCCACCATCTCCATTGTTGGAGCATGGCTCTTCTCTTTTGTGAGAGCATCATGTGGTGCAGTTAGGACACTTGAACCTTTGAATTGTTCCCAAGATCATTATTTTGACTACCACACCACATCTAGTTGAGGTCTTTTCTCTTTAGTAGGATTCTTCTTCAGCTCTGCCTAAACCTCTAGCTCCTTTCATCTAGCCTCTAGGTGCACTTGTTGAGGATCCACATGTTTTCTCCTTTGAGCATCATTCAGGCCTTCTAGTTTCACCTCTCTTTCCGAGGTTTCCTTGTTCTATGCCCTTGTTTCTTTTGCATCATTGGGTCGATCATTTTTATAGGGGCTTTGTCATTTTGGGGGGGTTTTGGTGTCTCTTTCCTCTCTCATGGGGGGGCTGGTTGTACTCATGGTTTTGAGAAAGTCTCTTGAGCCATTTCTTTTTGTTGTTTTTTTAATCTCTTTTTGGAGAGGAGTTTATTAGGTTTTCTCCTTTGTCTCTGATTTACAAAGATTTCCTTGTTTTGGGTACCTGATTAGGCCTTGTTGCCTAGACCCATTTTCTTGCTTTCATAGCTTTGCTAGGTTAGTTTACCTCTTGAGATTTGCTTAAGGGGAGGTGTTAGAGTAATTATTCTCTTAAACTTATTAATTAGATCATCTTGATTTAATCAATTAAGTTGTCTATTACTCTAGTTACTTAAGCTATCTCTTAGGTGCATATAATTAATATTTTATATTAATTATAATTTGCAAACCTAGTTTTCTTTCCCTTTAGGGTTTCGTTCACCTTTAATGTTAAACTTTTGTACTTTTTGTTTTCATCACTTGGAAAAAAAATTTGCTCTCACATTGTTGAGATTTTCCAAGCTTTGCTTTTTCCTTTTCTGGTTTCTCTTCAGTACTGGTTATTTGCATGTAGGTGTTCTTGGTAATCTATGAAGTTGGTTTTTACAACTTCTACAAATATCTCATCAACATCAGTGCCTTTTTTCTATGCAAATCCTTTTACAACTAACCTGGCTTTAAATCTTTTCTTACCTCCATCCTCTTCTTTCAACCTGTAAACCCATTTATTCTGTAAAGCCCTTTTACTTGCAAGCAACTTGTATAAATCATATGTCTTATTTTTTAGCAGAGTCCATTTTTTCTTTCATTGCAAACTCCCACTGAATCTTTATATCCACCTGCACAACTTCATCATAACATTTAGGTTCACCAGCATCAGTAAGTAAAATAGAATACAAGGAAGGATAAAATCTTTCTAGAGGTCTACTTAGCTGTGTTGACCATCTAATGTTCACTAGGGTGTGTGGTATTTTTTGTTGTGGTTGTTGCACATCATGAGGAATTGTTGGAACACAATCTTTTGGAGTATCATCTAGCACTACATAATCATCTTCTTTTGTCTCATGTTGCTGCAATAGATCTTTGTACAATACTTTCTCACTAAATATGACATCTCTCCTTCTTACAATTTTACAATTTTCAAAATCCAAAAGCTTATAACCAAATTCATTAATGCCATATCCAAAAAATACAAATTTATTTGACTTAGCTTTCAGCTTGGTTCTATTTTCAGAATCTATATGAGAAAATGCTTCACAACCTAAGGTTTTGAGAAAAGAATAACTCACCTTCTTACGAGTCCATGCTTCCTCTAGAATACCACAACCCAAAGGAGTAGAGGGAACTTTATAAATCAAATATACAATAGTATTGATAGCCTCTATGCACATGTATAAGGACAACCTAGCATGCAACCTCATGCTCCTTGCACGCTCCATTATAGTCTTATTCATGCGTTCAACCACTCCATTTTCCTATGTAGTCCTTGGAATAGTTTTTCATTTATGAATACCATTAGTGGAGCAATAATCTTCAAATTCATGACTGCAATACTCACCACCATTATCAGATCTAAGAAATTTAAATTTCTCACCAATCTCATTTTCAAATAAGCATTTCCATTTCTTAAAAGTTTGAAATACATTAGATTTTTGTCTAAGGAAATAAACAAATGCTTTTCTAGTTGCATCATCAATAAATGTAATATAATAATGACAACCACCAAGGGAAGATACCTGAGCTAGTCCCCATACATTTGTATGCACAAGCTCTAATTTCTCCCTTTTAATTTCCTTCCCACTCTTCACAAAACTCACTCTCTTTTGTTTTCCATACACACAACTTTCACAGAAATTTATGTTAACACATTTTAGACCTAGTAAAACTTTCTTTGAATGAAGTACTTTCATACCTTTCTCACTCATCTTCCCAAGTTTGTTGTGCCATAGTGTTGTATCAGAATCTACAACAACTATTTGTTCTCCATGCTCAATTGTAGCAACTATTCCTAAACATTCATGTTTCTCTGAAGAAATTAAAGTAGAAGGAACAATATGACCTGTACAAGGATATAAGGTGCCTACTTTCACACCTTTTGCTACTATAAGGGAACCTTTTGAAATCTTCCAATTTTTATCATTAAAAGTAACTACACAACCCTCATCACCAAGTTGCTTTGCTGAAATTAAATTCTTACTTAGCCTTGGAACATGTCTTACTTCATATAGTAGCCAATGATTCCCATTGTACAACTTAATCTTAACTTTTCCCTTTCCAACAATTTGATAGGGTTCATTATCCCCCAAATAAACAAGCCCAAAATCCACTTAGACATAATCAATGAAATAACCTCTATGAGGTGTAGCATGAAATGAAGCACCAGAATCTAAAACACATGAATCATCAATACTTTCTAAAGACAGAAGCAAAGCATCCTCTTCAAATTTGTTACTTACTACATTTGCCTCCTTATTCCCTTCTGGTTTATCTCCTTCATTGTTCTTTCCAGTCCAACAATCTTTCTTCTTATGCCCTATTTTACTACAGTACCAGCATTCTTTTGGTCCTTTGGATTGAGACCTCTTCCCCTTTGACTTTCCTTTTGATTTTCCATGATTTCCAAAATTATTTCCTCTTTTAGTCATTCTGCCTCTGCTTTGTGCATGAAAGCACTTCCTGATGTAGATCCACCTAAGGTTTTCCTACAAGTTTTCTCACCCAAAATAATACTGATCACATCATCATATTTTAGAGTATTAGATCCAAAAACATAATTACTAATAGCCATTACCAAGTCATTCCAGCTTTCAGGCAAAGAGCACAAAAAAGTTCTTCATCAAAATTAATACCCACATAAGATAACTGACTAGTAACAATATTAAACTCAATTAAATGATCTACAATAGTTCCACCTTCTTCCATTTTCATATTAAATAAATGCTTCATGGGAAATTCCTTATTTGAAGCGGAGGGCTTTTCATACAATTTCGCTATGATTTTTGTCAACTCTTCCTTCATCTTTGCTTTTGTAATGTTATATGTCATTGATGGTGCCAAGCATAATCGAATGCTTCCAAGTGCCTTTTTTTCTAAAATCTCCCAGTCCTCATTTGCTACACTTCCCTAGTTTTTAGTTTTTCCTTCCAATGGCTTCCATAAATCTTTTTGATAGGGATAGTCCTCCATTTGTATCTTCCATAACTAAAACTTCTACCGATTAAACTGGTCAACGCTCAACTTACCCTTGTCTTCTATCGTTCCCACTCAACTGTGAGACTTTCCTACAAAGGATAACTGAAAAACAACCTCGCTCTGATACCACTTGTTAGGATTAAACCTCATACAAAAATAACAATTACATGCAAACATAAAAAATATTAGAAAATAATAGATCACACAGAAAAGAATACAAGACACCAAGATTTAACGTGGTTTACTTCAATCCTTGGGCTATGTCCACCAAGCAACAAGTCCAATATTATTACAATCTAGTGATTACAACTTGATTACAATCTATAATCCCTTATAGCTCAATACCGCTACAAGAACCAATTTTTGCATCACACCTTATGAAAAAATCCCTAACCCTAAGCCCTTTTATACAAGTATTTTTGTTGCTTTAGGGTTAAAATTAGTTACAATATGTTGATCATAAATTGGCAAATAGATAATAGCCAATTGAAAAATATTAGCCATTGGCAAATAGTAGCACATAATTTTTTTATGAAGTATGTATAGTACTTCCCTGATCAGTCACAACAAACTAACAATAGTGCCCTCCACTCCCACCGCCCTTCCCCCATGCTCGCCTCCCTCATATATACCTCCTATCTTTACTAATCCCCTTTCTATTTTAATTTCACATATTATAATGACACATGACTAATCTAATTCCAGCACTAACTATCCCACTAACACTCATACTAATAATATTACTTTCTCATTGACTTACTCTAACTTCCATACTAACTAACATTAAACTAACATAATCCTAACTAACTACCCTCAACAAGTATCACCCCTTTAAAACTATGTGACCCTTATCCTCAAGGGCCCAAGTAGAAACAACAAACAAATAGATTCTTGATGTGTTTGATCATATGTGCTTGCCTTTGCTAGTTTAATGGGTTGAAGAAGAACGGGGGTGGGCTAAACATGGTCTCGGTCGATGGCATGGAGAACTAGTGTTCATGCATGCACCGAGATCAATCTTTGAATGCGAGCACTACCAGGATTTTGGGTAGGTTGAACGAGGGTAGTATACCAAGGTTGAAACATAAGCATGAGACACGAGGGCATGAGAACACTACTAGAGAATGTAGGCATATTCTAAAGACCTAGAGTTTGTAGAATAATGCAAGAGGGCCCTACGAATATTTAACCCACCTCCTTATGTTGGATTCTTTTACACTTTTGTTTATCTTGCCTCTCTCAGAAACATCAAAGGTTGCCCTGTCAAAACAAACCACTCTCACTTTTAAACTAAATAAACTAAGTAGAAACATAAAAGGAAAAATGTTAGCCAATGTGGAGTTAAAGGCTCCCTTATAGTTAGAAAACCAAGGCAACAACCCTAAAACCTTGACCTTAAACACTTAGACAATAGAGATGACAGACTTAAAGATAATGGCAACAATGGTCGCTTATATTCAAACAAATTTTTTAGAGATGATAGCAGAGATAGTAGTAAATAGGGACTGCCAAATAGAGGTAGCAAGATCAATGACACAAGTAATAACAAGTAGATGAAAACTAGAGGCAGAGGGAAACACCAATACAAGGACATAATCATAGACTAAGATAGGGCATCGAGGAATGAAACAAGAGCAGGGCCATATGTTTGGATGGTTAATATAGGAAGATTGTTTGATCTCTTCTAACTTCTCAGGACAACCCCCACTAACTCCTCAAAATGTGGTTTGGAACATTGACTTTTAGAATCAAGTCTCCGATGCAAATAACTAGATAACCCACAAATAGGGTAGCACCCAAGATGATAAAACTGATAAATCAAATCAGATGGAGAAATGTGTTTACATCAATGTAAAGCAATACAAATGAATCTTAAGGCGCAAAAAGATCTAATAGTATGAATAAGAAAGAAGAGTAAAATTAGCTTACATTCTCCCTAGAACCATACTAAAAGCTCTAGAACTAGTTGAGTTGCACGAGCATAGAAAATCTAAAGGAGCAGTGAATAGTGAGGCTAGTCTCACACTAATTTCAAAAAAAGGAAAGGGAGCAGCCCAGATGATAAACAAGGTAGAGATTGGTGAAAGGGGGCCCACAAGCACATATAGCCCATTTTTGACACCATTAACATGGCACTTGGAGTCATTTTTTATTGAACTAAACTTCATGAAAGAAAGACTCCATGCTTTAGAATCAAGAGCCTAGGTAGAAGATAGTAGGATGAAGGAAGTGGTTGGTAGCAATTTGAGGCTAACAAATGAGAACAAACTACTTGTAGAAAAAGTCCAAAAAGTTCTATTCAATATGGAAAAAGGAGAATATGAGTTGATCTTATTAAGGAAGGCATTGGAGGCAATGAAAGTAACATGGGAATACATAATAAACAAGGAAGAATGGGAGGACACACAAATTATAGAGATACAATTTGCAATGACAAACATGGAGCTAAAAGGTGACCAATAGAGAGAGCAAATAGAAGAAGTCAAATCGTGGACCCAAATAGTGAAAGGAACAGAAAACACACCAATAGAATTCATAGAGAAGCAAGTGAAAAGGTAGCTACAAGAGGAGAAAGATAGAAATAACAGGACAATGAATATCATTATCAAAGGGCTAAAGATTATGGAGAAAAGGAGAACACACAATATCTAATAAGGGATTTCCTCAAAGATTGCCTAGAATGGTATGGAGTAGCCCAACATACACAAAGGATCGATAAAGGATGGAAAGATAACGTGGATAAACATGTGAGGGTTAGCCTTAAAATTTTAAATGATAAGAACTTGATTATGAGGAATAAACAACTACTCAAAGGCACATGTATTTATAATGACAAAGACCTCACCATTGGCTAGAAATAAGAGAGAAGGAAAGAATGGGAAAAAGTTAAACAAACAAGAGACAATGAAAAGTGGGCATGGTTACAACATGGTAAGGCGCAAATCAGTGAAAAAATGGAGAATAAGAAATAGGAACTAGGGGCCCCTAGGAGCACTTGATTATAGTTAGTTGGAACTACAGAGGTTATCCTTGGAGAAGAGGACATAGTTTAGGGCCCATAGCTAGAGGCAAAGATATTATTTTACTCATGGAGACTCATGAGAATGATGGATGAAAAGTTCTAGAATTTGAAAGCTACAAAAAATTCTTAGTGTGGAATGAAATAACTGAGAGTGGCAATGGACATGGGGGAATTGTTACAAGATAGAGTTGTTGTTGCACCAAAAGATCGACCTGTTAATGCCCGATACAACCACTAGACTTATACAACACAGGAGATGGTTAAGCCATGTCATGAATCTTGCAAAGGAAGGCTAGTGGTTAGTCCAACAATTCCCCCCTTAGTGTTACCCAAGGACATTCAAACCTATGACCAATCTATAATACCATTTGTTACAAGATAGAGTTGTTGTTGCACCAAAAGATTGACCTATTAATGCCCGATACAACCACTAGACTTATACAACATAGGAGATAGTTAAGCCATGTCACGAATCTCAAAGGGGAAGGCTAGTGGTTAGTCCAATGGGAATCACTATTCTAATTAAGGAGAAATGGAATAGATTCATAAGTTTAGAGAAGGAGGATCCTATATATATATATATATGGCTACAAATTTGGGAAAACCAAGCTACTATAAGGATCGATGCACATTACTTTGCATCGAAAGGATCAAAAACATATAAGAATAAAAACTTAGATCATGAAGACCCTTTCTCATCATTGAAAAATGATATCTCTGCTTCCAACACGATGGGGGGAGTTCTCCTACTTGATGACTTCAATGCCAGGGCAACAAACAACCAATCCCTCAATTTAAGGAGCAACTACAAGGAAAGAAGAGACCCGCTAGGGTTAGAAAAATAAAATGATTAGACTTGGAGAAAAACATCTAGAGACATTGAAGGCAATATCAATCACTACAGGATATAACTATTAAGTTTATGTACTTTACATAATATGGTCATATTTAATGGCATGAGGATGTGGCCAAAATCTAGATATATTACATGAAAAACATACAATGGACAAAATGTTGTTGATTATATTATATGCTCTCAAGACCACATCACTAGAATAAAGAAGACATAGATAAGAGAACATCCTGCAGAACCAAAATCAGACCACAACCAAATTTTCTTGAAGCTAGTTTATCATGAGAAACAACAAGAAGGAGAAAAAAGATAGAGCAAGCAAAAATGACCTCAACAAGGAAGAATCATAATGAACCAAGAAAATCAAAAATATTTTAAAGAGGCTCTTACAAGGCTGATTGAAAGTCCAAAAGGTAATGGAGACCACACCGAACAACAAATATTAAGCAAGGAAACCTTAGTTCCCTTAATCAACAAGGCCTTAGAGAAATGCAAGAGAACCAAACCCAAGAAAGAAGAGAAAACTCTTTTCCGACCAATCCTTGGTTTGATGAAAAATGCAAGGTAGAAAAGAGAGAGATGAGAAAGAAAATGGATAAAGAAAGCATTTAATAAAAGAGTACAAACAATTATTGAGGAAGAAAAAATACCTTTATGTGAGAAAGACAAGGATGAACTTGATTGCCCTTGGTAAAAAAAGTCCCAAGAAGTTTTGGAAAGAGATGCAACAAAAAAGAAGACAAATAGATACAATATAACTTGATCCAAATGGTTTGAATATACAAAGCAACTTTATGAGCATGAGAATGACAAGCATAAACCTCTTGCAATCAAGACCACACGAGAAATTTTAATAGTTGAAGATATTTTTCAAGCCATAAAGAGACTAACAAAGGAAAAGGCTCAAGATATAGATGGGTTGCAAGCCGAGCATCTAAAGTGGGGGAGCAACATTTTAGAAACTCATAAATGTTGCATCTTCAATGAAGTCAGCAAGGAGGGTTTCCATAGAAACTGGACTACTAGCATGGTGATGCCTCTCCAAAAAAGTGGAGATATAAATAATCCATCAAATTATCATACCATAATGAACAATACCCTCTTGAGGAAGCTATTTGGAAGCATGGTGGAACACAATTTCAAAAAATGGGTAGAATCAAAACATAAAAGAGCTAAGAGACGGGCATGTTTTAGACCTAAACATTACATTATCGATCATGGTACAACACTAAGATTCTTGATTGAAAATATATGGAACATGCAAGGGGAAGAAGTTTTTTGCTACATCTTTGACTTTAAAAAGGCCTTTGCCATAGTACCATGAGACAAGCTTTGGTTGAGAATGGAAGAGCTACAACTTCCTATTGAACTTAGAGCTGCAACACACAAGACTATATGAGTAGGTAATCACTAAAATCAGAACCATAGAGGGGATCATAGAGAGCATTAGCAGTGATATAAGAGTTTAAAAATATTTCCCCCTCTCCCCTACCTTGTTCGGGTTATATATCAACAAGCTAGAAGAATGTCTAGATAAGAACAACAATGATTGGGTTCAACTAGCCAACAATGTGATAAAACTTCTCCTATATGTTGATGATCTCATTGTGATTGCTAAAATGGAAGATGGGCTGAGGGAACACTTGAAGACTCTAGACATCTTTTGCCATTTGGCCAAGATGCAGGTGAACACTACCAAAAGTAAAGTGATGGTTTTCTCTTTGAAGCGAACCAAGATACAAAAAAAACACTTTCCTTTTTGAGAAAAACCCTTTAGAGATAGTGGAAGAATACAAATTTCTTTGCATTGACTTCCAAAACAAGCTCAATTAGAAAACTTGTTAAACAAACAGAATTCAAGAAGGATGGAAAGTATTATACTCGCTTCATAATAGATCTAGGAATGTTGAGCTGTGAGACTCAAAAACCAAAAAGATTCTCTTTGGGCTATTGGTCATTCTAGTGACTCTTTGTGGGTGTGAGATCTAGGGTAGTAGCTTGTTAGATTAGAAATGGAGACAGGTGGAAAGAATCCAAAAACATTTAATTACCACAAGTCTCAAAATTAAGTCCACGGTCCCCTATGAGATCTTAATGGTGGAAATGGGTATGCTTCATATAGAGGCTTTAACTATGGTTCGGTTAGTATGCTATTTAAAGAAAACTCAAAGTATGGAAGTGCATCACTAGCCCAAATTGATTGTAGAAGAAAAAATGTTTAGAAGAAAAAATACATCGATGAAACACAATATCAAGTGGATGGAAAAATAGAATATTAATATACAAGACTGCACAGATAACATTGATGGAATAAAAAAGTTTACAAAAGAAAAATTTAGGAGCCTTATATGGTCAAATCAAAATGGGTGCAAAAAAAAAATTTATATTAAAGAATTCAACCCAATGAGGGATCTTGAAGAGAAGGCATATATAGGAGCAAATATTAGCTAGAAAACCAAAATGATCATTGTGCAACTTAGAATGAGCTCACATCATTTGTGGTATGAAACTGAGAGATGGATAATTCAAAAAGAGGAATGGGAAGAGAGGGTCTGCCTATTTTGTAGCACATGAATGGTGGAGACAAAATGACGTTTGATCTTAGATTGCCCTACCTACAACAAAATCCACTCTAGATATGGGGATATTTTAGAAACGGACAACCTAGTTACTCTTTTTGAGGAACCACAATTTTGTAGGCCAAAAAACTTAGTGGTCAACATTCATTATCGAAGAGCAAATCTCGAGAAACAACTTCAGAAGAGCTAGGGTTTATTTTTAAGTAGTCCCATAGGCTTCTCAATCCTCAAGGACATAATTGAAATATTTCATTCATTCATCCAAGCTTAACATTGCTCCTTCCTAAAAGCCTATCCATGTGTCCTACCACTACCCTAGGCACTCTTTCCTAGAAATTCTTTTTTCTAGCACTATCCTATCCCAAGCACATGTAAGGTTCCATCAACCTTACTTGGAAGGGGGACAAGCTAATCTCCAGACAAAATGAAGTAAAGAAAAAACAAAGCCAAACTTTTTTTTTTTCAAATTCACGAAAACATAGTATTTTTTGTCCAATTTTTGTTGTTGTTTTCAACTATAAACTATACAAATCATGAAGATCAAATGGTGAAATTTTCAAAAACATCCATGATGTTTTCAATTTTTTGAAAATTGGTCAACTATACAGTTTGTAGGAGTGTAGTCACGTCCCTTGTAAGGGGGCTAGTATAAATGTGATGCAGAGTTGGCAGCACTTGGGAAAACATAGGGTTGGCAGAGATACTATGTTGCATGCATGGGGATGAGGTTCATGACTAGACTCGTACTAGTCTTAGGATCATAGGTTGTGAGTGAGCATGCTTGGATGGAGAGTGGGCATAAGGCATGGGGAGAGGTAGGGACCACTTCCCTCCTCCCCATGTCTAATGACATTAGCCCATATTATGTGTGCTCACACCTTTAAAAAAAATAAAAATTCATTCCCTCTTTCTCTATTGGATGAGGGGTTTCCCAATGTTAAGGGTAGCGACTATCTAGCCATGAATTTTGTTTGGACTGGATGCTACTCATACTCCATGTCATCGCTATCATATGCCATGGTGATCACCAAGTCTGTGTCATCCGTGCAGAGGTCAAATCATAGGTAGATGAAATATTAACAAATTATTCAACTATTTTGAAATTCATGTTACCTCTTACTTTACGGATTGTATGACACAATTTGACTTAAACAATTTAAAACAAAATTATTACAAATTTTAAAACATCTCAAAATCATTCATAAAAATTTAGAATAAACATTACTTACAAAATATTTCAATCCAACACTTGATAATTTAGAATAATTTACCCTCAATGCCATTTAGTCCCAATTTTCTTTGTATTATAGTTTTCAATTTATTGTGTTATATATATTTTTGTTTCATAACAAAAATTTAAAAATATTTTACCAAATTATAATATTTTAAATAAGTGAATACAAAATTTTAAAGATTATTTTTATATTTAGAATTTAAAACAATAATATTTTAGTATTAAATAATTATAATATACATTATATTTTCATTATTATTATTTTAGTATTTAAATAATTATATTTTAGTATTATAAACTCTCTCATGTTTTTTATTATTTATGATAAGTTAACTATTATCCTCATTTTTCATTGTTTTTTGTTTTTCATCATTGTACATATTTATAATAAGTGAATACAAAATTGAATTTAAGTTCTAAATAAGTCATTTGCACAGATACATATTTAAATTAAATTAATTATAAATAGAAATAAATGACCAATCAAATTGTACGATTTTATATGTAATGTGTTACATAAGTTATATAACATATAGTTTAACTTGTGTTCAAAATAAATATTAAAAAGTATAAGGTATGTAACTTTGATCATTACAAAAAGATAAAAAAAAGATACTAGAAACTAATTTCACATTACTCTCACATCTATATAAGAAAATAAGAAAAAATAAAAGAAAATTACTAATAATCTTAATATATATCTATTAAATTGAATTAAAAATATTTACACATAAAAAAGATGGGTAATATTACACTAGATCAAAAGTATTGCAAAGATTGAGAAAAATAATGTGCAAAAGTCAAAGAAAACCATATAATAATGAAATCATACATTTTGTAGCTGTTATTAAGAGATAGTTTAGCTTGTGATCAAAATAAATATTGAAAAGTATAAGGTATGCAATTTCATCACAAAAAAATATAGAAACAAATTTTACATCACTCTCACTTCTATATAAGAAAATAAGAAATCACAAAATAAATTTACTAATAATTTATTATAAATCCATAAAATTGAATTGAAAGTATTTACATATAACATGATTATAAATATAATATTTTATCCAATTGAAAAAATGTGTAATATTCACACTAGACCAAAATTATTAAGAAAATGAAAAAAATAATACACACTGAATATATATATATATATATATATATATCCCAAATTTACCAATTGAATATATAAATTTAAAATTTATTTAGTTTTAAAAAATCAATATCTTTCAAATCATATATTTATTTTAAAGATTTTTTTTTAATAGGTAACATTTTGTATTGTATTAATAAAAATGATGATTTTTACAATAGTGTGTCATAGTGTAAAAATGACACTATAAAAGCCCTCTACTTAACCCCCAATAACAAAAAAATTTTAATGCATGCTAGTTACAAAACGCATTAACACCTTCAAACTACACCCGACCCATTACATTATGCGAATACAAAAATTGGTTGAGCCGTTAGACATGTAGTAGACTACCTTGTAATTTCAAGCCTTAAACCAAGTTGGTGCTTCTTCCTTGGTGAAGTTCAGGATAGATCGATCATCCTCCACATAGCATTGTTGTCTTCCCAATCCGCTCGATTCTGCCTCCCTTGCAAGAGACATGTTGACCCACATCCTTGCTTGTGTGCGCACCTGAGCAACCTCCCATCTTTCCTTTCCCAACTAGTATCTCAACAACTCTCTTGGTGGTCACACACTCTTCCTTGGAGTTATCTTCATGAAACCCTGCTTCCCTCCCCCCATAACCCAAATCTTCTCTTGGAAAAATTTGACCAGTTTCTACCATCCTTCAGCCACTGTCAGCATATGTACCTCACGGGGGGTTGTAGATGACCACACCACCAGAGGTTACAATAGTGAGTCACCACCACCAATTTGCCTCCAAGATTCTAGCCCCATATCCAACCCTTCCCCCAGCTTGGCCCTATCAATGACCTTGTTGACTCCCAAAAAGCATTATGAGTCAATGCTCATAGTAATGATGCATCAAATCTCCTCTTTTGTCTCTTTGACGAGCAATACCAAAGCAACAAAGATTGAGATGATGTCCAAATTGGTCCTCCTTCTCCAGTAGGAGTCCAAATACTCTGGGCTAAAGATCTCCATAACACAACTCATGAAGTCTTGGTCCTCTATGAGGAAAAAGTTCTTTAGTCACCACACCAAAATTTTCCCTTCATAAGCCTATGTTTAATTATCAAACTCCAATACAAACTTGGCCTCCATTTCTAAAAACTTTGCTCAAATGCTTGTGAAAATGAGGCCCTTCTCTTTCTTAAAACTACTCCCACAAAGGATCCGGAAGCACACATTTCATAATCCTCATGTATGTGGATACTTTGTCACACGTGTAGGATTTCTTGTTCATGAGTGTTCTTGATCGAGGGTGAATAATTATAAATCACTCCTTCAAAAGGAGGCAAGTGGATATAATGCCACTAAAAACACACTGTCTTTAATCCAGTTTAAGAAGACAAAAGTCTTCAAAAAGTTCATTCTAATTTCCAAAGGAGGCATTCATGCCCAGGTTGGCCAACTTATCGGCCACCACATTTACCTCTTTGTAAACATGGGAAATCCTAAAGTCCTTGAACTCTAGAAAAAGGCACTTAATCTGTTTGATGTACTTGTCAAGATGCCAAAACTCCAATTTTCCTTTTCTAATCCCATTGATGATAATCTTTGAGTCACCTTCCAAGTGCAATTGCTTGATGCCTAGCTTAGCTCCTAACAAAATAGCCTCTTTTTCTACTTCACCATTCCACCACATTATTAGTCCCATCCCTTAGTATTTTTGCAACAAGAGCTACCAAATTGCCTTCATGGCCCCTTGCAACACATCTACATCCAGAAATGCTTGGGTTCCCTTGGGAAACCCCATCAAAATTGATTTTTATCTAGCCTTAACTTTGGTGGCTTCCAAAAACATCTTTCCTTCCTTTTTTGAGGATTAACCCTTGAAGGCCCATTACCAAGCCAAAATTTAATAGTAGGAAAATTTTCTTGCAGATGAGCATCAAATCTCGTAAAAGATGGATTACGCTCTCTTGATGATGATGTTGTGGGTGATATGACTTCTGCTAGAGCTCTCTCTAGCTTCTATCCAAAGAGACTAATATTCTCTTCCTTTCTTTGGACAATTCTCATGTTCCTCTCCTTCCACAACTCCCATAGCATTTTTGACGGGATTACATTCCAAGCTACTTCAAACACATGTCCTATTTTCTTCTCTGGCCAAGCTTCCAACCGTCCTTTTAAGGTTTTCGTCAAAGGAAAAGCCCAATCCAGTTTGGATTTGACTATTTTCCATATCTCTTGGGAGAAACTATAGTGGAGTGGGAGGTGATCGATAGTTTCTTCTACATCCTTACACAGAGGGCATCTAAAAGGTCCTTGAAAACCCATCCTTTTGAGTCTTTCACCTATTAGGATTTTACCATTGCCTACTAGCCATGTGAATGCTCCTACTTTTGGTAGACATTCCCTACCCCAACATAGGCTGTGCTCCCAATCCACTTTATTATGATTCCCTTCCAATAGCTGGTAGCCAATCTTAACTGAATAATTTCCACTTTTGGAACCACACCAAATAAGTTGATCCTCCAAATTAGAGGCAACCAAACCTCTTTCAAACAAAACCTATTTCATTCATTCCTTATCCTCATTGTTGATCTCCAGAGTTGATGGGTCTTTCCATTTCCTTGGGCAACCCATATCTGCTAGTTGAACATCTATGTAATCTTTAACTTAGGTACCCCAAATATGTTGCATTGTATCAATCAAGCTTTGAGGGATTCTCAAGCTATCCAACTTTTGGCCTCCATCCCATGAATCAATCAAAAAATCTTCCTTGTGTCCATTTTCAATCTTCCAAGTTAAATGATTAGTGATTATTTTTATACAACTAATAAGGAAGTTCCAAATGGCCAAACAATGAGGGAGATCAGAAATAGTCAAAATGTGATCATCCTCCCAATTATCCAAGTATTTTTCTCTTCAAATCTTGATCCATCTCTATTCTCTAGCACTGAACATCTGCCAAACTAGTTTTACCTCTAAAGTTGTATTAGAAAGTATCGAGTCCCTCACTCTTGCGCCTCCACCATCTTTTGATCTACATACCTATGACCATGCCATCAGAGGTACATTGTCTCCTTCTTTTGATCCATTCTATAAGAACTTCCACATATACTTGCGAGTCAACAAAACCTCTCTCTTGGGAATTATGAAGCATTCCATAGAGTATATTAGCATCGCTGAAATTACAACCCAAAGCATAGTGATCCATCTAGCTAGTGTGAGCCATTGTCCTTTCCAACTATCCATTCTATTCCTACATTCATCCACCAACTCTTTCCAGATTTGACCTGTCCCTACTCCTCCTAACAAAGGGGTCCCAAGATATCTCCCTAGAAACTTACCAATCCTTACTTCAAAGAAACCAACAATAAATCTTTGTGATTCTACCTCTATGTTGAAAATGGAAATTTCTAACCCCAATTTATTGACTATCTTGATTCCAAGCCGTAATCAATGAGCACCTATTTCATCACCTTAGCCTTTATCATCGAAGACACACCAAAGAAGAAAGTATCATCCAAAAATTTAGAATGGGATGTATGTGGTATCCCATTTGCAATCTAAATTCTTTTCCAAGCTCTCTTTTTCAAAATTAATTTGCCCAAGACCTTCGCCGAAATGAGAAATAAGAAGGGTGGGATTGGGTCTCCTTGTATGATACCCAAGTTCATACTGAAGAAACCTTGTGGATTGCCATTGATTAAAACCAAAGTTTTGAAGTCTAAAATCATGCTTTTAATACATTTCAGCTAGCTTTCCCGAAATCCAAACCTTTTCAATACATCCAACAAAAATCCCCTATCAACTCTGTTATAGGCTTTGCATATATCTAATTTTAGCATCATTCTCCTTTCCTTTCTCTTACAGGTGGAATGAATCATCTCATGAGCCACAACAATGCCATCAACAATACTCTAGTTGGGTGTGAAACCACTTTGTTTTGGTGAGATTAGAGAAGCTAAAATAATTTTTATCCTATTTGCAACAATCTTTGTGATGATTTTGTACACAGTATTACAAAGAGAAATATGTCTAAAACCTTCATACCTTGATGGTTGTCCTTTCTTCAGGATGAGGGAAATCAAAGTGCTGTTGAAGTCTTTCAAGATGAATCCTTCTCTTCTTGACCCCTCCACCACAATCAGTAGCCTCCCCTTAAGCAATTCCAAAAACTTCTAGTAAAAAAAATCCTAGAAACCATCCAACCCTAGTGCCTTATGTCCACCCAGACCAAAAATTTCTACTTTCAATTCTCTCATCATGATAGTCTCCATGAGCATCCAATTATCCTCTTCTGTTACAATGCTCGATATAACCTCCAAAACCTTATATTGTGCTTATTTCTTGTCTACCTATTCCTCTTGCCATATTGTTGAGAAAAAACCCACACTTTCCTTATTCATGCTATCAGTATATTCCAGTAGGATTCCATTCTTATCTTCGATGGAAAGAATGTGATTTACACTTCACCTAACTTTCATAAAGTTGTGGAAAGATTTAGTATTCTTATCCCCATCCTACAACTAGTTCTCTCTGGATTTTTTCTTGAAATAAACTTCCTCCCTCTTAAAGATTTTTGAGTACTTACCCATTAAGTCATGTTCGGTTTTAAAATCTACTTCATCCATCCCTTGCTCCAAAACCTTATTGTTTAGGGCTGCCAAATCCCCCTCTACCTCTAATCTTTCCTTAAAGATGTTTTTGAAGTGGTGTTTATTCCACTCCTTCAACCATTTTTAAAGATATTTTCATTTAAAAAATAAAATTGAAAAGAAACATTACTCTCCAAACAAGGTTCCTTAATACACCACTCAAACACTAGCTCCTGAAAGCCTTCCACCCTAAACCACATCTGTTCAAATTTAAAATTACACCTAATTGGGATTTCATCTTGCTGAATCACAAGAGACATTGGATAGTGGTTAGACCCTGACAACCCCAAAATTCTACCTTCAAAGACAACAAGTAAAGTCTTCCATTCACTTGCCCAAAAAATCCTATCCAATTTCTTAGCAATATGTGAAAAAACTTTCCTCTGATTTGTCCATGTAAAGTGGCCCCTCTTGGTAGGGACTTCCTAGAGTTGATTGTTTGTACAAAGTTCTCAAAGTCTATCTAAACTACCCCTAAGATATGCTGTTCCCCCCCCCCCCCCCCCACACACACACACATTTATCTAACAAATTATAGTGGCATTGAAATCACCTACAATCATTCGAAACTCATTCCCCAAAGTAGCTAAAAAAGGCCAATTTTCTCCTAAACTTCCTTTTTCTCATCTGATTTGGTGGTTCCATAAAAAATTATCAAGACCCCCAAAAGATTAATAATAAAAGGAGAGAAATGAAGGGCTTGCCAATTCCTCTTCTAGATAAGGGGATAAGCTTGAAGAAGTCTCAGATTCCACAGAATCCCCAAACCCCCAGACCCCCCTATTGCCTCAACAAAAAAAACCTGATCATCTTTGTCTAACTCCTAAAACCTTTGCTACCTCCTCTACTTCCATTTTAGTTTCTAGAATACAAATCATTTCTACTTTCACCTGATTTAGAGCTCTCTTGATTAGGCATCTTTTGCCAGGGGCATTGCAGCCCTTGGCATTCCAAGTAAGGAACTTCATTTCTTCCTAAGAGAGACAATGTCCTTCCCAAGTCTCAAATGGGTTTGACCCTTCACGTTGCCAGCTTCCTCTAGTAACATTTGGTTGTTTTTCTTGCCTCTCTTCTATGAGCTCCCTTGTGCTTTACTCTTCTTGGCCTAGGATTACAAGATTGTGAGTTACTTAGAGAGCCCAATTTGGTTCCTTTCTACAAATTCTCCTTCTTCCAATAGCTCATCAGTTTTTGGTAGATTCCCCAAGAAAGGTACCAGCATCCTTATGGGAGAAATAACCATTCCAATCCCCCTAGACTCCTCTTCATGCTACTTGCTTCACTATGTGTCTTTTATTTCCTATAGTTTTACATTCTCTACAAATTCCATTTGAGACACGTCCTCCAAAACCATATTAGATTCTACCCTTCCCTCCAACACCCTTTATAAATTCCTCGACTACCAAGGAAGTTGACCCCAAGTTCAAATCCTATTGTGTTTCTTGAGGAAGGATCCTATCAGGGGCCACATTAGCATTTGCATTGGGACCACTTCCATTAATACCCTAAGTCAGATCAGTCAAATTTTCCAACTTAGAATCCACACACTTTTCTTTAACCGCTACTCTAGGTATGGAGTCCTACCTTACCTAGGTTTTGGAAAGTCATGGATCCTGTGAAATTGTAAAATTTCTTAATACTTCCTCTACCTTCTCCTTGCCTTTGCTTATGACTATACAAACTTCCGCTGCATGCCCCAATTCCTTACAACTACTACATCATCTAATTTCTTCCTCAATCTCAATCTCCTGCCAACAATAACCTTCAACCGTTTGAATCTCTATTGCATGTGGCAATAGTGGATGTGGCTTCCACATAATGCATATTCTTGCATATTGACTAAAATCTTGCTATTCAATTGCTTCATTAACTTTGATAAACTTCCCAAGTTTGTTTCCTATCATCTTGAAGGTCCCTAGATTCCAATATTCATGGGGGAGATTGTACAACTTGATCCATATGGGAACCTCTTCCACTTTTGCCTATTTAGGGTTAAAATTAGGGACCCAATCTTTGATAAAGAAACCTTCTCCCTCGATAAAAAAGGGCCCATTAAGCATAACCCTTGTTTTATCCTATTTAGAAGCTATGATAATTAGGAAGAAACCATTTGTCAAGGTTTTGATAATCACCTTCGGCCCCCAAATATCATTAACCCAACTTCATAGTTTAGCCATGGGTGGCCATCCTCCTCCTCATTTCATGAAAAAATCCTAGTCCCTTAGCATATTCACTGATGTCTTCCATTCCTCCATGTTTATTCAGATGTTGATCACCTTTCCACTATGGGTAGAGCATTTTTGTGAGCCCTCTAGATGTTAAAGGCCTCTCTTCATGCCTCCTTACCCACTTCCAGGTGAACCCTATTACTCTCCTTTGGATTTTAACCCAATCCTCCAACTTGTTATGTATCCCTTCAGGAAATCTGTGATTGTCTCCATGCTTCTTTTGGCCCAAGAAGCCACCCCAAGAGACATTCTGGTTGTGAAAAGGCTTCAAGGGTTGCCACATAGCATTTTGGGCTCCCTTCCCTTCCTACTATCGCTACCTACTGCCATAGCTACGAAACCCTAGTCTTTGCTTGCACTCCACCATCTTTTCAATATATCTTTAAAGATTTTTAATTTTTAATTTTATATAATAATATTAATTGAAAAAAAAAGCTGGCTAATAAGTTATTTTTACTTTCAATACACATTTAATATATTAAAAAAAAAAAAAAAAATGTATATGTTTAATCAATTATACATACATTTTTATAAAAAAAAATATTAAGAATATTTAAGAAATAAAATATTAATAAAAAATGTTAAATTAAAAAAATAGTTTAAAAATGATATCAAAATTTAACCAACTTATTCATATATAAATTCAAATTTAATTTAATTTTTAAAATAGTATAATACATTTTTTAAAAGTTTAAATAAATACACATTAGGTGAATTATTTATAGTACCATATAAAAACTAACTTTTGTTCTTAATGTTCACTTTAAAAAGTTAATAGTTGAGTAGAAGCACCCTAAATTAAAAAAATTAGATAATAAAAAATTTAACACTATTCATAAGAGAAACAATGTACAAAACTCACACAAGCATTTCACTAATAGCACAAAAAGATAAATATGTGCATGTCGTATGGTATGGGCATGACCATCTAGCCAACGAATTTCATGGCTAGATAGTCATTGCCAATGTTAGGCACTTAAGGGGATAAAGGGATTGTAAAAAGGAAATTAAGTTTTTTATTTTGTTTATAGGGAGTTTTATCATCTATAATGATAAAGTCACATGAAGTTTCTTTGAGCTCTCCCATATATCTTTTTGACTAGTTTAGTTATTTTCTAATTTATTATTTCCCATGACATGGAATCTTTGGTTATATGCCCTGATTATTTTAATAGGGCTATATTAGGTGTTGGATAATGGAATTAAATGGAATTCCTCATACATTTTCCAAGAGTCTCAAGCATTCTCACATCACTTTATCTTTTCTTGTCTACTTATATTTACACTTGTATTTCCATCTCTGATTGTTATCTATGACCACAAAATTTTAATTTAATGTTGGAACCAAATTCCACACGTATTGTCATTAAACAAGCATATCTATGAAATCAACTTAATCAAATCTTCTTAATTTCTAATGAACTATAGATGCATCTACATATTGGACAAATTTCATCATGGAATCACTTACAATTTCAAGCATATAACATTCAAGAAATCACTATTGAAATAATATAAACACATGCTTGTTCTCTTTCAAATGAATATTGAATACAATAGATTAAGTACTTGGCATTTTTGAAATATTTCAACTACACCCATAATGATATTACATACAAATATATTTCATTGAAACATTGATGCATTACATATGATATTTCATAAATCTTTCAATTCCTATACATCCACATGCATATTAATGAGACTAGGAGGCAATTACATATGGTTATCTCCCAATTTCTTCATTGCTACCATATAATAATACCTCACAACAATGTAAATAAGGTGGATAATTTTCCATTAAAAATGCAATACAAAATGACAAGTCCTCCTTCATATTACACCAACACATTGGGCAACACAAGCTTCTCCTATGTATCCCTTGAGTACAAAATCTTGCAAATATTTAAACCATAACCATGAAGGCTCACCTCCCAACCTAGGCCTCAAAGAGGACACCCAATGAGATAGGATAACTAAGAATCAAATGGGATATAATCAAGGAAACTTACATATACAATAGACAACACAAATAGAACATTTACAACCTCAATCATGGCTTCACAATGATTCACCATTTGAATCATGAACATAGGGTGAAGGTGGGCTCTCCAAGAGGAGAATTTCCATGTCATTGATATAAATCCCATAATTTGAAATTCATCATGCCTCTACAAGGCTTTCATAATACATTCTCCTCTTCACAATTTCCACTTATCACCCCCAAATCACAATATTGAGATAATGGCTTCAATGGAGCCCATACTCAATGAAATTTCTCTTATCTCCAAGATAAGAGGCTCTAAACTACCTTGTTGAGCCCTACTAACCCTTTCACTAAAGACTTCTCTTCCCTCCCAAGGGTAAGTGAAGCCCTCACATTCCAAGAACAACATTCAATGCAATAAAAAGATAACAAAAAAAGAAGAAGCAAAATGCAACAATTCATCCACATGAAACACAAAAAAATACAACATTAAGCACATTATACATTTACATTACTACATGAACATAGATACAACACAAATACACAAGCTTCAATGGAAGAAAAACTCAAGGCATGAAGCACCAACCTTGTTCCAAAGTAATGGCAATGAAAGTTTTTGTAGAGCTCTCCTTTTCCTTAGCTTCCCATCCTGAAAACCCTAAGTGTCTCTAAGTTTAAAGAGTGGGTGAACACCTCACTATTTTTTTCATAATCCCTCTAAAATGGCCTCAAACTCACTCTCCCACCCACTAACTCACTTTTGGAAAAAATATGAAGCCCATTGTCTCTTACACTATTGGACCCCTACTATAAATAAAACCTTGACCAAGGGTAAGGATAGGGGAAAACTCATGAGACATCACCATTTTTGAATTGGTTATAGAATGATTTGTTTATAGGGTCTCCAAAGTTATCTAGACACTTAAATGGTGAAATTTAGACCCATAACATATTATACTATCATTTGGGTAACTTATTGTTAGGATTTAACCACAGACAAAAATAACAATTACATGCAAATATAAACAATACCAGAAAATAATAGATCACACATAAAAGAACATAAGACACCAAGATTTAACATGGTTTACCCAATCCCTAGGCTATGTCCACCAAATAGAAAGTCCAATGTTATTACAATCTAGTAATTGCAACCTGATTACAATTTGTGATCCCTTACAACACAATACCGCCGCAACAACCAATTTTCACATCACACCTTATGAAACAATCCCTAACCCTAAGCCCTTTTATACAAGTGTTTTTGTTGCTTTAACGTTAAAATTAGTTACAACATGTCGGCCATAAATTGCCAAATATATAATAGCCAAATGGCGAATATTAGCCATTGGCAAATAGTAGCCCAAAATTGTTTTTAGGGTGATGCCCCAAACCCCAAAGAATTTATGAAGTATGTATAATACTTCTTTGATCAGTCACCAAAAACTAACACTTATTTCCAGTAAAATGTCACCTTGGGACCACTTTTAGGTTCTCTAAAGTCTCCATTAAGTTTGAATTCTAAATTCAACATGATAGTGACCTCTCTTAACACTCTCCCAAGTGGTTTTAACTTTAATACCTAATGGGGGTTAAATTCAGGTTAAGTAACTTCATGCTCAAAACCCTAAATGACATGTCATCCACACATGGACAATGTAAGTTTCAAATGACACCTTAAGGCACATTATACATCACAATTACATATCTCTAATTACCCATGAAATTAAATCTATTAGACACATACAATTCACATTACGAAGTAAAACACGTATTAACAATGAGGTTTTGAATCTTCTAATAGATTCACCTTGGCTTCACGATGTTTACATAAGTTTGGTCCTTAGTTCTCTAATTAAATTTCATGGTTCCATTCCCTGCACACTAAACTCTAGCATCACTAGTCTAAGGAAATCATATATCCAAAATAAAGTTACGTGATGAAATTCAACATTAACATACTCTAATTTTCAATGATCCTTTACTTCCAACACACTTTCATAATTCAATTCACATATAAGTTATTTGGCAACACTTAGAACATCGATGAAATTTCTAGTTTTCAAAATGAAATTCATATATTAGTTCCAACCTAGATCTAAAATCCAATCAACATAACCTAACATTATCACAATGAAAATCACTAATAGTATTCATATATCATCAGGACATTTCACATCATAAGATAAGATCAATTATGTCAACTAATCAAGATGCATTCATAGTGAGTTTGTGATGCATACCCCTAGTTTAGTTTTATCTTTCTTGTAAGCTTCCAAGAGTAAGCCTAAGTCTAGGGGGAGTGGATGTAATGCCTACCCCTAATTGACTTTTCTGATTGTATTGTCAAATTCTTTTAGGCCAATTTTCTGATTGTTGGTACTTAGTCACCGTATTTGATTATATGTCATTTCATACTTAGTTGATTATATATTAAGTTACCTAGTTATTTCATGTATGTATGATTGTTCGATGATGATATATATGTTCATGTAGTGACTTTTAGTTATTTAATGATGTTAGTTAGATGAATGATTTTTATGCAGTTTCTATGGATACTTACCCCATACTTGTATGTGTATGGTGTGCATGTACGTTTTCTTTATGTTTGTCATTTCTGATGTGGTTGAGGAATGAAGTCATAGTCACCTACTAGTTGGGATCTACACAATGAACCACTTCCTGCCATTGCATGTTTAGTTTAGATTATTGTGTTTGTACATGCGTGGATTTTATGTAGATTGTAGATACCAGGTATTGACTTCCCTAAATTGCCAGGATGAGTGTATCCTATTGCAATATTTCAATGGTATAAGTGGGGAGATAACTCTTGAGTCCAAATCCTAAACCGTAAGCCAATTGTCCTAGAAAATAGGACAAGTATCTGAGTTAGTTTCACCTTTATGAATTCATCAAGTGACATGAATTCGTGATTCTAACCCTTGAGTTTGACTCTGTTCTTTGTCTTCAGTTAAGTTGTCATTTTTGGTTTTGTGGGTATGTGGTGATTTTCTGTTATAATTAAATCAAATTAAAAGATAATTTAATGGAAATTTTATAAAGAGATTTGATATTTAATCATATTTAATTAATTGAGAGATTAATTAAATAAAAGAATTAAATTTAAATTTTTTATTAAAGTTCTATTTTTTTTTTAATTTAATAATAATTACTTAGGAGTTTAATTTTAAATAATAAAATTTAAATAATATTATTAGTTGAATTAATAAATATATTATTAAAAAGTCTCATGGATTAATTAAATAAAATGATTAAATTTAAAAGATTATATTAAAGTTCTATTTTTGACATATTTATATTTATTTAATTTAATAATTATTTAAGAGTTTTATTTTAATAATAAACTCTAAATAATATTATTACTTGAATTAATAAATATATTATTAAAACATCTCATAATTAACTTGAGAGAGAAAACATAAAATTTATAAAGTTTATTTTTATTAAATTGCATAAAGCGTATGCAAGAAATTTAAAGATGAAGTTATAGTTCTAATTGTGGCGTAGTTATATTTATTTAATTTAATGATAATTATTTAGGAGTTTTATTTTAAATAATAAAATCAAAATAATGTTATTAATTAAGTAAATAAATATATTATTAAATTTTTTTGTGAATTTAATTAAATAATAGAATAAAATTTAAAGATAAAGTTATAGTTCTAATTTTGGCATATTTATAATTATTTAATTTAATAATAATTTATTTAAGAGTTTTATTAATAAACTCTAAATAATATTATTAGTTAAATTAATAAATATGATACTAAAAATGTCTCGTGATTAATTAAAGTGAGAAAGAAAATTAAATTAATAAAGATATTTAAATTTAAATTGCATAAAGTTGTTGCATGAAAATTGTATATAGGAAATTCAATATTTAATTAATTAAAAAATTAATTAAATAAAAGAATTAAATTTAAAAGATTAAATTAAAGTTCTAATTTTAGCTTATTTATATTTATTTAATTTAATAATAATTATTTAAGATTTTTATTTTAATAATAAACTCTAAATAATATTATTATTTAAGTAATAAATATCATTTGATTAAAAAGAAAATATGTAAATATGTAAATATTTAACTAATAAAAAACTAATTAAATTTATGTTTTAAATAAAAAGTCTACAATTAGAAGTCTAAAATTAGAGGCCTAAATTTAGAAAATCGATTAAAGAAAGATTAAAATATGATGTTATTTAATTAATTAAATATGTACTTCAATTTAAAATATTTATTTTAAAAGTTTAATTTAAAATGTTGGATAAAAATAGAATTAAAATATTAAAGATTTAATATTATTTTATTATGATTATTTAATTAATAATTATTAAATTAGAGTTGCATTTAAATAATCAGCTGTAATTATTCTTATTAATATAAGTAATAAACTATGCTTTAAATAGTGCATACACTAATTAATAAGTGGAGGAAAAGAAAATATAAAAGAATACTTTAGTTAAAAAGTTCTTTAAATGTGCATGAAAGAAATTTAAAAAAAAAAAAAAAAAAAAAAGTTCTAATTCAGGTGTATTTATATTTATTTGATTTAATAATAATTTATTTAAGAATTTTATTTTTAATAAAATCTAAATAATATTATTATTTAAATTAATAAATATTATATTAAAAATGTCACATGATTTAATAAGGGAGAGAAAGCTTTAATTTAATTAAGTCTATTTTAATTAAATTGCTTAAAGTATGTGCATGAAAATTAAAATATAGTAATTAAAGATAGGGTTTTCTCATGATTGCATGATCAAAGCCTTGATTTGGGGGAAAAACTCTTTATTAAGGAAATCAAAGCTCATTTCTAGATACACAAGTTTGGAGGAGCCATTTTCTGAAAAGAGGGTTTTCGAAGGAAAAGGAAGATTCTTGTATGTTTGTGTGTTTATTGTTTTAGCATAAGATCCAGGTAGAATCTTGTGGGTTTTTGCAATAGTTGCTCATTCTTTGAATTCTTGTCTTCTCTGTGTTTGTTGGGTTTCTGTTTTTAGAATTTCTCTAGGTTGAAACCCTTGTTTGAGAAAATTGATTTCCACTATAGAATTGTTTATGATTTAATCTAAAAAACTTTTAGTAAAAATTGAACTTTAGGATTTTCAAAACCTAATGAATTATGAAATTCACTTTTGTATGCACTTTATGTGATGTGTGATTTACTAGTGTTGGGGTTTTTGGGTTTGTCTTAGCTTTGGCTAGTCAGGATGTTTATCAGAGGCTCAAGAGTTCTGTTTTGTAATGTAATGATGATGTTTTGATCTCAATCTTTTATACTTAACCACGGTAATGTATCTTGTATGCTCTATGAGATGTTTTGATGCATTGATTGTTATTTCTTTTCAGTGTTCTTGTGTGAAACTGAGGTGAATGATGTGACCTATTTGATATAAACTTTGAGTCTTCAATTAGTTTCTTTTGGATTGCTTTTCAATCACTTGTATAGGATTAAGGTGTTTGTATGATTTGTTATTGGTGATGTCATGCTATGACGTGGATTGGTTTATGTATACTTGATTTTGGGATTAGTCCTGTTAGGATGATCATTTTGGTGGAATCTGTGATTATGATCAGTGATTTTTAGTACTTTTTAGTTGCTTTTTTAAGAACTGATGTATGGTATGTGGTCTTTTGTGATCTTTTGATTTTACTGAGCTTAGGGTAGGTTATCTATATGTAATGTTGGGAAGTGGCTTGCAATGGAGGTTGGGGCCCAAAGTGGCTACCAGGGTAACCCATTGTAAGTTGTTTAATAAGTGAAAACACTACACTAAATGGGAATAAAATGAACCTAATAAGAGTCTTTGTATGTTCTTGCCCATGCCTCGAGTGCTAGTACAGACTGGGATGGGAGTAGAGAGAATGCTTGGTTGCGACCATGCATCGTTAGTATGCCTTGTTAGTACGAAAGGATACTACTACTGCATAGAGTAACTAGGGGGTCGGGGTCAAGTTAGACTACTAGGGTAACTCTAGTGTTGATTCATGTGATGACACTTGCCCACTTGCATAGTAGATTCCCTACATGTCTATGTTTGCCTTTGGGTCTAGATGTCAATTTATCTTGGAACCTTTGAGTTAGATTATTTTTAGGGTTTCCTTGACTTAGATATTACTTTTGATTTTTGGATTGATATCCTATTTGGGATTTGAGACTATCTCCTCAATGTAGTAGGAGTGGACCTTTTTGGGTTCATGAGGTCAAGTGGTAGTGCTTTTTCTTATACCATTGAGATTCGAGCATTGGATGTCATTGCTAGATGTGTTTGTGCAGATGTTCCTTTCTATCTAATCTTGTATTTCTATGATGGATGGTTATGCTCTAAGTGTATTGTATTTGATTTCATAGATCTTACTGGATGATGTAATCTATTTCATGATGTATATTATTTCAGCCTTTCATACCCGGTGACCTATACAGTGGATGATTGTGCATTGTGATTATTGCCAAGTGGCATTCAAGATAATTGTATATTGTTTAAATAGAATTTGTACTTGTACTTATTCTTTAATATGGATGTGTTATATATTGGTGTTAGTATTAATTAAACTTAAATGTGATTCAAAGTCATGGGACCCTTAAGAGTTGTAACTTGTTTATGTGTTTACATGGATGTTAATTGCTTTTGCTATGTTATAACTATTGTTGTTAAGTTATTATCCTTAATTTTTTTAAAAAAAATTGTTTGACAAACTTAGTAAAACTTTAGGTTAACTTCTTTTGGGTCACATGGCGATGTGTTATAGAGTTCTAAAATTAATCATTAGATAAAACTAGCACATCTTAACCATCATATTAATTTAGCATCCCATAACAACATATCTTCATAACACTACTCACATAGTGCTTGACTTAGTTCATTTGCTTCATACCTCATCCAACCATGCAGATGATTATCCAATTTTAATAACTACCCCACCTACATTACTAATAACTTCTCACAAGGATGAATGTTGAATCATTTTTCCATAATAACCATCTAAATCAATTATCCTAATAGAGCATAAAATACTTTGAATCCATCAACCTAGTTTCTAGGCTATGACATCTTGAACCTCTACTCCATAAGGTCTTAACTGATCAACCTAAAGTAACCAAATAGGTTATTTACATAGCAATAACTAAAATCTTTATCAGTCTCAAATAAGATCTCTAGATTCCTTATTGGTAAGGAAAATGTCAATGATGACATACATAATTCCTAGGACCTTCTGATCATCATTCTATCATTAGATGTATGGAGAGAAATATATGATCCACATCCCATTCAAAAACTACCAAAACATGTCATCTTATGTCTTAACTCTTTCTAGCTCCTTATCATATTTATGTCATTAACATTTATAATAGGGCACTAGAGAAGGGGCCTTACAACATTAATATAAGTGGGGAATTTGTTTTACAAGAAAAACATTAGGAACTGAAATATGAGCTTCCAAAGCTGACTATTTTGATAAATTTGGAAATGATGGGTTATAATATACTTAAATTTCTCATTGAATATGTTTAGCAAAAAAAAAAGATGAGGTAATATGATTTTACAAATTAGAAGAAATGTGTACTATAAAAGAGATAATTCATAGGGATAAGTGGCCTAAATAGAAGTGTTGTAGGATTAAAAATATTTATCTTCAAAAATGGTCACTTCATGTCTATTAGTGAGTATGGAATAATTATTATCCCTGGGGCACATAACTAACTACAACAAATACTAACCCTAGGAGCCTGTAACTTGGCACAGATGTTTATCATATATGTATAAAGGTTTATATAAAATTTCATGTAACGATGGTCTCCTAATTTAAAGACACGACCTTCCAAAGTGGGAAAATTATAATAAACTTTCACTACATATGGAACTTCAAGTTTTGCATAAAATTGAATTTCGAACATATTTTACTAGATCTCCATTGACTAGCCATGTGACCATAGTTGTGATATACATACAAATTACTGTAAAAGATATTATTCACTACATTCTTCCTTTCCTGATTTGAAAGTTGACTTTTGCATTAACTTTCTTTATAACAACCAAACTTATGAAGGTAAATAGTTACAAAAAATTATATTTTTCCATCTTAAAATCAATGTCTTCTAACCAAGGTTGTTAGACATATAATAATCATCATCAAAATATAAGTACATTCGAGAATTCAATTCATTTACCAGAGGCTTTCTAATGGATGTATTATTATCTTTGACATTGCGTGATACTTCAATCTTTACATAATCTTCAATTAATTTATCTTTACCTTTATTATAATGGCTTGAGAATTCAATGAGAAACCCTAATCTTTCCTATATTTATGTCCTTTCTGTAGGGCTAATAATTGATCCAAAATAGAACTTTCACATACCTTTGCTTTAGATCTTAGCTTCTTTAATTACAATTCCAACTTCTCATTTTGTTTTAAACTCTTCTTGATAATCTCCTTGAGGTTTTCTTCAAATTCTTCCATTGTGACTTCTAGTTATGCCCAATCTATCTTGACACCTTTCATTTTATTTTTTAACTCATGTTTGATGAATTACCATAATGAATCTTGGCATTCATCTTCTTTTCTAGATCTTACATTATCCTTTGATTCCTTCACTTCTTGTTCTAGGTTAGCTAATCTTTCTCTTGATTTCTTCAATGACACTCATCATGATATATCAATCTTCTTCCACTTAACTTTATTATTCCATCTATTCAAACATCCAAGATCTCTCCTTCAAGTGGTTAAGCTTTATCTTCAAGGGACCAAGTTCTAATACCAATTTTTAAACATGATCTATCAATCTTCATTTGATTACTATTATTATTCCTTCTATTCAAACATCCAAGATGTCTCCTTCAAATAGTTAAGCTTTATCTTCAAGTGACTAAGATCTAATACCAATTTTTGAACATGTTTAATAACTAAGAATGGGGATGGGGTGAATTGGCTATTCCCATGCACATTATAAAAAGGTAAATTTATAAACAATGTTAACATTGACTTCTCATCTATCAGTTAATAACATAAAACAATTATAATATATGTAATTATGAAATCACCAAAACATCAACATAAATTACACCATAATTTATGTACAAACCCAAACTAAGTAAAAACACAAAGTAACCAATTCCCATAAAATGAGCACTGATTAAGGTGATTTCTACAAAGTATCATTTTCATTTTTCTCATTGTAGATTGACCCACTATTGGTTGGGCTAAACACTTATATAATAGAAATATTAGAATTAAAATGAAAAAACATGAACTGATATAATTTCATGTCAATGTGCATGAAACGATTCAACAATTAAGAAAATATTTGTACTACTGGTATATTTGAATGTTAACATTCACTCTATATGCCAATGTTTGGTCCATTGCAATGCTATATGAAATCCTCTTCTTGATTTCTAACTATTTTCCTTGCAAAATTTTATTCACGTACATCACCACCACATATTCTCTCTATATCTCTTTTTGTAGCTCAAACAATTTTGATTATCTCAGACCACCATTACCATCCATAAATGTATGTGCCAGAAATTGGAAATATTGAGAGGGTGGGTGGTGGGTGGGGGGGGGGGAAGGTGGGTGAATCAATATTGCACAAACAATCTTAAAATATGCGCATGTGATTAGACTGAAAAGTAAACATAGTGGTATTACAATGCAATTCATAACACCATTATTTTTTACCTAGGGAAACCTTGGCGAAGGGAAAACCTTGGCGGGGATGGTACCCACAAAATGATCCACTAATCATAAGCATCTTGTGAAACATATTAACCCTTTTAGGAGTCTAATACATCTGTACAATATTTTTGTCATTGTTAGAGGACTAGGTCTTGTTAGAAGCCTCAACCCTATTAGGAGTTGGTATTACAATTACAAAATGTAGTAAGATGAGCCCATTACTCAAAATATACACTGATATAATATATAAACAAAAGGTATATATACAAAAACCTCTTGACAATGTTGATATCTTCAATATCTGTTTTGTCTTGTGTAGCTCTTTGTACATAACTTCACATATATTGTCCTTTCTTTGTTCTAACATAAAAATCACATCATATAATCATCACAATATAATGACATAGTCATCACATAACTTTGCATATAGAAATATTTCCTTTATACCCTTGTGTTTTTTCCCAAAACACAAATTTGACCTTTCTAAAGTTAGGGTTAACATCTAGGATGTTGTCCCATCATAGTTAAGTAATTATTTTAGTAAACCAAAATAATTCCTTAATACAATTTATCATTTCCTTTCCTTTGTTTTGTTATGCCTATACATGACTATAATTGGTAAATCATTTATATCTCTATTTGTACAACTCATCATGACATGCACTCTCAGATATAGGATCCTCATACCCTATGCTAACTTCCCCCAAATGTGTATGTACCAATATGTTGTCAAGGAAGTGCGCCTATCAAAAAGGTGTATTTGCTGATAGTTTATCTTTATGACACTTAGACAATTTTCTAAGTTGTCTTCTCTGAAATAGAACTCCAAAGTTATTTCACTAAATATAGCAAATATGTTTGCATAAATTATGTCTTGAAGGTATCTATGTACTCACCTCTTAGAAAAATTTCCAACAATATTCCTCATATACAAAAATATTTTTTTAAGAAAGAAATTCAAACATACATATGTTTGTCATACCAAATGTGTAAGATGGTCCCCAATTCAAAGGATATTACAATTGTTCTTGATGCATTATCATTGATCCTAAAATATAACACATATTATATAATATATTTACCCAAATAACCATAAAATGGACCAAAATATGATCCATAAGTTACAACATCTAAACCCATTGACTTAGATGAAGCTTGATAGAATATGTCTAAATATAATATAATCAATAAACCAAAACCATCTGATGAACTATGTCATCTTTCAGACATTAGAAACACCTACAAGAATATTGCAAGCATATAATTTACTAGAAAATGGATGACAAATCCATGAAATACTAAATAATGAAAACATACAAGTGTACGCAAAGATATGTAGGCCGAGTATAACCAAGTACAAAACTATTTGTATAGAACATGTAGTTTGAATAACCTAAACTTCTATTGCATAATTGATAGACAATAGGTACATAACCCACTCTTCCAAATCTAATTGATACAAAAGGATGTCAATTGTTGATCCCTAAGCCATATTGTCTATTAGTGTCAAAGACTTTATAATTCATAAGGAAGGATCATTCAGTCATCACTACGACCGAGTCATCCTATATAGGCTGAGCTAAGGAATGGAGACTTGGAAGGATGTCAATTGTTGATCCCTAAGCCATATTGTCTATTAGTGTCAAAGAATTAGTAATTCACAAGGAAGGATCATTTAGTCATCACTACGACCGAGTCATCCTATATAGGTTGAAGTAAGGAATGGAGACTTGTATATATTCCAATTCATGTGTCAAGTAGTAGTTATTGCTAAGAAAGCTAATGGTATTTGAGTACTCTAGTGATTGTCAAGTTAGTTAGAGATAATAGTGGAAGATGAGTGATATAGAAGCTAAGTTATTTAGTTCATGCTGAGAAAATTTAAGGCTGAGGGACAACATGAAGAAACAGTTGATCCCAAGTGTCGGTGTGATGTAAGTGGTGAGTAACATAGTTTTACATCTTTGTTTGGAAAGACACTTAATTCTATGTTAACCATTTTTGTCAATCTAGAAGTGTGTTTTGAAGAGGTAATCAAGGAGGTGATTACGCATTTAGAGGAAGATCATTAATCTCTAGGTAAGGGAATCCACCAATTAGAAAAATGAAAGGACTAAATGATAAAAAAGATTGATTCTAGATCATTGATTTGGATCTAGAAGGTTCACCTAATCATCTATTTCAGGAGGGTCTATGACCTAATTCATTATGTATGAGTGTATGGGTACATGTGTGTGAAGATTCTGATTACATGTGAATTTTTAGAGGTGAATACGAGTGTAGAGGCTGAGTAGTGTAGTGGAGAGTTTGAGTAGAGATAGAGGAGATCTATCACAACTATGTGATATAATATTGCATAAAGGAGACATGTTATCAAGCATTGAAGTGCTAACCGAAGGATTAGGTATTGAACATTCTAACATGTGTTTTAGGGTTTAAATCTCTTAACTGGGTAGCTTTAACATGATTATGTAAATCTCCTAATAGAATACACACTTCATTGTCATGTAAAAATCATTTAACCAAGATAAAATTTAGTATTTCTTTTAGCCTTTAACAACCTACAAACCCCTCATAGGGTACATCATCAGAAGTGATAAAATCATTATAGCCTTAACATGAACAACTTTAATTTTATAGTAGTAAAGATTTTGTGGGTGTCATCCTTGCCATAATTTTATCTTCACCTTGGAGGGTTTCTATGTTACCAAATATGTGTGTTATTGTGTTATGTGTTTATGATTTTATGAAGGTTTTTATGATTATAACCAATTCTAGGAATAGACCAATATGTATAACACATCCACCTTGGTTAGTTCCCAGCCAAACAAATCATGGTATGAAACTCCACTATTTTTGCTACACCCTCCTCACCAAACATAATAGAAGTTCAACACTGACTTTGTAGCCAACAAAATTCTCTTCTATACCATGTCATGGTTCACCCACTTGCCATTCATATATTTGTACTAAGTACAACCACCAAGTGTTAGCATAGATAGTAAAAGTGTTTTGTAGCAAGACAATTGGATTAGATTAAAGAATAGTGGTTGCAATGCTAGTTCTAAGAGCATACTTCAATTTTTTGTTATAATTATAGATTTGGTAAATCTTTTGTTTCTTCTCTTAGTTGTAATGACCCTTTTTTTAAAATTAATTTTATAAAATAGTTTGGCTGGTACGTAAAATAACTATAAAAAAACTTAAAATTTTACACAAAAGCTCTTACAATTTTAACAAATATTGAATATATTTAAATGTTTTAATTGTTTTTAATAGGATCTATCCAAATAGTTTTGAAATAAAATTAGGCAGTTGAAAATATTGTTTCATATATTTAAATGGCACGAAATTTTAAAATAAAAGATAATATTAAAAATTATTTATAAAATATATAATCTATCTAAAAATATATATTTTAAAATTACTTTCCCCTTCACTAATTAATGTGTATATAGACGACCCTTCATTAATTTTGCTCATGGAAGGAATCAATTCATTAAGTTTTTCATCCCTTTATTATTTTTACCCTTTGAGATAGTCACAACCCACTTCCACTGTACTCATGTGGTCATGTCCTTTTGAGAGGTTAAGTCTAAATTATCACTTAGATGCAATATATTATAGTCACTAAGTGTTTAGAGTCTAATAATTTTCCATTAAGTCAATAACTACTTCCTATGAGTGAACTCTTCTTGTAGATGAATATGTCTTATAGTCTACCTATTTATTAAGTGTTCTATATTTATATTTTCTTATGTGAAATCAAATTAGGCAAACTACCCTTCCAATTCAACCAAAGTAATACATTTTCAAAATTTATTTATTTGAAAACTGTAAATTTAGTTTTAAGCATCTATTGTTAATACTAATCTCTAATTATACAATTTTTCATTTTACATAAATTTGTATTCTTATCAATTAATACAAAATTTAATTTAATATTCTTACTATATATTTTATAGTATAATAAAACTTATATAACTTCTATTATAATACGTTTTATTTATTAAATTCTTGTTGAATTTCATTTTTGACTATATATAATGTGACAATCCATTAAAATTACATTTTAACATTTTATTGTAGGATTATTTAGAAAGTTAGAGATTATAAGTGATTCCAAAAGGGTCAACACTCAAAAGATTCTCTTAAAGCATTTAAAATTTAAGATTGCATGCATCTATGCACAAATTTTTTGTTTATTTTTTAAAATTATCATTCTTTTCTATTCCTCTAATTTTAATAATGTTATTTTTTATGCTTTGTACTATTATAATGATTGTTAACACTATAAAATAGATCAATACACAGTTTAAAATTATTCAATAATTGGGTATGTGCACCAAGTTGTGGTACCGAAAACATGACACGTAATTTAATTTTTTTTTTTTTCCAAAGCACGTATGTGCTATAGCATGCACATGCTTTGGAAACCTAAAAAAAATTATATATGGGAGAGTTTTCAAAAAATCTCAAACTAAAATGCACCGACAAAAATAATTTAAACTCTAACATGTTGAAACCAAAAAAGCCATTGGAAGATTTTGAAATTAAAAGCAATGGCAAGAAGAATTTATAAATTGAACATTTTGAAACCAAAATAGCCATTGCAGGGAGTGGAGTAAAGCATATTGGGTAAAGACTCTAAATACAGTTTTACATCCTTCCCTTCAATATTTTCTTTTGTTTATTTGTTTTCCCTAATCAAAATATTTAGGAAGTCTTTTTTGAGTGTTGTTCTTAGTACTTTTCCTTTGTTGGTATGTCTTTTTTGAGTGTTGTTCTTAGTACTTTTCCTTTACTTCCACATCATACACACAAATGAAGAAGCAGGGTAGTGAAGAGGTAGGAAAAAGGGTAGAGCAAGCTGAAGAGACAAATGAAGAAAGAGGAAACAAAAAATTATCCTTTTGACTAATAATTGAAAGAATTTGGTCAAGTTTATAAATGTTGTGACTGATAATTAAATGAATTTGTTAGTATTAGCATTGAAATTGTTTTTATTAAGATTGTCCATTGTCTTTTTTGGGTGTTGTCCTTAGTATTTCCCTTTGCTGGTATGGTTGTTCATGCTATTGTCTTGTTATTTTCTTTTCCCTTTTTCCCTTTTAAGTAGGGTAGAAGCAAGGTAATGAAAGAGACCAATGAAGATAGAGGACACAAAAAAATATTAGCTTGTTTGACTGACCATTAAAAGAATTTGGTCAATTTTTTTTTTTTTTTTGATTGGTTGAATTTGGTCAAGTTTTAAAATGTTGTGAGTGATAATTAAATGGATTTTTTGTTAATTAGGATTGTCCATGGCCTGAAAGCATTGAAGTGGGTGTGCAAATAACTAAAAGAAATGATTTGGTATGGACATGCATTTGATGTTTTAGATTATTTTGATGAGTATTGGTTTTTGACTAACTGTCCTAGTTTATTATATTATTACTTTGAAGAAATGATGGAGGAGTTGTACCACTAGAGAGGAAATGAGAGAAACAGGGGCCAAAAAATTTCAAATATGCTAAGATGTATCACATGTAAGGAACCAAAATGCCATGTTAGTTTTTCCTTCCCCATTTCTTCTATTTTTGTTTTTTCCCATTTTTATGGATAATTTAAATTTCTGCCAATTTGTTCAAGCAAAACATATTTTCCATTTGAAGCACCAAGTTTCAATACTCCTTAGCCTCTTTAATCAATTCCAAATAACATGCAATTAGCTGACTTGTTTTAGATGTGATTTTACTATTTATCCCCTTCTTGTTTGCATCTCACCTCTTCTAAAAAAATTGTGATTGCATGTTTTGAAATGCCCACTTCAAGAATGATAAAGGACATCTATAGAACCAAATACTATCTGACACAAGGAGGAGGTGAACAACTAGGGCCTAGGGTACACCCAGCTATCCAAATCACCCTGCAAGAGTTAACACAGTGGAAACACAACACAAAGGATAGCCACCAAAGGAGGAAGGACAACAAATACTTTATTGATTCATATAAATATCAGCATACATGCCCAGCTGTAAGGCCTTCTAGGTTATGGCCAAATACAATAAAATTCAAAAATTTCACATTCCCAATCATCCAAGTCTTCTTCTCTCTTATGCTCTCTAAAACCCTCTTTCACTCCCCCTAAAACTCAATCCTAGAACTCTTTAAATACTTGCCAAAATGGCTTATAGAAGATTCTAGAATAAGAAAGGCCACAAGTCAGCCTAAGGAAAATACCAACTAATAAAACTCTTACATGTGCAGCCACAAGTTGGTTCACATAAGATATTAACTACCTATACCAAATTAAATGCAAGCAAAGTCAACCCAAATAGGAACCAAACACATACTACTTAGCAAATTGGCACTCAACATCCACATGAACTTGGCATCCAAAGGGAATCACTCGGCAACAACTATGAACTTGACATCCAAAGGGAATCACTTTGCAACAACTACGAACTTGGCATCCTCTAGCACTCAACAACCACAAAGGTCTCAGCACCCAAAGGATCACTTGGCATCCAAAGGAACTCAACAACCAAAGAAATTACTTAGCAACCAAAGCACTTGGAAACTAAAGGAATCACTTGGCACCCAAAGAACTTGGCAACCAAAGGAATTGATTGGCACCCAAAGAACTTGGTAGCAACTAGCAGAATGAACAAAAGTGTAGGATTGCAAAGAAACCTAGGATGCTCCTGCATTAGACAACTAGGGTTGGAGAAATGATTCTCATGAATCATGAAAGTGCAACAAATTGAGCTAAATCCAACTTAGATTGAGAAATCCATGTAGCATCTCCAATTGGTCTATTCTTCCACTTCACCAAATATTCATAGTAATCTTTTCTTCTTGTACTCTTTCCAATTCTTTGATTCAATATCTATTCAACTTCTTCAATCTGCTTCTTAGGATAATCATCAAGTACAACAACTTCATCATCTAACTCATGATACTTATATAGATCAGCAACATTGAATATAGGAGATATATCCATGTCATTAGGTAACTCAACTTCATAAGAATTACCACTATCAAACTTCTTCAAGATTTTACAAGGTCCAAAATTCTTCATCTTCAGCTTACTATATGTTCCAACAGGAAATCTTCCTTTCTTCAAACAAATCGTCACCTCACCACCAACTTAAAAATCATGATGTCTCCTAGATTGATTAGCATTCTCCTTATACTTTTGATTACTTTGTTCCAACCTCAACTTCACTTCCTTATGCAAAGACTCCATAAAATCAGAAAATGCTTCCCCTGTAGCACTTCTCTTTTCTTCACCAACAACATCCCTCAAATTTGATACTCCTCTACGTTGTATTTTAGCAACAATCTCAAAGGTGTCTTCCCTATACTCCTATTCGCAAAATTATTGTATACAAATGCAGCTTGTGCCAATAACATTTCCCAATTACTTGACTTGTCTCCTACTAAACATCTCAACAAATTACCCAAGCTTTTATTCACAACCTTTTTCTATCCATCTATTTGTGGATGTAATGTAGAACTAAACTTCAACTTAGTACCCATCTTTTTTCACAAAATATTTGAAAAATAACCAACAAACTTACTATCTCTGTCAAAAATAATGCTTTTTGGTAATCCATGCAATCTCACAATCTCTTTAAAGAAAAGTTCAACAACATGCACAACATCTGATGTCTTATTACATGTTATGAAATGAGCCATTTTAGAAAATCTTTCCACTACAACAAATATAGAATCATACCCCTTCACCATCTTAGGAAATCTTAGAACAAAATCCATACTAATGTCACTCCAAGGTTTCTCAGGAGCAGTAATAGGTGTATACAAACTAGTATTTTGACTTACCCCTTTTGCAACTTGACAAACTCCACAAATCTTTACAAATTTTTGAACATCCTTATACATTTGTGGCTAATAATACTTCTCCTCTAGCAAACTCAATGTCTTATCAATTCCAAAATGTCCAACCAATCCACCACTATTTTTCCTTGATGAAATTCAACCTCATAGAACTTCTAGGGATACACAATTGAACACCTTTGAATAACATACCTTCTTGAATGAAATATTCATCATACTTATGTGATTTGTTAGATTTGGTGCTCTACACTCTCTCCACACCTCAAAAAAATTATGATCAACATCATACAACTCTTTCATCTCATCAAAACCAAGAACTTCAACCTTCATTTCAGCCAACAATGAACGTCTTATGCTCAATGCATCAACAACTTTGTTAGTAACTCCACTCTTATGCTTAATGAAAAATGTGAAATTTTGCAAGTACTCAACCCATTTCATATGTCTTTGATTCGATTTATGTTGACTTCCCAAGTACTGTAAAGCTTTAGGATCAGTATACAACACAAAATCCTTAGGAATCAAATAATGTCTCCACTTCTTCAAGGCTTGAACAATAGCATAAAATTCTTGGTCATACATAAAATACTTCCTTTTATCATAATTCAACTTCTCACTAAAGAAAGCAACATGTTTTCCTTCTTGGCTTAATACAGCTCCTATTACACTACCGCTTGCATCACATTCAACTTGAAATACCTTATTGAAATCAGGCAAAGCCAAAACAAGCAACTCGACAACCTTTTGTTTCAAGGTCTCAAAACTCTTATCAGCTCCATGTGTCCACTTGAATTCCTTTTTATCCCCTCTCATTGTCTCAGTCATAGCATTACAAATAGAACTAAAATTCCTTATAAACTTCCTATAAAAACTAGCCAAACCATGAAATGATCTTACCTCACCCACGTTCTCAAGTGTAGGACACTCCAAAATTGCCTTCACTTTCTTAGGATCCATCTTCAAACCATCAACTAAAATCACAAATTCCAAATATATAATCTCCTCTTGCATAAAAGAACACTTTTTCAGATTAATTAACAACTTTTCCTCTTTCAACCTCTGCAATACTTGTCTAATATGCTCAAGATGTTCTTCCTTGGTCTTATTTAATATCAGAATATCATCCAAGTAAACAATCACAAACTTACCCAAGAATCTTTTTAGAACCTCATTCATCAATCTCATGAAAGTACTAGGTACATTAGTCAAACCAAAAGGCATAACCAACCATTCATACAAACCATCTTTTGTCTTAAAAGTAGTCTTCCATTCATCACCTTCTCTTATTCTAATCTAATGGTAGCCACTCTTCAAATCAATCTTGGTAAAATATTTTTCTCCACTCAAATAATCCATAATATCATCCATCCTCAGCATAGGAAACCTATGTTTCACTATGATCTTGTTAATAGCTCTGGAATCAGTACACATTCTCCATTCTCCATTCTTTTTAGGTGCTAAGAAAATAGGTACAACACATGGACTCAAACTTTCTCTGATCAAACCTTTCTCTAATAACTCATGCACTTGTCTGTTAAGTTATTCATTCTCTATAGGTGTCAGTCTATATGGGGCTTTATTTGGAAAACTAGCTCCAAGAATTAGATCCATACAATGACATACACTTCTCATGAGAGGCAAACCATTAGGTATATCCTTAGCAACAATATCTTTATATTCTTTCAGCAATGCTGCAATTTCTTCTAGTACTCAGTCAATACTATCAGTTATCACTTGATCACCACTGACTGGTACTCGACTAACACTATTTTTTGGTGCTCGGCTACTATTGACACAACTCAGTTTCCTTGGAATTATAGCAAAACAAAATTGTTTCTTTTTCATTTACGTTTCAAATCGTTTCCCATTAACCATGCAAACTTTTATTGTAGTACAACTAACCTTATTTGGAATTTCAATCAAAGGCAACAATATGTGCTTCTTCCCATTTACCCAAAAAGTATATTGATTCAATCTTCTATCATGTACAACATGTCTATCATATTGCCAAGGCCTACCCAACAAAATATGACAACAATCCATAGGCATAATATCACAACACTTCATCAAAGTAATGTCAAATCTTGAACTTCATATTGCTCACTTACCAATATCTTATGCTCATCTTTGATCCATGAAACATGATAAGGTTTGGGATGCTTTAACCTCTGCAACTGCAACTTTGTAACCAACTCTTCTGATGCCAAATTTGTGAACTTCCACTATCAATAATCACTTTGCAACATTTTCCAGCCATCTTACATCTTGTCTTGAAAAGACTTCTTCTAAGAAATATGCTCCTCATCACTTTCCTTATTACATAAAGTTCTTCTCACCATTAGATTTTCTCTAGCCTCAGGTCCACTTGGTCAACCCTCATCATCTCCTTGAATCATAACATTTCTGTTACCTTGCACACTTTCAAAGTATCTACATTGAAAGGATCTATGCCCTTCTTTACCACATCTAAAACAATTACCATGAAAACCACCTCTAGAATAAGAATGACCTCTTTCTCTGTAAGAACCAGTACCTCCTCAGTATGAACTACCACCTTTCCACTCAGTCTTGCCTTTGTCATCATTCTTCTATTCATATTTGCCTTTATCTTGCACAAAATTGTCAGATCTGCTACCTTCACCATAAGATCTACCTCTGCCTCTCTAGAATCTACCACCTCTACCTCTTTGTTTTTGTTCATGGTTCTTTGTCAAGATCTCCTTAGCTTTCAAGACATATTGGTACACTTCTTCTACACTCTCTAATTTCACAAAACTTATCTCATCTTGAATTCCAAATCTCAATCCATTTGTGTACCTTACAATTTTTTTAACATTATCATCCACATGTCCAGATCTGATATCCAATCTATAGAATTTCTTAGTGTACTTCACACTCATATCTCTTTGCCTCAAATTTTTCATCAACAAGCTAACTTGGTAATTAGCAAGAGGGAATTTTTTCTTTATCTTGTTCACCATCTTCACCTAAGTTCTGATCTTCTCCTTACCTCTCCTTTGTGTATTAGTTTGCAAATGCTCCCACCATAGTGAGGCATGACCTTTCAACCTAGTAACTACAATCTTCACCTTCCTATTATCAGGAGTGTTTTCATACTCAAAGAACTTCTCCATATCAGAGATCCAATCCAATACAGTATTGGTGTCCAATTTTCCATCATAGGGAACAACTTCCAGAATAGGCTTTGAATTAGCTCTAGACAACACTCTCAACAACCTTTCTTCATCTTGGTCCTCTTCATGTTTTAGATTAGGGTTTGGTGCTATTGTTTCATCATCATTTACATCATCAAGATGTGCTCCTCTCCTCTGGGCTATCTCCACAACATCTAATCTGGCTACAATTTGTCTCAATATATCCAACATTGCATTATCAATATTTCCTCTACCTTGAACCATTTTTACAAATCAAGTTCTTGCAAGATCGTAATCCTCTGCAAGTTATAGATCAAATCCATAGATCTGCCACCCTACAACCCAAATTCACTTAAGGTTTTACATGATCCAACCACCACAAGGATGAACCTCAAGCTCTGATACCACCTGACACAAGGAGGACGTGACCAACTAGGGCCTAGGGCACACCTAGCTATCCAAATCACCCTATATGAGTTAGTATAGTGGAAACACAAAACAAAGGAAAGCCACCAAAGGAGGAAGAAGAACAAATACTTTATTTATTCATGAAATTATCAGCATACATGCCCAACTATAAGGCCTTTTGGGTTATGGCTAGATACAATCAAATTCAAAAATTTTGCATTCTCAATCATCCAAGTCTTCTTCTCTCTTACTTCTCTCTAAAAATCTCTCTCACTCCCCCTAAAACTAAATCCTAGAACTCTTTAAATACTTGCCAAAATGGCTTATAGAATATTCTAGAGAAAGAAAGGCCACAAGTCAGCTTGAGGCAAATACCAACTAATAAAACTCTTACATGTGCAACCATAAGCTAGCTCACATAAGATATTAACTACCTATACCAAATTAAATGTAGGAAAAGTTGGCCCAAATAGGAACTAGACACAGACTACTCAACAAACTGACACTCGACATCCACATGAACTTAGCATCCAAAGGGAATCACTTGACAACAACTACAAACTCGACATCCTCCAACATTCAGCAATCATAGAGGACTCAGCACCCAAAGGATCACTTGACATCCAAAGGAACTTAATAATCAAAGAAATTGCTTGACAACCAAAGAACTTGGCAACCAAAGAAATCACTTGGCACCCAAAGAACTCGGTAACCAAAGGAATCACTCGACACCTAAAGAACTCAATAGAAACTAGTAGAATGAACAAGAGTACAAGATTCCAAAAAAACATAGGATGCTCCTGCATCACTATCAGTATTACTAATTAACCAAATTGTCTCTACTCTATGATCAATACTACTACTTAACCAAATATAATCATCTACCAGCTACTATTACTAATATGGACTTGCATTTTTTGATGAATACAAGAAATAGGATAGTTAGATGTATCAAATGGTCTATAGGATGTCTAAATAGAAACATTACTATAAACATGAAATAGACATGAACCTTAGTCGAACGTATGTCCACAAAATCTTCTATGGATGTTTGGAATAGGTTTCTTAAGTTCTTGTGATGCCTTTGAACATATATCTTTAGTTGAGTTAGTTTTTTGTAGAGCATGAAGATTATGGTGTGAGATTTCACTAGAAAAAAAAAATACACTGAAGAGTAGACCTCTACATAGTGAGGAAATCAAACTATTGTATTGAGGTACTTGTAGATATCACATATGTAAAAGGATTGGTGAAAAAATAGTTGCACCCTTAGGATCATGGGTACACCATACTGCATGACAACACAAAAAATTAACAAATCAAATGTAAGTGTAGTACAAAATCCAAAACTAGAAAGAGGAAGGTGATCATATGCTACTTGATTCATTTCAAAAAAAAAAGGGTCATTGTGGAATTGA